>LFYR01001565.1:434364-539590 GCA_001185155.1 Zostera marina | reverse complement strand
GACTTTACAAATGACATATAAGGGAAGCGATAAAGTTGTAAGTATTTTTTTAAAATTATTTATATTTTATAATTTCTATTATCATTGTTTGATTTTGTTATTCTTTCAGCTTGAAGCCACGGAATTTATCAAAAGTCCAGAGGCAAAATCGTGGGCTGAATCTGAATCAATGACTCCAGAGGTAAGTTTCATTGATTATTTTAAATATATTTCGTATTTCTTCTTATTATTTTTTTATAATGCAGCAATTTATCGAAGCGACGGTCAACAAGACTTTCGGAAAAAATAAGAAGAATCGAATAATAGGAATTGGAGAAACTGCCAGTATGGTGAGCACAACAAACGAAAGATGGGCTTCTCCAAATTGGAAAGAAAAAGAACCGATCTCAGAAAGCACGACTGTTGATGCAACACCAGATGCAGTTTGGTCGGAAAAATTCAAAGCATTGGAGGTATTTACAATATATTTCAATAATTTTGTTGATTACCGAACTCATTTTTGTTTTCATTTTCAGAACAAGTGTAACGAGAGTCAAAAAGACGTCTCCAAATACAAGAAGAAGTTTAATGCTATGAAATCATATATGAAGAAACTGAATAAGACTTTGAAGACTTCTGGACTCGACATGACGCAGATGGCTTCTACTTCAAAGTCCACAATACCGTCTGCATTCGGATCAGATATTTCTGATTCTGATTCAGAAGACTCGCTTTCAGACGAGTGTTGATTAAAAGATATTTTTTTCCTTATTCAAACTTCGAATGTTTAACGATTCTGTAATTTAATTTCTTTTTAATAAAAAACATCGATTTCAATTTCAAAATCGTTTTCTCAAATATCGATTTCTATTTCAAAAAACAACGATTCGAACGCAAAATATAGAATCCTGTTCTAAAAAAAAATTGTAACAAACATTGTATGGCGGATTTCCGCCATCTAAATATGGGCACAATCGCCCTCTCCTACGAATAGATGGCGGATATCCGCCATCTATAAACTAAAGGAGCCGCCTTCTGTACTTTAGATGGCGGATTTCCGCCATCTAATGTTCCAAGGATAGTCAGCGGACATCCGCCATCAATGAATTGGCGCCAAACTATTCCCGCGCCATATTTTAGATGGCGGATTTCCGCCATCTAAAACTTTTCAGTTCGCGCAAAAATTTTCAAATTAGATGGCGGATTTCCGCCATCTATACAATTTTTGGTGGGAAATGGAGATGAATAATAGATGGCGGTCTTTAGATGGCGGTTTAGGGGTTTTAATGACGGTGTCCAAGATGGCGGATTTCCGCCGAGGATCACTTTAGATGGCGGAAATCCGCCATACAAGGTCTTATTTCTTGTAGTGTAAATATCTAAGGTTATTTATAAAATACAGCATGATAATATTTAATATTATATATATTAATATACATTCATTTCCTTAATATCTCAAGGTCTAGAATGTAATTAACCATTCCCTGATAGCCCAGGGTCTAGGATGCAAAGATACCGTGATTACTGGTCACGGTTGTATCAGACCGCACAATGGAACCTTACTGCACCTCACGCCGGTGACGTTCGTCACACCAGAAGTGAGTCCAATTAAAACATATCACAATACTATAGCATAAGGACCAAGACTAGCTTTGCTCCTTAAAAAAAACCGAGCTGAACTTTAACGAACGGAGATGTTTTTGACGAGTCTGAGATATATTTTCTAATGGTGTGTACCCGAAATATCGTTAGACTTACACTCAAAACTTCGAGTCCCCTTAATACAAGTGACACTCCTCGCCAAGTGAGGTTTTCTTTATGGTTTCAACTCTTCCTCCATTGTGGTTAAAGGAGAGTAATTAAACAAGACCAAACCTTCGGTCCACGGTATCGTGTGGTCCATGGGCCAAGGAGGGTATTTATATGTTTGGTGAGATCGAAGTAATGTTGCATTTTTGCCAGCTTGTGATGTTTTTATCTCTTTAATGGATATTGGTATTTGCCATTATCTTTCGTTTGGGTCCTTTGAATGATTTGTTGTATCATTTAATTGCAAAACTTAACAGCTACATAGCATAGTTTTGAATCGCCGCAATTCTATAAGGTTAATCTGATAATTTTAACGGGAATTTTACTATTTTGTCAATTTATCTCAGAGAATTTATAAATATATCCCTGTGTACGAGAAACCATAGAGAATAATCAGAAAGACAGAAATGCATTTATTATCACTATTGCATCAGAATGTTTTGTTCCCCACTGAGCACCGGACTGGGGCCAGACTTTCAACCCTCGTACGATATGCGGCCTTGGATCGAATCTGCCCTGCGCAAACAGCACGGCCAAATCCTCGATCAAGTCCATAGCATCTATACATTCTCGCCGGCTTTGATGGCTTCATTCTCGTCGATTAGGTAAGTCCATTACTTTGATTTCCTCCCATCATTTGAAGTTTCTTCCTCAAATTCCAAATCCCTAACTAACTAAGCTCATGTTGGCGTGCTGGAGCCCGACCGAGACAAATACCGATGGTGGTGGCGGAACTGGACGTGCTGGGATTGGATGAGTGGGTGATGGTGGATCCTACCATTCAATATGGATGGCGAGTGGGAAGAAGTGAGTGGAATTTTTTAGGTGAGAAAGACAGGAAATAATAATAAATTCGTAGCCCTATTTTGTGTGCGGGCGGAGTTGTGTAGCAGTTATTTCTCGTGATGTTGAGCTGTTGACAACAGTGTTCGGTCAGCATCTACAAGACTGAATCGAATGGTAAATACAAGCAATGGCACCATTGACACGGACACAGCCACACAGGTTTGATTATTTAATTATATCTTCTGCTGTATTTTCTGATAATTACAAATTTAATATTTGTCAGCTTCAATTTAATGTCAGATCATTAAAAAAAACAAAAAAAAAATCAAGTTTTTTTTCGTCTTTTTTCGGACATTTTTGGCGATAAGCATGTGTCAACTTCAAAAACCAGCACATGTATGATGTATCTATCTATTTAAAGTATTTAACCTTTTGATCTCTCTACATTATTGATTGCCGCAGGGTTGTTCCCAGTTGGCCACATGTGGTTTTGCTGGTTTAATAATAATCTTCAAATATCTCGTGTTATTTATATTCAATATCAGATCGAGATCTGAATATTGAACACAGAATATCATGACTATACCTTACTCTGTTATATATATATATGTATGTGAGCAGAATAAGTCTTACAGAGATGATGGAAGCAGATCAAGTAATCTTGATGCAAGGAGAAAGCAGCAGTCCTGCTTCATTTTCTTCTCAGTTTGTAGGTAAAGTTAACGCTATTTTAATTTATGCTTGTAGAATGTAGACTGACGTATTTATATATTTTCTCTTGCCTGCTTGTTTCTTCAGAAGTTGGCAGCTCATTCTGCAACTTAGTCGTTAGAAATGGGCTGAGAGGTTTGTATTTGTTCACGGAAGTTAACATAGCAGAGAGATTAATGCATTTATGGACAATGGTCAGAGTCCGATTTATCGCTCCATTGTTGAATGCGGTAATCCCCATATTCTTGGCTCTATCAGTATTGATTTTCTTGGAAAAGGTCTTCTTCGGGCTTACAACTGTCTGGGTCAAGGTGTTCAAGTTAAAGCCAAAGAAGAGATACAAATGGGAAGCTATAAAACCAGATCTCGAGTCTGGAAGCTTGGCTTTTCCAATGGTTCTAGTTCAAATTCCGATGTTCAATGAGAAGGAGGTCTCTCTCTTTTTTGTGCACTTTTCCTCTTTTCCTCTAGCTAGCTAGCTTGCTTCTCCTATTATAATCATGTTTCGTTGAAAACACACCACAGGTGTACAAAAAATCCATAAGTGCAGTATGTGCGTTGGATTGGCCTTCCGATCGGCTGATAATTCAAGTATTGGATGACTCAACTGACCCTTTTATCAAGGTACGTACGGTTGTTAGTGCACTTTTGCTGTATTCCCATATCGTACTTAGATTTGACTTACCAGTCTAGTTTTATATAATTTAGCCAAAACTTTAGTTTTTACTAAGGAGTAATTAATGGATTTTTTTTTCATACAGTTAAAATTTCATTAGGAATGAAGTATTAATTGCCACTGAGGCACTGATCCACTAGATCTAATTTGATCAGACTGTCTGACTGTTAGCAATCAACTAGACAAGAATAATACAAGACATCGTACAATATTTTGGTCACCCTACACACCATGTTAGTGAATAGTGAAATTGAGTATGTGAGAGGATGAGAATCGGAGAGAAACAGAGCAAGTCTGGAGACGACTGAGTTAGTGAAAAGTAGATGATTGACCAACATCAAAACAGTGTTTATACTTTATACTTTTGTGTAAAGTTGACGAGATATTTATGACTTGCCTCTTAACTTAATCGTTTATTGTTTCTCATCTGGTAGGGTTTTGGTCTTATTTAGAATCATACTTAATCGATCATTCACCACTGTAGCATTAAACTACTATTAAGCTCTCTATATTGTTTTTTTTTAATACAGGGGTTGATAAAATCAGAGTGTGAAATATGGGAGAAGAAAGGAATGAATGTAAGATACCAATTGAGGAATGGGCGGCAAGGTTACAAAGCAGGAGCTCTAAAAGAAGGAATGAAACAGCCATACATAAAAGACTGTGAATACATTGCAATGTTTGATGCTGATTTCGCACCTGAATCTGATTTCCTTACCAGATCTATTCCTTATCTTGTGCATAACCCACAGTTAGCTCTTGTTCAGGGCAGATGGAAATTTGGTATTCAGAATTTTAGATTTTACATTTCTCGTAGTGTTCAGGGCAGAGTATTTCATCTTATTTTTTACGATGAATTGCAGCAAATGCAGACGAGTGCATAATGACCAGATTTCAAGAAATGTCGTTAGACTACCACTTTAAGATAGAACAAGAAGCTGGTTCAACTCTATTTTCATTTTTCGGTTTCAATGGTACTTACTTGCTTACTATAATTAATTAATTCTAATTCCCTGGTAATTAATTAAGCTGGATCAAAATGAAGTGTTCTCGTGGTTGCTTACATGCAGGGACTGCAGGGATTTGGCGAGTCAAAGCTATAAACGATGCTGGTGGATGGAATGATAGGACCACAGTTGAAGACATGGATCTTGCCATTCGAGCATGTCTCAAGGGCTTCAAATTTATCTACGATGGAGACATCAAAGTGCGTATTTTAATTTCTTGTTAATCATTTTCTCACCTTTAAATAACAATCAAAGCGAATATACTCGTATATAACTATTAACTACATATATGAAGGCTATAAGTGAACTCCCGAGTTCATTTAAGTCGTACAAATACCAGCAACACAGATGGAGTTGTGGCCCTGCAAATCTGATGAAGAAGATAGGAATGGAGGTGTTATTGAATAAGGTATGTATTGCATAGATAATTAATCATTCGTCCATATTATTCCATTACAATATAATCTTGCAATTTCAAACTTGATTAATTTTGTAAAATTGATGAGATTAGTTAATGATTACTTATATTTACATGCAGAAAATCAGCATATGGTTGAAAACATACATCATCTATAGTTTTTTCTTTATTGGCAAAATCGTCTCTCAAATAAACACATTTATCTTGTACTGTTTCCTTATTCCAATCTCGGTTATGATCCCGGAGGTGGTACCCATTCCGATGTGGGGCGTTGTTTATGTCCCTCTTGGGACCACATTGTTAAAGGGCTTTGGTACTCCCAGTTCCGCTCATTTTATAGTGTTTTGGGTTCTCTTTGAAAATGTGATGTCATTCCACCGCCTGAAGGCCGCTTTTTCGGGATTTATGGAGATTGGAAGAGTGAATGAGTGGGTTGTCACGGAAAAATTAGGAGATAATCAGAAAAGCAACGCTTATGATATTGTACAAAAAACATCAGTTACAATAACTTCCACCATTAATGAAGATCAAGATAGAGAACATATGATCAAGGTGTCACAGGATTCTAATGCCAATGCCAAAAAGAAAACACAGAAGATTTGGCACAGGTATTCATTCATTCATTCGTCGTCTTTATCACCTTATTGTCGTTGAATTAAAGTTGCTTCTTTAATTTTGCTGTAGGTTTCACATCGGAGAACTCATGGTAGGTGTATTCATAGCATCTGCCGGAGTGTATGATGCGTTGACGTCTAACGATAAATTTTATTTTTACTTCTTCGTTCAATCAATTGCTTTTTTTGTCGCAGGATTTGGCTGTGTCGGTACATAGATTCCAATTATTTAGATTCAAAATAATAATAACATTTTTATGTAGATTTCAATTTTTATTTGATGAATCATTCACGAATATAAATAAAATATAAATAAATGGTAGCGTAAATAGCTTATGAAGTTACAGGCATACAGCATTACTTTTACTTTTTACCTTTTCAGACATAAATAAGTGTTTTGGTTTGGTCGGGCATGGATTCGGGTCAGACCAAACCCGACCATTCGGCCCTAATTTTCATATTTGCTTGCTTTTACTGTTTTAGTGTTTTGTATAAACAAAAACTATTTAGTCATTGACTTAATTGATTTTAAGTTTTAATGCAAGTTTATAACACAATTTCACGTGATCTGTATAATCTGTATTCTGCACAATACTACAATCTGTCTTCTGTGGGAAAAAAATCCAAAATAATTAAATACAACTATAAAAGTTAAAAGTATAAAACATTGACATATTTGATATTTCCCTCTGAATTTCTGACCCCTTCTCGTTTTTTTGCCGTCCTTCTCAGACCTCGGGGCAGATTCGCAGTCCCATCACGGGTCTTCATATCTCCTTTTTTCTTTCTTTTCGCATAAACCCTTCCTTAAAAGATTAAACCCAAAAAGAATAACACATTTTGCCTTGAGCTGAAGAAATAGATGGGTGCCGTGGGCAAGAAGATTCTTGGGTGGATGGATAGAGTGGAGGTCGATACTTCGGTTCCGTTCGAGTCCGTTAAGGAGGCCGTCGATCATTTCGGAGGGAGTGGTTTCTGGAAATATCCCATCTCACTGCATTGCAAGGGTCAAGACACTTTCGCTTCTTCTCAAGTATGCATGTCATCTTTCTTTTAACATGAATGAATTTCCAATTTGAGATACTCTTCCTTTTTTGTGATTATACATTTCTGTACTTGGATAGTTGGATTTTCCCTCTCCTGATGATGTGAAACAGTGGAAAGAAGCAAGTTTTACAGATCTAGGTTTTTATTATTTTATGGTTATTTGAAATCTCCTTATTTTAGTTTCTATATCACTTGCAATGCTGATAGAATGATAGTAGTTGGTTAAATATTTATTAATTAATATGCCTCTAATTCAGTATTGTGACTTCTATTACTTTTGTTTTGATGATCAATTTGTGCCATAACTGTCGTTCTTTTATTGCCACAAATATGTAATGCATTTGAGATCTTAAGATTCTTAACACACATTTGCAAAATCTCATTGCAGAAGAATGGTTTAACAGAAGATGTTATTGCAAGCATGGAAAAAAAAACTGAGCAGTTACAGAAGGATCTGATGGAGAAAGAAAGAGAAACACTCAAGGTATTAAAAGAATTAGAAACGACAAAAATATTTTTGGATGACTTAAAATTGAAGATAAACAAGGAAGATTCGGAAGTTGTCTTGTTTCCAGAAAAGAAGTCGGATAGTACCCAAGAAGTACATAAAAAAACAGATGCTGAAGACCAGTGTCCTAAAAAAATTAAACCCTCTCTCCATTTGATTTTAATGGACTTGAAACAAGCTAAGTTGAATCTTAACAGTCTTAATCTTTCTGGAATTCGATCTTCTGTTCAAGTTTTGAAGGATGAAATAGACAAAGAAAAGATGGCAATGGAGAAGACACGTGAAAATATAGCATCAAAATGTTCATACATTTCTTCTTTGGGGGAGGAACTTAGTCAGACAGATATCATATTGCAAATGGTTAAAGATTCAGGACTTAATGATGGATCCGGAAACCACACACTTCAGTTTTCAAGGAAACTCCACACATTAAGACCTGAGGCAGAACAGTTCAGAGGGACAGAAGCCGTCTCTGAATCTGAAATTTTGAAAATGAAAAAGGAGATGGAACAAACCAAGTACGAAATAAAGACTCTTGAGGTTAAAGCGCTTGCAGCTCGGAAAGTGGAAGAAGCGGCAAAAGAGAAAGCTTCTAAACATCTTGCTACTCTTTCAGAAATCAAAGCTCCAACGGACATCAAAATCTCCAATAATAAAGTTACACAAAAACCCTTTAAAGTAACCTTGCCGCTTGAAGATTACAATGTGCTTGTCCATAGAGCACAGGATGCTGAGAGGCGTTCGAGGAAGAAAATTAAATTTGCTATTAGACAAATGGATGAAGCTAAGAAATGTAAAATGGATTTGTTAAACAGGTCAGAAGAAGCTGACGCAGAAATAAAAATAAGCCGGAGAGCATTAAGTGAGGCACTCCAAAGAGTAGATGCTGCAAACAAAGGAAAACTAGCAGTGGAGACAGCTCTTCGGAAATGGAGGTCCGAACATGGCCAGAAAAGGCGGTCTTCTGTATGCAACTTACCTACATTCAAGAACCCTCACTCCAACAACCATAGAAGAAATTCAAAATCAGCTGAGATCAATGGATCAAGTATAATAGCTGGTACCGACACCGAGCTGATAATGCCACCATTATCAATTGGCAATATACTTAGTGAGAAGCTAATATTGCAGTCCAAGGAGGTTTTAGAGATGGCAAAAAAAGACTCCATAAAGTCGAGACCGAAGGACTTATCATCAAAGATTTCCTTAGGTGAATTGCTAAAAATAAAACATGATATTTCCTCACATCCACAATTTAAGTCGCTTCAGACTAAGACGGATAAGAAGACAAAGAAGAAGAAATTTGGCTTTGTGGGTAGCTTGTCATTCTTTCCATTGAATCAAAACGAGGAGACCAGGAAGATACAAGCATGGAGTCCAAAGTAAAAAAGAATAATTAACATGGTAATGGCGTAATGCTAATATGCTATATTATGAGTAATTGCATGTGTTTATCTTATTTGGTCAGCAGTCTATTCACGTGGCTAATCTTCATAATGATATCCTTGTTTTAGGCTCTATGGAGACAGGTTTGATTATTCTGGATCTTTGCATTAAGGACGGACGGTAGGCAGTTGCTGTAAAATAATATATTTCTTTCAATTTTATATTTGTACTGGTTGTTTGACCTTTAGCGTCAAGTGGGCTTTGTGAATAAAATAGAAAATCTATTATTGTAATTTGCAATGTTGTTATCACTAGCATTTATGAATTTATGAGCACTGAGAGTATCTTTTGCTTACACGCCAATGTTATCTATCTGCTTGACTGCTTCATAATTATACAAATGTTAACAGAGGCTTAAGATAAAAGAAAAAAGTCAGGATACTCATTTAAGAAGATAATAATTGGGGAAAGTGAGAAAAACCCCATATCTATTTCGTTACCTTCCCCCCTCCCAACAGAATACTGGACATTGAACCCAGGATACAGGTTCGTTTTTTATTTCATTTATTCACTGTTATTGAATTCTGCATGTTCATTAAATTGGCAAAATGGGTATGATAGCTAAATTAGTTTGTGATTTGAAATCCTCTCCAATTGACTCTTTTTATTTGCTCATCAGGTAAGATGGATGGCAGATTATCACTCTTGTTTCTTATAATACTTGGAATCATCTGTTTATTCACTGATGCTGTTGAAATCACAGATGCATCTAATGATGTCTTGGGTAATCAATTGATTGATTGATAGTTTCAATGTTATCTAATTTTTTTTCTTTCATTTTTATCATTTAAATCATCGTAAAAACTAAACACGTTGTAATTACGGTTTCTTGTTGCAGCCACAAAAATAAATTCAGAGATGCCTATAACTGAAATTAAACCTGCAAAGTTCAATTCAAACAAGGATACTGTGTACTGCACTCTGTGCGAAGAGTATGCATCTCTAGCACTGGACTATCTAAGTCAGAATAAGACACAAACAGAGATTATTGATTCCCTAACACAAGCATGTTCTCGGCTCAAATCATTCCAACAGCAGGTAGATGGGGTTTGCTGGTGCCATTATCCCAATTAAGCCAACATGCCGATAGCTATTTAAACTGATAATGGTTTTGATTTCCTTGGCAGTGCATTTTACTGGTAGATTACTATGCCCCTTTCTTTTTCCTCGAGATTGAAACATTGGATCCAAAAAAGTTCTGCACAAAGGTGAACCTCTGTGGAGCTTCATCATATATTCCACGAATGGCGGTCGACGATACTTGTGGTATATGCAATGATGCGATATCTGAATTTCTTGTGAAACTAGAAGATCCCGAGACGGAGGTAACCTTTAGTGAGAAATTGTAATTGTAGCTGATAGTGGCAGTCCTTCAGAGATTATTTTTCGATAACATTCTTCTTCTTTCTGTTGATTCAGCTGGAAATAATTGAGGGACTTTTGAATCTATGCAACAAGGTGGAACAGTATACACAACAGGTCAACAGTTGAACTAAGCCATGTTTCAAAATTTAAGAATCATAAAGCCTCTTGAGGTTGGTTGGTCTTACCGTATTGTTCTAACTTACTTTTGTTTGTCTAAATGTATCACAGTGCAAGACATTGGTGTTTGAGTATGGTCCTCTAATTTTGACTAATGCCGGAAAGTACATCCAGAATCTCAATATCTGCAAGTTGATACATGCATGCAATGAGGATATTGCAGCAAAATCATCATCCCAAGCTATCATTTGATTCTGATCGATAATCCGATATCACTCACCCAATATATATGAATTTCAATTCATCAGTGTTCAAACCAGTATTATTATCTGTAAAATCAAAGGCAGTTGAATTTCATCTATGTAATCAATATTTATTTCCATGGTCCGATACTATTTTTTTTTGTTGCAAGGCAGTTTTCGATAAGACTCGCTCGATAAGTTAATGAGTTGAGTTCGAACTTGATAATTAGGACATCGTTAAGATCAATGAGTTGAATTCGAGTACGTTTAGTCAGATTTGGCACGTAAGAAAGATAATATTTTTAAAATACATGGATTAACTTATCAATATCCTTATCTGACACAAATCATTTTTACATCGACAGGAATACTTCTAACATGACTTATTTTTACATTTATACAAACACGACATGATTGATACAACACAAATATTCATGTCGACACGACTGAATAATAATAAAAGATTTAAAGAAAATTCAGTTCATTTAAAATTAAAAATATTAAATATTTGATAGATTTGTTTAGAATTTAGATACAAAATTTAATTTAAATCTTGAATTCAAATTTAATTCAAGATTGTTTTGATTAACAACCCGTAAAATAAATTTCAATTTTTAATATCGATTTAAAAATACTAAAATATATTAATAATTAATTAAATAATATTTTTACCTTATCATCTACTCATCTAGTTAAGGGTGTAAATAGGCTAGACTGGCTTTGTTGGACCTGGACCCATGAAGTTGGTCCGGGTCTGGGCCGGGTCCGAAGTTAAATATTTGAACCCGGACCCATAAAAAATCCGAGTTTAGATCTAAATAGATACTTTTACCTATAATATTGATACTAAAAAATATAGTAAAATCAGTAAAAATTTAGTTCAAAACATTATATGATAGTTTAAATTTTTAAATATTTAATTAGTTATAAGTTTATGTTCTCATTTTCTTTTTTCTCATAATCTTTATCAATTATTACATTTTACAATCACCTAAAGTTGAAAATAAAACCCTAAGATTAAAACTCTAAAATTGAAGATAATATATGTGAAACTGTAAGAATCTTTAGGTATTTTTATAATTAAATCCTAAATTTAAAGATAATATAGATTAAAAAAATATAATGGATATTTTTATAATTGAAATTTTAAACTATTAAAGATTGAGATAATATATTAGATTGAATGGTTTATATTTAGTTATTGCTACCGTGTTACCTATGTTATATTATGTTCAATTATTTCTAGTAGACATGACTAATGAGTATTTTATTTTAATATATCAACACAAAATTTATAAAAATAATTTATTAATAATATAATTATATATTTCGTATTATCCGTGTAATATAGTCGAGTCAAGTTACGTTTCATTTAATCGTATTGTGTTTTTTCAGAGGTAAATACAATTGATATTATTATCAATCGTGTCGAATTTTTCGACAGACATTATTATAAACATTTCGTGTTTTTTTACGAATCGTATGTTTGTTATTGTTATCTTAAATTTTAATTATATTTTTTTGTATATTTATATGAAAAGAAACATCTAATGAGATTTTAGTTACACGAGCTAAGAAACTTTAGCCCTCGATTTCAAAGTAAGTAAATAGAATGTTACCTGAGTTAAAAGTACAATAAAAGTTGAAAAGTTGTAACTTTTAAATTCCTTGTTATTGAATCATTTTACTTTGTCAGATTATTCAGAATTTGTAGGAAGCAATTCTTGCAATTATTTGTAAAATATAAACTCCCATTTAATTTAATATAATCTGAATTCTGAACATCTTCATTCTTCAATTCTTGATAGTGAATTGTTTTTGTGTGTGTATTTTGACTTACCTTGTTAATTTGTTATTGCTATTTTCATGAACTGTCAATGCTGACAGGAAGCTGACACACCTCCTTTTAAATCATGTCGAATTTTTGTTTGCCAATCGAATAACGATGTTATCTTATCAAGCCCATGGATTCCAATTTCCAGCCATCGCCCACTGGTTTTTCTTTGAAGCAGTCACCGTCCGATCTTCATAATGATCCAAAAACTGATTCGATAGGCAATTTTAGGTTATCTGTCACCGGATGAAGAAGAAAATCAATATAAAATGGGGACAGTTAATTTAAATCATGTATAAGATATTAAGATTCCTGAACAATAACAACCGGTAATTTATAATATTTCCGTATGAAAATGTTGAAGAAAACGACAAAAGTTGAGATGGAATCTTATTTGGTGATAAATTATACTTAATAATAATTAATCCCAACGAATGTGTGATCAATTAATTAAACCACTATAAAACAATATTATTTACTGTCATAATTAAAAAATTACTCTAAATGACATTAATATCTGTTAACTGTAGAACTACTGCGCAGCACACAATAAAATCGATCCATTATATTATATTATAAATTATAATAGTTTGTACTTGAGTTATAATGACGTCACAAGTGACAATGGATCTGAATCTTGGATTACGTTCTGGTCGGTGTCGGACCACCAATCCACTCTGCAAATTAATCACATCCGGATCTCGATCTGGTCCGTTGATGATATGATAATAGAAAGAAACTGTTTTAATTTGGATAAGGATCGAAAATATTTTTATTATCCATTATAATTTATACGCACACGGGATTATCTTGTAGGACAAAAAAAAAAAGAAAAGGACGGGGTGAATGGTACAACCGGCCAACTATTTCACGTTACGTGACCACTGACCCGCACATGTATTCTCCGTGCCCAAATGGTCCTACCATATTAAATAATAGAAAACGACAAAAATAAAACGACCCAGCTGTCTTCTTCCGTCTCTCACTTCTTACCCTCCCATATGGTCTTATGTCCTTATATAATTGATAACAATATAAGATAAGACCATCTACCTTTCTTTTTTAATAAACAAAATTATAACACCTAACTCAATGCATTTCCAAACTAATTATGTTGCTCCACCTCCAAAATTCATCTTTAGTTGACCAATTATCTGTATTAGTAGTTAATTACATGATTAGTTCAACTCCTTGTTACGTCATCAATTTCCCAAACATGATAAAGTGGGACACGTGGATATCCCTATGGGTGAGTGGGACCCACACCACAGTTCAACCGCGAAACATGCTACGCATGTGACATCGTCCTTTTTTTATTAGTTTACCGTACGTATATAAAAAAAAAACAGGCTTCCACGTTATATACGTCGGCTTGATTATTAATTGCTTTAAAAATTATAATCAAGTCAAATAATCAATAAATAGTTAAATACACATTTAATTACTTAATTACTAATTATTAATCATCTACAGTTTGCTTATCAAGTGTAGATCAAAGCTTCCGTTTATCCCTTCCCCTGGGTTGTTGGGTTATTCATTTATTTCATTGAATATTCTATAGCATATTCCGATATAATCTGACACATTTTACCTCATTTATGTAGTTTCGTGGCATAGAGATGCAGTTCTCCGGGTCAGAATTTTACGACGCCGGCAAGTCTATCGGAGGCCACTCGGCCAAAACGTGATGGATTAGCTTAATTAAATAATATTTAAACTGAAATTAGAAGTGAAAGATGGCATGATGATAGGGATAGAGGAAAGCGGGAAAAGCCCTCCTTCCTTGAATTTTATTGAATGTAATAGATTTATATTTTATTTCATATCAATATTTTTTATTAAAATAATTATAAAAATATCGTTCGCTTCTATTTCTATTTAGAGAGTGGCACATGATAAAACCGCGAATCTATCAGAACGAAATTTTCTCTATAAAGCATCTATTTCACGCGGTCCATCCAATTCAAGTTTCTTCCACTACTCTTCCACCTTCTGCTTCATTCCCACTACAACTCTAACCGTCATTTCTACAGTATTTTCACACCAGCTTCCTACTCACTTTCTTTGCCGGGAGGGAATGATGTCGGCTACGAAGAAGATGCTGTTCGGGAAGTACGAGATCGGGAAGCTTTTAGGATGTGGCGCATTCGCCAAGGTGTACCATGGTCGAGATGTTAGCAACGGGAAGAGCGTGGCGATTAAATGCTTCAACAAGAATAAGATCCAAGATTCCAATCTTACATCCAACATCAAGACGGAGATTTCCATTATGCGGCGGTTACGACATCAGAACATCGTTCGCCTCTTCGAGGTCCTCGCCTCACGCAATAAGATCTACTTCGTCATAGAGTTCGTCAAGGGTGGTGAACTTTTCACACGAATCGAGAAAACCGGTCGTGTCACTGAGAACGTCGCGCGCGGTTACTTTCGGCAACTTATCTCAGCGGTCGGGTACTGTCATTCGAGAGGCGTGTTTCACCGCGACTTGAAGCCGGAGAATGTCCTGATCGACGACAAGGGTGATTTGAAGATCACTGATTTCGGATTGAGTGCGGTGAAAGGGCAGGTTCGGAAAGACGGAATGTTTCATACATGGTGTGGGACTCCTGCGTATGTTGCCCCGGAGATTCTGAGAAAGAGAGGATACGATGGGGCTATGGTTGACATTTGGTCGTGTGGAATTATTCTTTTCGTTATCATCGCCGGATATCTTCCCTTCAATGACTCCAATTTGATTGGAATGTACAAGAAAATCTGCAACGGAACGTACCGTTGTCCGAAATGGGCGTCACCGGAGCTCAAACACCTGATCTCTCGTCTTCTAGACACCAACACCGACACTCGGATCAGCATCGACGAAATCCTGAACGACCCGTGGTTCGTGAAAGACCTAGGAAAAGAAGAGCTTGAAAAACTGTCGCGATTCCATAGCAGAGTAGAAAAGATGGAGAAGAAGGTCGAGATAGATGTTAGTGAGGAGATGAATGCGTTCGACATAATCGCTCTTTCGACCGGGTTCAGTCTCTCCGGACTGTTCGAACCAGATCCTACCCAAGAGAGATTCATATGCAGTGGACAGGCCGACTCGGTTTTGCAACAGTTGGAGGATGAGTGGATGAAAGAAAGATCGATGGATGTGGAGAGAAGACAACGAGATGGTGTGTGGACAGGATTAAACATAAGAGGTAGAACCGGCAAGCTCTCCTCCACCGTTGTTGTTTACCGATTAAACCGTGAAATGGTCGTGGTGGAAGTAGTTTTCTACGACGACGAATCGAAAGCACGAGGCAGACCCGCGTTGTCGAATCTACGCTGCTGATATTTTCTTTTTCTTCTTCTCAATTTTACTGTTAGTTAGTTAGTTAATTATCTCCGAAGAGTGTGAACAGTAGTATCGGTTGGTTAATTAATCAGAATCGGAGAACATAGGAAGAGTAATTGTGTAAAGATTGACAGTTGGAGGAAACATTTATAAGTGGCCGCTGGCCGGCTTACTGGTGAGAGATGTTTTTTTTTGAAGTAGAGCTGACTCTGTGTTGTTTTAATTACACGACGTTTATAGGCGGTGCGCCACCGGCCCACCGATATTGTTTCGTATAAAAAATCAATAAAGGTTGAAATTAGGAAGTTGTACTAAAAAGTGTTTTAACTTTCCACGTTGTTAATAGATTTAAATTATTTAATTAATCGTTTAACTTAACAGTTAACACTATAAATATTTTAATGAATAAAAACAAATGATAATTATTCAGAATTGAATATTCAATGTTTGGAGTTTTAGTTTAATTCCATATTCCTCCTAATGGAATTACTGAAGGTAATGGTTCTCGTTAATCATTACAGGTATTATCATTAACGTATGTCAAATTATGGATATTGAAATTTTAATAGGGTGTTACATACAATTTGACCAGCGAGTTTCTTACGGGCTAGACGTAGTTACTAGTTAGGGACTGAATTTAGGGAAGATTAATCAATTAATAATCGAAATTACGGTTAACACCTTCATTACTTTTGGAAAGACTATTAAGACACGTGGTCAAAGTTAACTCACGATTTGGACATACAACTGATTCGATATTTATATATTTTATATTCTTACCCTTGTAAAACTTTTAAAAAAATCAAACACGTCATATATTTTAATTATCATATAACTTAAGGACTCGAGTACAATTACCTTCCTTTTTAAATTAGAGTGTTGGTATCGTAGTAACTGTTAAGTGCTAACAGATGTTAATTAATGATTTGGTACAACAAATGTGTTATTGATTGTGTTTTTTAAATATTCTTAATAAATGTGTTAAGTTTGGAAGATAGCTATCAGAAGGTGGGAGGAAGCCTCGTTATTGGTTACTGACCTACAAGTCGAGGATTAACAAACTATACTTATTCCACACATTCTATCGTACTTTTAGTTGTTTACTTAATTGTCTTTCTTCTTTTTATTGTAGTTTGTAATATTTTTATTTTATTTTTAATATAAATTGTCTTTAAAAATAAATAAAAAATGTATTAATGATTGATTTAAGTATATAACATGATTTGGTTCAACCACCTATGATTTAAATCTCAATATAAGTATTTTAATAAATGATTTGGTTCAATAAATCTCATCAACAACTACTTTGGGCATAATTTTTTTAAAATTAAAACTATATGGTAATATATAAATTTCAAAGCAAAAATACAGATATAATCACATATTGAAGAAGTGTTTTCAATTGAAGAAGTGACATATTCTCTATTTCTCTCTACTACATCGAGTTGGGCTCGAAATTTTATCAAACCCGACCCGATTATTCTTCATATATTAAAACTAAGATTTTTCTATAATTTACAAGAATGTAATGGAGATTTAAGAATTCCAAGGACGAAATAGACTGATGTACTGGTACCAAAGTCAGTTTAGACAGACCATGGGCCGAACAGGCCACAGGACCTCGAGGGTCTATGAAGGTGTCTTATAAATACCTCCTCTGATCCAACTGGGGAGGGGGTTGAGAGTTATCAAGAGAAATACTAGAGATAATTGTGTGTGTGAACCTCTTAACACGAGCCCACATACCATCAGCATGTAACTTAGTTATCAAATGTTACTAATTTCAATTAACCCACATAAACTTGGTTGTTAGTTGAATGGGCGGAGTATTATTGGTCTAATCTTTTTATTTTTTAAATACCACTAAACATCTTTTTTTTCTTACTAATAATAGTGAAGTTAGTAGTAGGTAATTATTGTAAATATTGATGTTTTTATTATAAATTTCCTAAATAAGAATATAAGACTATTAAGATAGGCAAAAGTTAAAGTAAAAAGAGGAGAGAGGGTGGAAAAAGGAGGTCAGAGGAGTTGGTGGAGATTACAGATTGGAGGAAATCCTCAACGTCGCTCTTTACAATGTTAACACCTATCCAATTTTGCATCAGATATTCAGATCACTCCCATTTTCAATTCTTCTACTTTCAAATAACCCAACCGATCGCCAATCGGAGATGTGTCCGTTGAGGATATTGCTCATCTTTATATCAGCCACACTTGCCGGATTCTTCCTTCTCAGAAACATCGGCGTCGATAATAATCTGGAGGAAGCTGGAGAGCAGCAACAACCAAAGAGAACGGAGGAAGAAGAAGAAGAGGAAGAGGAAGAGGAAAAGGAAAAGGGGAAACCCAATAGCAACCACACCCAATCTCTGGAATCGACATCTACCTACAAAAAGGTACAAGCTTTGCGTCGAATTAGGGATCAAATTGTTTTGGGTATTCTGCAATTCACTGATTTGGTCTGGTTTATATAATTTGGACAGCGGTTCCTGTCCTTTATCATCTTGGCGTTCTGGACGATGGTGGACATGGCCAGTGGGCGATACTTGTGGAGGAACCTGATATCTTCTGACATTAAAACTGCTGCCGTTTCTGCTACGACCTTACCTCATCCAAAGAAGCTACAGTAGAAATACTTCTCTATATTTCTGACGAGTTGTTTCGATGTGAATGAATCTAGTGGGTTTTATTTTATGTATAATAATAAAGATAAAGCCGATGGTTTTTGTTTTTGCAAAATGAAGATCTTAAGATTTACAGAAAGAATAATTGAACAAGGAACAGATAACGAAAACACAATAATATTGTATTATTATTCATCCAACAGACAGCGAAAACAACAAAAGGAATGCCAATTACCAAAGCAAAGGTACGAAAATGAGAAAGATAAATAAATGCTAAGTTCAGTCGTTGAGATGGGAGAGAATTTAATTAAACAGAGTAATAGCAACTCTAGAAATACCATGAATGCCGCTCGCCAGTCTCGACCAATTCAGAAACAGCAGTTAAAGCTCCAGCTCTTGATCCTGTTGCTGCTGTTCACCATGCCAAGCACAAACAATGTCCTTCAGCGCAGGTATTAAATTCTGATCCAGAAGAGTTTGGTAATCTTTGTCACTGCCGCTTGACCTTTTTATTTCCACCAAGTGAAAATTGGGAGTTATCTGGAAGATCTCAACATCGATGCCAATTCGCCCTTTTGTTGATCTTTCTAGCTTGATCAGTCCTCCAGACTTCTTAACCATTTTGAATTCCAGTCGAGTGGCAATGTCTTCAATCTTGTTGATTATGGTGTCGGCCGACTGCATGGATGTGAATTTGGCTGCTTCCCGGCTGCAGTCAGTCTTGAATAAACCTGAAAGATCAAGTCCGGAAGACAGATATATGATATCGAATGCATTCAGGTTTGTAGGCTTTGATGTATCTTGTTCCTTGGCTTCTGACTGATTCAAAGCTCCATTGGTTTCGACTTCGATTCCAGTGGTTTTTTGACTGCTTCTTTCTAATCCCTTTCTGACCCAAGGATTATTCATGATCTTGGCAATGGTAATCCTAGAATTAGGATTTGGATCCAGCATCTTCGAAAGCAATCTGCGAACTTCGGTAGGAAACCAGTTGGGGCATTTGAAGTCGCCTTTTCCAATCTTCCGATACATTTCCATTAGATTTGCATCTCGGAAAGGAAGATAGCCTGCCAGAAGAACAAATAAGATCACGCCACAAGACCATATATCAGCTTTAGCACCATCATATCCTCTTCTGTCGATCACTTCGGGAGCAACATAAGCTGGAGTTCCACAAGCAGTGTGAAGCATTCCATCCTGTCTCTTTGATTCCACAAGTGCACTCAAACCAAAGTCGGTAATCTTCAGGTTACCAAGATCATCCACCAGTATATTTTCTGGTTTGAGATCACGGTGGTAAGCGCCACGGCTATGGCAAAAGTCAACTGCACTAATCAACTGTTGGAAGTATCTCCGAGCAATATCCTGTCTGAGTCTACCTTTGGCAACTCTGTTAAAGAGTTCTCCACCTTTTACAAGCTCAATAACAAAGTAGATCTTAGTTTTTGTAGCCAAAACCTCATAGAGTTTGACGATATTGGGATGCTTGACCAATTTCATTACTGAAATCTCCCGCTTGATCTGCTTCATCAGCCCATTTTTAATAACACTTTCTTTGTCTATGACTTTGATTGCCACACTGTCTCCACTGATTATGTTCCTAGCATGGTGTACCTTTGCAAAAGTTCCTTTTCCTAACAACCGTCCCATTTCATATTTTTGCAGCAGAATGGAACCATCCATTGCTACTTATTGTAACTTAAAACACAATATAAAAAGCTGATTCTCTCTCCGCCCAAGAGATGCACAAGTAACTTACAGGACGGATGCAGAATCAGAAGAACTCAACCGTCTTCCAAGCAGTTGACTATCAGCACCGCCAAGGTACTTCTGATTGCAGCACCGTTTTGAATTTGAGTACGGCAAGTTGAAAAATCTTCATATCTGGACCCAACATAGGCTGGAATCAGAAAAGGCTGGTAGATTCGATCGACAACCTCATAAGAATCGAAGATAGGTTTCCTAACATGAAAACACATCTTTCTGCATTCCCTGGTACTGCAGAGACAAACAATAATTGGTTTCAATACGATTTACGAAAATTAAGGGAACTCGAATGAAACTTCAACTAAAAAAAATGGGTTTCCGAAACATTTAATCCAACCCCATCCAATCAATCGCACATGTCAATCTAAGAATTTTACAATCGACTAGCAGACATACCATCGAACCGAAGGAGGTGAAACACGATTTGGATGAGAAAAAATTCAATGAAAACAAAAAAAATATATAATCAAGAAGAAGAAAAAACGAACAACGACAAAACTCGAAAGAGTGAGATCTCTCCAAATTAAAACAAAATCGCCATAAACTCAATCTAATCATCTAAAATAAGTATATAAAAAAAATATTGATTTTGATTTCCCCCTTAGGTTGAAAAAAGTGCGGAATCGAAGGAATCCGCTAAAACAGATATAAGCAGAAGATGAAATCACCTTTGTCGATTTGATGGGAAGAAAATCGAGAAATGAAAGAGTGTTTTTCCTCTACTGAAAAATGACTGACTTAGATCTGAAGAAATGGAATGAAAATCCCTATCGCCGCTTTTACCTTGTGTTCTTCTGTGCGGTTCTGGTTGCTTCTTTATATAGGAACCCAACCTACTACCTACTATGTAAAATATCTTATTTGTATACATAACTACCCTTCTTTTTCTCACGATATTACGACATAATTTTGTCGTGTTTTGATATAAACCTTACAATTAACGAATTTTTCCAATACATAATTCTGTAAAAAACGACGTGAAAACTGAAAACAGAGTTAACGTTTGCTTATCGTCAGTTAGGTGGCACCTAAGACTTTTGCGCTGTACATTGCTTGCAAATTACTGTTTTATTCCTTCTTTTTAAATTCTCAACATGATTTCTTTCGTCATTTGATAATTACATTTGAATCTTCCTTGATCTGCAGAAAAATATTTTTTCTCTTTTAGGCAAGAATATAAATTTATAATATTCCAACATGAACTGCATAATTTTATTTCTGTAAACTTTATTCATTTTAATCTATTTACACAATAAAATGTCTTAATCAGTTATTTAAACTATAATCTAATTGATCCAAGAATTCGCCAACTTGGTAATCTGGTTTAATGACCTATCTGGTCTGTTCCTCTACCTTCCACATACATTGCAATCAAAGAAATAAAAATTCCATAATGCGACACATAATATTCAAAATAATACAAAATTGTATTTCGTAGGTTGTTTCCTTTGACTTCATCACATGTTAGAGATCTGAACCTGGAAGATACCACAGGTGTCAAAGAAGATGGCCGCATGTGTGATCCATAATTTACCACTTGTCTATTCCAAAAAAAAAAAGAATATTAAGATGTAGATCCATCATCCATGGAAAATTAGACATGTCACCACTAACCTTAATTACATAGCAATTAATATCCATGTTAATCATCTATAGAAGCCATGAACAAAATACTTTCAAGTTTGAAAATTGAAATTTACCAAGATCAAATTTATTTACAAAGCTATGTAATTTCAACCTAAAGATTAAGTTTAACAAAATTAGCCAAGAGACTTGCCTAGTTCTAATTCTAGTTCTAGTTGCCTTGTTCTGCTGTTCTGGATTCTTCGAGACAGATTACCAAAAATGAGTAATGAAGAATATTCTGCCCATAAGTCCCAACTACCATCGATCTGAAGATTCATCGGAGTAATACGAAATACAGACCGGTTCCTTATCATAATTTGCACAGCTTTCTGAAGAGGGCAATTTCACTTCCATTTCTTTCATTTCTTTGAGTACAGATTTTTTGTATGCAGCATCCACTTCTTTGGCTTTGGTTAAGTATGGCTCTTGATCCTACATAAACGATGATCCCAGAAACCAACAATAAATCACATGATAAAGAATTGATCAGCTGAAAAACTCTTGATAAATTTAAATAAATCTCACCTCTAAATCCATTTCAATCCACTTCTGAAATCCTTTACGATCTATGTCAAACCAATTTTCTTCTTTGTCGCAAAACTTTTCAAAGCTTTCCCTGCAGAATACAGAACAATCATACATATTACATAGATACTAATTACTATTAATTGATCCTAATCTGACTAAATGCGTACATGAAGAAACGGAAAGCGGATCGGGGCTGTCTACTGATATCGAATGTCGTTTCCTTCTCTGGGCAATCCTCTTCTTGTTTCTTGGAATCTTGTTCTTCCAAAGAAGACTTACTCACAACATTCAGTTTATAGCTGTATCTATTTATGCTGCCCGATTGCGATCCACAGCAGACCGCATCGGGATCGCATTCGTGCAGATCACCATCCAAAGAACTGATTTCGATAAAAACCCCACATTGTCCGCTGTTGTTGTTATAAATCAAATTTTATTTAATCAAACACGCTACAACTCACATCTGAGAAAGATTGCTTTTTTATATATATAATATAAATAGACACAACAAATGACTCACCATTTAACAAAATCTCGATTGTTTCTTGGTCGTTTTCGAACCTTCTTAACTTTGCATTGGTGCATATCGCTGAGAGCGATTGCAACCGTCACGCCACATTCCTTGCTGTAAAAGAAAAATACCATCATCGATTCATCGTGTGTTAGCAACTCTTGTAAATAATGAAACCTACCATTTCTCGTAGGCGCTTCCATCCGGTGCACGACGTAAGGGGAATGCTTGGACCCTTTGCCGGATAAACGGACGACTTGCCATCAGATGTTGATTGGAAATGCTTTGACGACTCTACTGCTTTTATTATATTTATGGCGGAAGGTTTGTGAAATTGGGGGAAAATATAAGAAAAGGAGGGAGTTAAAATCCATTCCCTCCCTTTTTTAAAATTGGAGGTAAAAGATAAAAATGATTTAATAAATAAAAAAGGCAAAACAGCAGAAGACTAAAATCTCATATTGGAAATGAATGGCTGGGATGTCATCCTGGCCGTATTTCGTTTTTCTCAGTTCTCTCTTGTTACTCGTAACTTTGTTTTAATTTTGACATTTCCCAATTTTCTTAATACTTAAATTTACAATCATGAATATTAAAGAAAATCACCATTATATATACTAATATACTGCAGTAAAAATGTAAAATGTGTTTGATTAAGCACCAATATCAACTTATTCTTTACTGGTCACTGACTTATGATATGCATATACTTGTTAGCTGATATAATAAAGGACTGTAGAATATCTTTTAAAACTGATATCTGTAACAGCGGCACTGCGAAGTTGCTGGAGCAGAGCGGAGGAACGCGGATCGTTGGACAGGGAAACCCCGTTAAGGCCGGACGAGAGATAGAATTGAAGGTTCCCGATGGGAAACGGAGGAAGGATTTCCAGCTCCTCTTTTTCTTAAGTCACTGGACTTTGTTCAATACCTTTAGTAGGCAATCCTTTTCTGCACTTAGCCGGAACAACCTCCCCTTATATTTGTGCCCCGGTACATACTTCTTGTCACAGTTGAAACACAAACCCTTCGTGGTTCTTTCCTCCATGATAAGTGTCCTATGAACGATTGGCATTCCTGACGTCGATGGTGGAGTTTTAATTAACGGTTCCGAGTTTGGATTGTAGGGAGGTCCTCCATATTTGTTCACCTTGAAGCTTTTGTTTGCTTCGCCAAAACTTTCCTCAGAGTATTTGGTCGATTAATTTTCAGTTGTTTCTTGATCTCCGGTTTGAGCCCCCTGATGAAATACAATATCAACGCCTCTTCGTTCTGCCCGTCCACTTCATTGAGAAGTGTTTCAAATCTCGCCATGTACTCAGCTACCGACGACGTTTGCTGCAGTCTCGACAGTTCCCCCAACCGGTCCTCATATTCCGACACACTGAATCGCTCCTTCAAGTCCGCAACAAATTTCTCCCAAGTTGTTAGAAAGTTGTTCCTCCGTAACCCACAAATCCAACTTAAAGCTTCTTTAGACATGTAGAAATCGGCTATCTGGAGCCGAGCTTCCTCTGCAATATTGTGATACCGAAAATATGCTTCAGCTTGGTAGACCCACCCTTACGGGTCCTCTCTCGAGAATCGCGTCAAATCGAGCTTCGGTCAAGAAACGTGCGACCCACTTTCCCTCAAGTGCGAAAGTCCCCCACCTTGCAGATCTCTGACCATTCTCCTCAATTCACCTAGTTCATCAGACATGACGGATAACACTCCGTCTTGACGTTTTGTAACTTCAATCAACCTGGAGTTCTGTTCCCCGATGATTGCCACCAAGGAGTCGCGTACCTGCTCAATCAAGTTGTCTGCAAATCCTTCCATCATAAATAAACGATTACTATTTCCTCGAGTCAGATACAAAAATTAAAAATTCACTGACGTCCTTTGTGAGGACCCAATTCTGGCTTGGGATACGCCGGGAAGAAATTAAATTTTTAAAGTCGTTTCCGACTGTTATCCCGTTCTCAGATGTTGTACGAGTTCACGTGGATGAAAGAACCAATGTAACAGCGGCACCGCAGAGTTGCCGGAGCAGAGCGGACGAACACAGAGGTTGGATAGGGAAATCCCGTTAGGGCCAGAGGAGAGATAGAATTGAAGGTTCCCGATGGGAAAGAGAGGAAGGATTCGAGAGGATTGTTGTTAATTGATACTTCTCATTGATAACTCATGCTTATTTAAAGAAAACAGACTCCAACAGATGGGTAACAATCCACTAATTTACCTACTACGAACATATCACGATTGTCGTTAATCGTAACAGAAATCAGGCCAGTGGATAGAGTTGCGCACTCGTCACGTTCGTGCAGGGTCGGGCTCCGCGGGAATGTCGGTTGCATGCTCTTCCTGGTCCTGGCTTTCCTCGTCTACCCACTCGTGCTGACAATCTAATTCCAACTACGACTTAGCAGCAACTGGATCAACACAGACTGTTACAATATCTTTAAAAAAGAATGTGGTTCACAATTGAAAATGATTACTATATGCAGGTTTGAGAGACAACCCTCCTGAGGCCAAATTTTTAGTTAGAGCACTATGAATGATAGCTACATAGGAGAAGGTCGATACAGTGAAAATCACAATATCAACCTCACCGTATTTTTATTTTTCTATTCAATTGTATTTTAAGGCATTTTCCTTCATTATTTTTAATGAAAACTTTTAATATTTGCAAAAAAAAAAATCTTTTAAATCATAAACCTTTTTGTGAGATTTTTCAATTTAGTTTTTCTAACCGAAATTTTCAACAGATTGATATTTATTACATTGATATTTTCAAACCATTGGAGGGCAAGTCTTTGCCAGCAGCCGCGGTAATTCCAGCTTCAATAGCGTATATTTAAGTTGTTGCAGTTAAAAAGCTCGTAGTTGAACTTTGGGATAGGTCGGCTGGTCCGCCTTTTGGTGTGCGCTGAATGTCTTGGAGCTGGTGAATGGTGAAACGAAGGTTAGAAGATTTTTTTTAAAAATGGACTAACCGAGCAAGGAAGAATAAGATGACTTTAGAATAAATCGGGTTCCGATCTTTCAATGGAGATTTCAAAATAACTAAAATAATGTAATGCATAAGACGTAAAATCAATCTAATATATATGATCAATCTAATAAAGACTAAAGAAATCTACCGTCATTAGAAGCATGGAACAACAATCATTAGTATTTAAACCTTGGATTAGGATAACCATACCATTAGAAAAATAAAAGCGTAGTTTTATTTGAACTTGATCACGTCAAATAAAACCACGATCTTGAAGAACAAACTACTCAAGACTCACCCGAACACACAACAGATTCAGACACTTCAGAATTGAATATGTCAAATGAAGAGCTGAGTTCAACACATCCCGAAATCGAGCAAAATCCAGATATAGAAATACAAGCACCAATCGTTGAGAAAACATCCGTAATCTCACCACCATGCACCAGGTCGAAAAACGGGATTGTTAAACCAAATCTCAAATATGCCTGTGTAAGCACCACAAGACTAGTTGAGCTTCCAAAATCACCAAAACAGACATTACTAGTTCCGGCATGAAAGGAAACAATGAAAGCAGAATACATGGCACTATTGAAAAACAATACCTGGACACTGATCCCTCGCAACTCGAATGACAATGTGATTAACTCAATCTGGATCTTCAAAATCAAACAAAAGGAAGATGGAAGCATCGAGAGACTCAAAGCAAGGCTAGTGGCCAATGGACTTCGTCAAATAGAAGGAACGGAGTACAATCAAACGTACAACCCTGTAGTTAAACCAGTATCAATCAGGCTAGTACTCACGATAGCAGTTACAAGAGGATGGAAGATCATGCAGATCGACATATCCAACACATTTCTGCACGGAAAAATCGAAGAAAGGGTAGTTGTGTCACAACCAATGGGGTTTGTTGATCGAGACCGACCAAATCACGTGTGCTTGTTAAATAAAGCGCTCTACGGTCTCAAACAGGCACCACGCATGTGGTACAAGAAAGTAAAAGAATTTCTGCTAAAACAAGGGTTCGTTCAAGGGAGTTCAGATCCATCGCTATTCATTTTGTCAACTGTAACACTAGTAAAACATACAATATATCTACTGTTGTATGTTGATGATATGATACTTACAGGTTCAGGCAATACACAAGTTGAAAAGATGATAGACATATTAGAAGACGAATTTGCACTCAGGCGTCTGGGTGAAGCATTATTGTTGCATTCATGTAAAAAAGGATAAACTTGGACTACACTTAAATCAAACACAATACGTGGGAAATCTACTCAAGAGTTGTGGAATAGAAAACTTCAAAATCTCAAACACACTGATGATAACAAATCAAGACCTACACTCAGACGAGCAACCAATCAAAAAAGATAAAGAGTACTGACGGATCGTCGAATTACTTCAGTATCTCACCATCACGAGACCTGATATACAGTTTGCAGTAAACAAATTGTCTCAATACATGACTTTTTCAAAACCTGTACACTGGGTAGCAATGCAGAAAGTATTACAATATCTGTCCGGAACACATAAGTTAGGTCTAATGCTACGAAAAACAACGTCATTTACAATCACCAGGTACTGTGATGCAGATTGGGGAGGGGACACTGATGACCGCAAAAGTCAAACATGCTATCTCATCTACGTAGGCGAATCAATGATTGCATGGACTTCTAGAAAACAAAATACCGTGGCAAGATCAAGTACGGAGTCAGAATACAGAGCAATTGCCACAACAATTACAGAACTTGAATGGGTACGAAATCTATTGTTAGAATTAGGTATTAAAGCACGATTACCGATGACACTCAGGTCCGACAATTTGGGTGCAACATATGTGGTTTCAAACTCAGTATGTCACACGAAATTAAAATACATTGCTATCAATTTGAACTGTGTTTAAGAAAGAGTAGAAGCAGGAACAATAAATGTATCACATATATCAAGAGTATATCAGAAAGCAGACATACTAACCAAAGTATTAAAACCAGTATCATTTATTGATCAAAGAAACAATCTTGTTAGAGAACTCTCCTAAGATTGAGGCGGTGTATTAATAAGTAAAGTAAGTTGTTAGTATAACAACAATCAGTTAGAGTAGCGTAGTATAAATAGAGGTAGAAACTCAATGTATAACTCAATCCAATTTTATAAATCATACATCGTTTACTTACAATAGGTACCAACCCACTAATTTACCTACTACGAACAGACCACGACTGTCTGTAATAGAAATTAGGCTGTTGGGTAGAGCTGCGCACTCGTCGAGTTCGTGCGGGGTCGGACTCCGCGGGAATGTCGGTTGCCTGCTCTTCCTGGTCCTGGCTTTCCTCGTCTAACCACTCATGCTGCCAATCTAGTTCCAACTGTGACTTAGCAGCAACTGGATCAACACAGACTATTACAATATCTTTAAAAAAGAATGTGGTTCACAATTGAAAATGATTACTATGCAGGTTTGAAAGACAACCCTCCGAAGCCAAATTCTTAGTTAGAACACTAAAAATGATAGCTACATAGGAGAAGGTCGACATAGTGGAAATTACAATATCAACCTTACCGTATTTTTATTTTTCTATTCAATTGTATTTGAAGACAATCAAGGCATTGTCTTTTATTATTTTTAATGAAAATTTTTAATATTTGCAAAAAAAAAAAATCTTTTAAATCATAAACTTTTTTGTGAGATTTTTCAATTTAGTTTTTCTAACCGAAATTTTCAATAGGTTGATATTTATTACATTGATATTTTCAAAATCGATTATTACATTGATATTTTCAATAGAATGGTGAAACAAAGGTTAGAAGATTTTTTTTTAAAATGGACTAACCGAACAAAGAAGAACAAGATGACTTTAGAATAAATCAGATTCCGATCTTTCGATGGAGATTTCAAAATAACTAAAATAATATAATGCATAAGACGTAAAATCAATCTAATATATATAATCAATTTGACACATATAACATTCGCACTGTACGATGTACCTGAATATTATTGTAAAAAAATATGAATTGAATGATAATCTAACAAAATTATTATTTCCAATTTCACGTTTTTTTTTCGAATATTAAAAAATTGGATTAGGTTGTGTTGGAGGATATCGTTTATGTAAAGACTAAAGAAATCTGCCGTCATTAGAGGCGTGGAACAACAATCATTAATATTTAAACCTTGGATTAGGATAACCATACCATTAGAAAAATAGAAGCGTAGTTGTTTTATTTGAACTAAGAATAAAAACACGAACCAAACGAGTCCACGTTTTAAAAAAATGTTGGTATTACGTATGAACCACTGATCCATTTTTTCAGGTCAACAATCCACCGTATTTTGTTTTAATCTTTTAATACGGACGAGGTCAATAAAAAAAAAATATAAATACTCTCTATCATCTATTCACCTCTCTTCAATTTAATTTACGAATAAAGCACGATGGTTTCTCCACCTTCGACATCGTGTTCGTTGCGGCCGGCGGAGGATGAAAAACTGATTTACTGCCTCTACTCACTTACTCGCGAAATCGCCGATCTAAAACCGTCAACTCCGATCTCGATCCTCCAGGAGAAGAACATATCGTTATTCTTTTTCAAGAACTATAATCTATCGGTCTTCTTCGAAGACCTTCTCTTCCTCCGGGAAAGCAACGTAGCTCTTTCGCCTTTGGCAATTATCTACCTCCAGGAGATCTTATCTGTTCTACGACGATTCAGGACGCTTCTGCGTTCGTGTTTTTTTCAATACAGTCGGACACGACTTGTTCTACAATCAAATTCGATATCCGATGACTTCCATCATTTGAATCATGAACTGTCCAATCTCCTCCACATTTTTCCCATTCACGAAGTCGATGTCTCCAATGACGTCAAAGAGTTGGTAAGTCTCGTCGCGAATCAGTGCCGGAAATCTGACGAAAGTGGTAATGCTTCACGGGAAGAATTGATTCTCGATTCGATGCTTGCAATGGTAAATGACATCGAAAGACAAATCACGCCAGAAAGATCCAGATTGGAAACTATATTTCAGAAATTAGGGATAAACAGTTCCGAGACTTGTAAAGACGAGATTGCTAAGCTCGAGACTGAGATTAGGGACGAAGAAATTGAGGGGGCAGGTACGGAGAAATCATTTCACGGACTGGTTCAATACGCGAAATGCGTTCTGTTCGGCGCATCCACTCCTTCGCCGAGGAATTACGCGACTGCCTCCGACGAAATTGGACAGTTGAATCGAACATTCAGTAGATCCACCGTCGATGTTCCTGACGACTTTCGGTGTCCTATTTCGCTAGATTTCATGAAAGATCCCGTCGTGGTAGAAAGCGGACAGACATACGATCGTGATTCAATGGAGCGTTGGATCAAATCAGGACACACTACTTGTCCCAAAACAGGACAGTCATTGACCACTCTCCGTCTCGTTCCAAATCTTGCCATCAACAACCTAATCAAGCAGTGGTGCCGTGATCAGAAGCTTTCATTTGACGACAATCCCTCAACGGGATATAAATCTTGCGCGACTACTAGCAAAGCAGCATTGGAAGCGGCAAAGATGACCGCGACGTTTCTAGTTAAGAAACTTTCCTCCACCACTTCCATTGAAGCTTCCGACCGGATTGTGCACGAACTCCTGCAGCTCTCGAAGATAGGATCCGAGAACAGAGCTTCCATCGTGGAGGCCGGAGGTATTCCTTTGCTATTCCCATTCTTGAAATCGAGTGATCCGAGTCTTCAAGTGAACGCGATCGAGGCTATACTACATCTTTCCGCATCGGACAGCAACAAGAAGACCATTCTGAGGTACGAGGGTAGTTTAGACAGCATCATTGCTGTCGTGACGACAGGCGCTACGTGGAAAGCCAGGGAGAACGCCGCCACCACATTGATGTCTCTTGCGTCACTCCATAACATGTGCATTAAAAAGATAGGAAAGAAGGCGGGTGTTGTGGAAGGACTCGTGAAACTTGTCAAAGCTGGGCCAACTAACTCAGAGCGAGAAGGGCTTAGAACCATTTTGTGTATGGCCAGAGTGAGGGACAACATCAGTATGCTCGTCAAAGGAGACGTGATATCAGTTGCGCTGGATGTAATGAGAAAAGGAAGAGAAGAAGACGACGTGATGGAGACGGCGGTTGCTGTTTTGGCTTCTGTCGCGAAGAGAGGAGGCGCACAGGCGATGGGAGAGTCGGAAGGATTTATGGAGAAGATCGTTTGGTTGATGAAATATGGATCGGATATTTCAAGAGAGATTGCGGCGGAGACTCTAGTGTATGTTTGCAAATTGGGAGGTGATCGAGTCGTTGAGGAATATTCGATGATGCCGGGGATTGAGTGGATTATTTGGGGAATGATGGGATCTGGGACAGGTAGGGGTAAGAGAAAGGCTGCCTCTTTGGGTCGGATTCGCCAGAGATGGCTCGTTAATCAAGAGTTACAACAGATGAAGATTGGCAACACAAGCGATCAACGATGAACCGGAATGAAAACAACTGTAGCCTAAATCTTCGAATTCGAGGTTTATGAATTATGATTATAGGGATATTTATTAGCGGGAATATAATCATGAATTTAAGATCGATCATCATTTATCAAAGTGTAAATATAAACTATTAAATTATTTCATTAGTTTTTTTTTTTTTTTTTTTTTTTTAAAAGGCGATTTAGATTAAATAGAAAATAAAAAGATTACAAACCAATTAACTAAACAACTAAAAGTAGATAAGATGTATGGAATAGATGTAGCGTTCTAGTCCTCGGTTTGTAGGTCAAAAACCAATAACGAGATTTCCTCCTATCTTCTGGTAGTTGTATCTGTCGCTCGTCGGAAGTGGACGTGATCCTGCGGGAGGTGAGTGAACTATTGCTCGCAGAAGGATCTCGCTCGCGGTCACTAGGTGTTCGTTCGCTTGTAGTCAGGCGTGGAGCCGAGGTCATTCGATCTAGTTAAAAAAGAGGTTAGGGAGGAGATCTGATCTGCAGGCAAGGCGTGGAGTGCAGCTGATCTGGGGTGACCTCGCTCGCTCTCTTCCAGTCACTCTTTCTCGGTCGATCGCCGCCAGGGTTCGCTCGCGGTCAGTGACCGGTCTTCAACTCGCGCACTACAGAAAAACAGCGTAGTTCTGGCGGCAAATACTGGCGGCCAGGCCGCCAGTATGTCATCGCCAGAAGTAATGTCGCCAGAAATGTATTATCCTGGCGGTCTGGCCGCCGGTAATAATTTTTTGATTCCGATTATTGACGCAAATTGCTGGCGGCTAGGCCGCTGGTATAAATTTCCCGCGAAAAAATTTCTGGCGCCAGGCCGCCGGGATAATCTACTTGGCAAAATAAAAAAAATTTCCCAGGAAAAGATTACTGGCGCCTTAGCCCCCCAGAATTTTTATTTATTTATTTAAATAATTAATTTTTATTTATTTATTTAAATAATTTTTATTTAGTTAATTAATTAATTATGAATTATATATTATTTATTAGAAATTATATTAAATGAAAAAAAAAAAATTTGAAATTGAAAATGAAAATGAAATTATAATTGAGATTGAAATAGTCGATAATTAAAATAATTTACGACAAAACAAAATAAGAAGTTTTTTGAAAAAGTCGCTAACTATCTTAATCTCTATTTTGTCGATTGTCGTTTTTTTTCTTTTTTGAAGAAGTCTTTTTGAATACGAGCTTTGATATCTCGTTTCTGACTATCGCAAAACGCAATATGACTATCGCAAATCCTACAAAACATATCAACATATATAACACATAACATATCACAAACTTATATATCGATTAACATATACAACACATAATATGTAATGACCTTTCTTATTTATCAATATCACAAAAAACAAATAATATAAGTAAATAATACACTAAAATAAAACCTTAAATAAACATTAAAACAATGATTTAAAACAAACAAAAATTGAACAAAACACTAAAATGAAAATAAATTATAACAGTGAATTAAAAAAACCTTTAATTATAAAATTTATAAACAAACAAAAATTTCAAAACAGTAGATAAAACAACAAAAAAATTAAATATAAAAACAAAAATTTAAAACCCTAATTAAATAATAAAATCAAAACCCTAATACTTAATCCCAAATTAAAAAATAAAACCCTAAAACTCAAACATCATATACATAAACCCCCAAAATAACATTATCAAATTAATCCCCTAATGAAACCCACAAATACATAAAACATCATATACATAAATAACCAAAATACAAGATATAACACACATATAATACATAACACATATAACACTTAAATTTAAAAATTATACAAACCTTCAAAACACCAGCCGAGAGTTGTCCGATGGAAAAACAGTTCGGTGGATGACCGGCGGCGAAGAAATCCAATCTATAACAAAATAATTTAAATAACATAATTAAAATCGCAATTAAATTAAATTAATTAATTAATTTGTAATTAAATAAACTAAACTAAAATAAAATAAAACTAAAACTAAAAATAAAAGTAAATAAACTAAAACAGTAAAACTAAAACTAAATAAATAAAACTTAAACTAAAACTAACTAAATAAACTAAAACTACTAAAACTAAATAAATAAAACTTAAACTAAAACTAACTAAATAAACTAAAACTAAATAAAACTAAAACTACAAAATAACATAAATAAATCAACCTATTGTATCAACATACATAAACATACATAGATCAACATACATAAATATAGTAAATCAATCCTAATTTAACTTCACTTCATGCATTTCATTTAATTTAACCATAAATATACATAAATCAACATACATAAATATAGTAAATCAATCCTAATTTAACTTCACTTCATGCATTTCATTTAATTTAACCATAAACATATAAATCCGATAAACTTGATTTCATTTTTTTCATTTAATTTAACCATTTTATTTCATCAACATACATAAATCAACCATAAACATAACCCTAATTAAATCCCTAATTAACAGTAAGTCAACCATAAACTTAACCCTAATTAAATCATAAATTTAACCCTAATTAAAACAGTAAATCAACCCTAATTAAATCAACCAAAAAATAACCAATTTCAAAACCTAACATCTAACCTTAAAATAAAACCCTCAAATACATAAACCCCCAAATAAACACCCCAAATACTAAATACATAAACCCCCAAATAGATAAACCCTTAATTAAATCAAACACCAATACAATCAAATGAAGAACAAAAGAAAAAGATAAAAATAAAAAAGATTAAATGCAGATTAAATGAAGAAGAAGAAGAAGAAGAAAAGAAAAAGAAGAGATGAAAAATAAGAGGACAAGAAGAAGAATAAGAAGATGGAGAAGAAGAAGAAGAAGAAGATGAAGAAGAAGAAGAGGAGGAGGAGGAGTAAAATACCTTGGAAAGATGACCGGAGGTGCTCAAATCGCCGGAGGGAAGTTGGGGAGCTAGGAGTGGGGAGAAGTTGGGAGAAATGAAGGAAATCTGGAAAAAAAATTATATATAAACTATGGTTATGGTTGACTGGGGTTGACTGTACGGGGGACCATGGCGGCGCAAGTGAGAAATTTTTAGGGTTTCCTAAAATTCCTGGCGGCCTGGCCGCCAACTCATGAAAATAACAGGCGGGGAAATTAGATGGGATCCTGGCGGCCGAGCCGCTAGTAACTTTAAAAAAAAAAAGCCGCCAGTACATTTCTTTCATTTACGAGGAAAAATTATGCCAGCGGACTAGTATAGCCTGCCGGCGGCCTAGCCGCTGGTCCTATCTACCGGCGGCCAGGCCGCCAGGAGGGAGCCGCCAGAACTACGCTGTTTTTTTGTAGTGGTGATTTCGCTCACTGACAGGGCCTTCACTTCGCTCGCGGTCAGGCTGGCCTTCACTTCGATTCGTGATCAGACGTTTCCTTCACTTCGATTCACTCTGTGGTTGCGTTTGCTCCCTCGTTCGCACAAGACGAACGAGCGAACTTTATTTTGTTAGGGAAGCTTCATTAGTCTTTTGGAAGTTGTAATTAATTTTACAATCCAAATTTTATATATAGAAACCTTAATAGTTACTGTAAAATAAAAAATTATTTTAAAAGTAAATAATAATATATGCAGCAATAAAAGACCATTGTAATAACTTATTGATGAGCACGTGTTATTTGTTAATGACTTTCAATGACTTCAAGAACTAGCTAGCCTAATCTACGAGTCAAAGAGATTATAATGGCGATTATCCAGATGGATAAGATTAATTAAGCCTGTGGGCGGCCAGCCTTCACCAGAGAAGAGGATCAGGTCTTGACTCTGTGAAGGTTTGACCCTGGGCGTTGTTGGTGAGTAAGACCGTCGGTGAGAGCAGCTTCACTTGAGCAGGACGGCGATAAGCAGAACAGAACACTCACAAAGAAGGAGGAGAAGAAGAAAGAGTTGACAGTTAGAGAAAGAGAAGTTGTTAAACACAATTAACCCAAAGTGAAGGGTTTATAATTTAATCAGAGAGAGAAAAAAGAGTGTTTAACTTATTATTTTACATTAACTCATACCCTCTATTTATATACACTCTTAACTGGTGTATTTACATTTTTGATCTTTTACACTACAAGAAAACAGAGAAACTGCCTATCGACTACATCCTTATGACAGGGAGTGATACAGACTTCACATTTCGAAACGTGTGGGACACGATCAGAGAGAGGAGACCAAGGGAAGACAGAGCAGCAGAGATATGGGCATCGGGCGTCAACAAGTATGTTATGACGATGTGGAAGGCTAGCCTTCGGAGGATCACGACGCAGGACAAGCTGATTGGGTGGGGGTACCTTCAACCTAAACAGTGCTGGTTGTGCACAACAGAGCCGGAGAGTTTCGATCATATATACTTCAGATGCAGTTATTCCAGAGATGTATGGAGGTAGATCTGTAGGCATATAGGGTATTTCTTGACACCGACAGATGTAGGGATCAAATCATATATGGACTGGGCAGACACGAGAACACGACGATCGCCTGCATGGAGCATGTGTTGGACTATACTTGGGTCAACCACATGGGCAATTTGGGGTGAGCGTAATCGGAACAAGCATGAGAGCAGAGCTGACACGACGTATAGTTGTGGATGTACGTATTGTGTATGATAGATCTAGATTTAAATCTAAAAACTCAACTATGGATGACATGTTATTTGTTGTATGGGATAGAGGGGGTACCCAAAATAACCCCCAACGGATGTTATTTAATAGTGGGTCCAGATCCCAAATTGGGTATGGTAAGATACCTAAGGAGGGGTCGAGGAGTTGGGTTGGGGTCCGTTCCTTAGAAAAGGAACTCTTTTGGAGTAGGCGGGTGGCGGTGACTACCCTACGTTTGCCCCATGTCTGACTAGTCGACTTAGTTGATTATTGACGATTTCGACCCTTGCCTTCTTTCGGGGAGGAGGGGAAGGAGAATGTCTTTAATGGACAATGGTCACGTGGGAGTGTCTAACCTTTGGATGGACACAAACACATGACGGACGGAAGCATATCTGAACCTTTTTGAAAGGTTTCTGAAACCGAGATGAAAGGGAGAGTTGTGTGGAAACCTGAGACTAGACAAATGAGTTTTTTAAATAGTGTGTGAGTTATCTTTGTTTTTATTACGGTCGTGCCTCTATATGAGGTTAGGTTCAGTGAGAATCAATGACGCGTGGTGTATCATTTTTTTGGGTATATATTTATCTCGATTTTTATTCAATTTTTTTTTTTTTACTTTCTTGTCCTCGTATTCTCTTCATTCACACATATGCTCTTAAAAGTAACTTTGCTTCCTTGACCTATTGGGTTTGCTCTTAAGTCGTGGTTATATCTTTTCACTTATCCTATTGGGTTTTGACAATGTTGTCGGTGGTACCATTATTTCATGCAGTCGTCGTTCGCGGCGGTGTTTATGGCTTTCATTTATTTAAAGGTACAAAAAGAACATAGTTTGATTTATTTACCGATGATACCATTTTAAGGAGATTACATAATCAACGATTGATACGAAACCAAATCTGTCGAAACACCTTGACGATCATGTCATGGAACTCATTCGAGTTCAGTGACAAGTAACATGCCAAAAGCTCCTCCAAATCAGTGTCGCTTGTGATCTTATTCTCAACGATCATCTCCACCATCGAATCTCTGAACTCTGACTGCGGATCAACGGCCGTTTTCACTACCACAATGCTCCTCGCCAGTACTTCTCTCGGCGCAACATGAATTTTCGGGGACGAGTAGTTTACTCTGTTCCTCAGCCGCTGATTGATTTCCACTGAAAATCTCCTCCTCATTCTCCTTCTTCTTCTACGACTGTTACTCGAAGAACTCGTGGGGTCCGGTTGTTTCAGCTTGGCTGTAGACTTTGTCACGATCGGCGGTAGGACAGGCAAGTAGTTGTCCGATTCGATATCGATATTGACATCTCTACGGAAGCTCCTCATTTTGGACGTGTCAGCTGCTTCTCTCAGGAGACCACCACTATCATGTACAACATAAGCTGAACGACTGGGTACGTAATTAGACGCTCTTCCTGATTCCAAATGCGGCGTTCGATTCCGGCAGTCGGTGGCCGTTTTACTACCTTTATCTTTACCTTTATCTCCGGTTCTTTTTCTACCTCTACATCGACATACACATCTACCCATATCTCTAAGCATATAGAACCAGGCATAGGGTATGAGTTTTACGGTGATATCTGAAAATGTATAACCGGAATTTGCCATTGTTGGTGGAGGTTGAGATGTGGTTATCGATCCGTCGATCATCCTGTATATATATTTTTCATTTTTTGTCTTGATGTATGTATATTCAATCATTCAATCATGTCATTAAATTTACTGTTTTACCATCAAAGAAAAGAAAAGAAAAGTAAACACGGTTACTGTATTAACTGTAACTGTTCCTTTGGTCGACAGGTAAAGATCTTGCTGTGATTTTTTTTTTTGCATGGCAAGGTCGATAAGGACGGGTTATTTTTCGAAGAGTTATCGCCGACATGCAACAACTGGTGATCTTACCTTACGTGTGTGGGTTTTTTCAACTCCTACTTTTCCGAGAGAGAGCAAGTTAAATACAATACCTGCTCTTCTTGGACAGCCACTGTTTACCGGCCACCGGCCGTAGAGGATGGGTTGATCGTACTTTGTACCCATGCCCATCCCTGTGGTTGAAAACGAAAGCTTAGCTGATTCATGATAGAAGAGAAGGACCAAATTAAAATAATGAAAATTACAGTTTACAATATCTCGATCAAAAACTTATAAAAGATACAAGTTTAATTCCTAAGCAACAAATCAATAGTATTTATGTTGTATGTATATGCACTCTATCTTCTCGTCGGTGGAAGGGAGAGGGAGAGGGAGGGGGATGTCCAGTGCTGGTTTGTTAAGGCAAAATTATTAATGCTATATATATATTAATCCCTCATACTATTCCCCCGAGTGCTCGGACCGGAAGGCGGCCAGCGGCGATGTGGTGGGAACCCATTTAACAACATCCGGCGTCCATACTTGATCGACGAGATACCCAGAACCGGTTGTTGTTGCTGTTCTGAAATTCCGGTCCCTTGTACGGCGAGTGAGAAGACGGTCAGAGAAAGAAGAAAGAGAAGAAGAAGAATCGTGCGATCCATTATTCAGAGATTGGAATGTAGATCGATTATATTTATATAAATTTATCAAATACCAAGTTTGATTTTATACTTGTGTTTGACTTTCCGATATATATATAACTTAGTCTTCAAGTCAGAAAACGATTAAATTTATACCGGTTTTTGTTCTTTTGATGAAAAATACACGGCGTGTGAAATGGATTCAACTTGCTCCACAAGTTACTAATTGAAATTCACCGATCTCCTTCTCGGAAACATCGATCCCGGCGATTAATTTAAAATATCAGTCATCGAGTTCCAATCGATGTAAAGATGTGGAATGTTTTTGGGACAACAGCCAAAGAACAGCATTCAAATCAGTTGATGCATGCATGTTACAGTATAAACGCGTGATGAAATAAATTACAAAAAAAAATGGTTGATGGAAATATGGATTAATTCAGCAAGAAGAAACAAATAAAGCTACCCATTTCAGTCTGATGAACTATGTATATATGGAATGAGCTGTAGTTTGATGTCATTAACTGTTGATTCTCAATTTTTTCTGCTGCTTACTTTGACGATCTGTGTCGTTTGAATTATAAAGGGCAACTATTGAATGCATGCAATTATTTTTGGTATTGTAAACTGCTGCTTGTTCTTATTATCTATCTCACCTAATCCCATTTCCAAAAATTCAAACTCCAAACTCGTCAAAAGTCCAACCACTCAACAACTTGCTCTGACTTTTGTTACATGTTTTTCAATCCCTTAATTATTCATCTAAACATTGAGAATTGAAAATTCAATTCGTGAGATCCATAAAGGTTGTTGGTACTTGTTCTATTCACCATATAATTCATATAATTGAAGCATGTGTAATACCTTATTTACCAACCTTAATCTCTCAGCTATCACTGCCAAATGGGTACTGAATAGGAATGTCAATGGGCTCGGTGGTCTAGCCAGATCCAGCTTTGTTTGACCCATGGAAAATTTTCGATTTCTGATATCAGACAAATTTACATACACAATATAAATAATCACGCATGTATCAAAAATATTTACATGTTCAAACCCAAATTTCAATCATTTATTTCACATTTATAACTCACTGACCAAAAAAATAAGTTGCCAATAAAAACGCGATCAACCCGACAGATACTCCTACCATTCCGGCAGCTATAACTGTTGTTGTACCCCGACAGTCGTCCGGTGCGGTGATGCTCTTGAACACGAACTCTACGGAGAAAGATGGGTTTGGGATTGGATCATGGCGTGAGTCTAAAACCACCTCTCCTATCACACCTTTGAATTCCCCATTGCTCCATTCCTGATCAAGTAATTAATATGGTGTGATCCTTAAGTCTGTACACTTGTAAAATTTATTAACGTACCTCAAGTCGTCTTCCAATGGCGACCAAGAGAGAACCCACCGGAGCACTGAACGTTGTCACGTAACCTTTTTCGCATCGTACACGGAATTCGTGCCTCATTTCCAATGTTGACATGTGTAAGCTCAGTAAATGACACGGATCTTCTGTGTTCTTGTGTTTATCATCAAATACCGAAGAAGAGTTCATGCTTTTATCAAGCCCATCGTGTTTTTTTAATAAAATAACGTATCCTTCTTTAATCCTCTTCATTATTTTAGGGTTTAATGCACTCTTCCTATTTTCTACAATCACCTCTATCACGCTCTCAGCAATTGACTCCAACTTTTGCCTAAAAAAGATATATCCATTTCCGAATCAATGCATAATCACAGTCATTCTTAATTAATTAACTGCTAGTTACTTGTCTGTAATTAATATATACCTTAGAAGCAGATACGACGTCTTGCTCAACTCTGCCGATTCATCGATTCCCGTATATTTCCAGCAATTTCCACATCTCACTAAGTCAACAACCGTCCTGAGATCCCCCAAAGTGAACCCGTGGCCGTTGATCGTGAACACTCCACTATTTTCCGCAGCTTTCAAAAGATTCCGCGCGGTTGTGTAGTCGCCTGATTTAAGAGATTTGAAGTCGATCCCGACGGGAACGCTGCGGAGGAGTGGTTTCAAGGGGCAGGGGAATGGCTTGGGAAGTGAGAGTTCAGGGATCTTCAGAGACTTTTCGAGGTAATTCGACAGATCAACGTCGTTGATAGCTGAGATTGTTTTTCCTTTTCCGGTAGCGATCGGAGTAGGTGGAGGTGCATTGATACCGGGAGCTTCTTCCATCGTCACATTGGAGACCAAGGCTCTATTCCGTTGGCGGGACTTATAAAAAGATCGTTGACATATTTCGATTTAATCTTCTTCGTTGGACACGACACAATCGACGGATTGGATGCATTTTCGTTTTTTCTTTGTAAAGTGTGTAAGACCACTTTTATTTTGAACTATTTAGTTTTAAGATAGTGAGGTCCGTGAGGCCCGACTCAAGTCAGCCCAGAATCCATCTCAGCCCAGCTCATTTGCAACCATAGTGGCAAGTAAATAATATCAAAAAGAAAAACATTCACAAAGAGACCAAAGCCCAAAACTATATATTATACAGAATTACAGATTTAAATTTAAAACGCAAATAAATTAAATAATATACAAACATCAGAAAAAGTCAACCCTCTCGGCTGAGGTTTTTATTGACTAGTTCCCCAAGTCAACCCCACGTTTTTCTTACCAAGTCGACAAGAATCTCTCTTTGTCTTTCCGACAGAAGAAGACTGGCAAGGATTCTGAAACCCGATGTCTTCCATGGACCCAACGGAATTAAACATCCTCTTATTCACCTCTTCAACTATTGTCCTGTGCAACATTTGGCTACGTATGTTCACTAAAGATCGGTTCCTTGTAAGCTCTCCACGGGCTGATACTTTCTTCGATCGCCGGTTCTTTGAATGTGAGTGATCGGAACCGTCTTCTGTGGAGTTGGAATCAGCATATTTGGCGTGATCGGTGTGGTTGTTTTCTTCGGGGCCGAATCTTGTTACCTTCTGGTTGTGTTGAAGATGGTCTCGCCATTGTGAGCTCTCCGTCCCTACTACTTCATTCTTCATATTAGAATTCACGTCAGAATGTTTGTCATAGTAAATGGAGTTTTGAGAAGTTATTTCATCTCCCTCGTCATGGAATATTTTACGAGCTAAACAGAAAAATCATTAGTAATTAAACACAGTCTTTCCTGAGCATAGTTACCAAAGTAATTAACTATTAAACATGATTACCTTGGATGTACTCTTGGGAATGGTATGTACCGTGATGATTGCCATGGGTGCTGGAATGAGTACGAGCTTGTTGACTGACACCAGAACTATGGGAGGATGCTGAAGAAGATAAGTAAAAGAAATGATGATGAGAGGATGCATCGTCATCGCCACCAGGATGGTGGTTATTATCTCCGTCGTTGTCTTCATCATTATAGTCATCATCAGAAACATTATTGGTAATATGGTTTCTTCTATCCTTCCAATCTGGGACCAAGGCCGAGATTTCCACATCGATCATCTCAGCTATATGAGAAGGATCATGATCAACTATATCCAACTCTTTCACCATTTCATCAGCAACATCAATGGGAGTATCTCGAATGATGTCGAAAGGGAAGTATATATTTCGAGTGTGTCCTGCCAAAATTCTAAACAATCAGAACACAAGAATGGGGTTGATATCAGAAAATAAAAGCATACCAGTTTTATCGGCAAAATGCACTCTTAGGAAGATGGCATCATCATCGGGATTCATCTTCCCAGTGATCTTCATGTCTGTATTTATTATATCCTCTTGTTCCTGCTGATCTTCCTGGTCAGACAATAGAGAATGGGAAGGAGCTAAGTCGTTTGGCAGGTTCGAATCTTGGAGAAAAGGGTCGAAAAGTAGGTCCTTTGCAGAAGATCTCCTTGAAGCACTTTCCAAACATCTTCCTATGAATATCCGAGATTCCTCGTCCTGGATCTTGTAGAATGCACTAGGAAGCTTACCCTGAAAAAGACAACAGACTTCAGGCACTAGATTTGTTGTCTTAAAAAACATGGAAAAATGTATACACTATTGGAAACAGTAGGTTTATACCGATGTCACTTTTTTGTAGATTTGTGCAGGGTTGCTACATTCACTGTAAGGATACTCTGAAGTAAGCATCTCAAGAACACACATGCCAAAAGAGTAGATATCCACAAGTTCATTATATTCTTCTTCATATAATTCTGGTGCCATGAACTCCGGTGTTCCTGCAATGTACATTTAGCATTTAAAATAAAAATTCAGATAAAGGGAAAAAACAAAATTAATCAAATATGATCTGTATATAAGAGAAGAGATCTTTTACCTATAACACTATGTGCAGGCTGCGAATTCCTTAAAAAAGCAGCTAAGCCAAGATCACCGATCTTGACTTGCCCAAGATTGCCATTCACAAAGATGTTATCACATTTTAGATCTCTATGAATCACAGGTGGGTCATGTTCATGTAGATACACGAGACCGTGTAAGATCTGGCGAGCCCAGTTCTTCACAGCTTTGATATTGACACGCTTGTATTTCTGCCTGTACCTAGCACCCCAAAAAACACGACACAACTCTTATAATGCATATTTTAAGGACTAACTAACTAACTAGCTGACCAATATATTTTTTTTGTTCATTCCCATCGATGTAGAAACCATGTTAATGAATTAAGCTTACTCTCTAAGTGACCCAGAAGTGAACATTTCAGTAATGAAGTTAAACGTTCCCTTCACAGGATCTGTCCAAGTGGAATGGAATTGCATAATGGAATCATGTTTTAGAATACTGAGGAGATTAACTTCAGAGTAAAGGTGTTCTAATGCCAAAGGAGAGCGCAGAACATTGCATACTCTTGCTTGATTCCATGCTACCTCAATCCCATTCACCTCATCAAATGCCCTGTAACTAGTTTCATAATTTTTAGCGAATTAAGGAATAATTAAAAAAAAAAATCTATCATATTATATTTTGGTAATTAAATTATCAAGGGAGTAAATGATTATGTAAAATTAAAAGAACGAATGATTAAAACGAAGAAATTTAGTAACTGAGAGAGGGGAATAAAGGATACACAGTCTTCATGGCTCCTTTGCCCAAGACTTGATTAAACTGCAAAACAAGTATTTTTTTGGAAGTAAGTTAAATCAGATATATTTTCAATCCATGGCAGTACTTCATTATTCGATTACTGATTAATCATCTAATCCATTTCATTATCTACAATAATTTTAGTTTGTGGGCTAGAACTAAGGTAGGCATTGATAAAAATAAATAAAAAAATAAAATCAGGAAATTAAAGAGTTTCCAGAAACCACTCACCCGGCCATAGCGCCCAGTAGGATCGATTTCGGCGTAATAGGATTCATCGGAATCTTCACCACCGCCACATCGCGGCATCTCGAACAAATTTGAGCACGACATGAAAGAAAATGAACAGAAAGCAACAAGAGAGAGAGAGAAAGACGGAAAGAGATAAGAAAGAAGAAAAAGGAGGAGTGGGGAAGAGGAGAAACTAGGGTTAGTGTAGAGTCTAGAAATTGCGAGGCTTTCCTTCGTGGTTCCCGTAAGAGAAAACACCAGAAAACAACCAGAATAGACGGGAGTAGTCCGTTCTCAGCATGATCGTAGCGATCTTCAACACTACGCCTCGTGAAAATTCCGACCACTCACCCAACATCGATTATTTCAGAGAACAATAAACCTAAACAGAAGTTACAGAATAAAAAAGGAAAGAGAGAGATTGAACGAATTCGAAAAAAAAATCTATGGTGATCTAAACTTGAAAAATCTATGGTTTCTTCTTGTTGTCACCGGTTCCATCGTTAGACGATCGTTATATTACAAAAAAAAAAAAAAAATATTTTGGGTAGAACAAAGAAATCGGAGGATGGGCAAGGCAAATAAATGGTTCTTGAACAGAAGAAATGAGATAAACGTAAGGTTGGTACAGTGGGAATTAGCCGGAACGAAAACGACGGGGGACGGGGTAGAGACTAGAGAGATTACGTGGCGACAATAAGAACGAGAGTTTGCGACGTAAAAAGAAGAAAGTATACGTGGCATTTTCGTCATCTCAGTCTTTTCGACTTTATCCTGGAATCGGATCTAATTTATTTCACATAACCCCCTATCATTTTTTAGTTTTGTATCAAATAGTCATTTAATTCATTTTATCACCCTAAATTTTCGTCCCATGCTCGCCCGGAATACTGGATTATTATTTTGTATTTATGCGAAATCTTGCAGTTTTTATTCTATATATTACAAATAAGTCTCTCAAATCTCAATGATTGAGAAAAATAAAAAATATTTAAAAGCATTTTTTTTATTGCAAATTGACAATTTGATTTTTTTTTTTTTAAAGAATATGAGAATATCCAAAATCTGGTCTATATCCATTCATTGATATCTTAATCTACATGCATTTATGAAAATTACAGTTGGCATGCGTAAAACCATACGTGGGAGTGGGAGATATCAAATATATATGACAATGAAGATATGGTTAAAATAAATATATTTTTGTGAGGTTTGAACTTGTGAATTGTGATGGGTTAATATTTGAATGTGAAAAATCGTATTATCAATTTATCAATCATAAAATATAAACATTTTAATTGAAATAATTGTGTAGCTGAGCAATTCCTATCATTTTCTCTGTTTATCAAACTTGTCATGTTATAAAATTTAATTAGATAAACATTAAACATCAGCAAAGTCAATTAATTACAAATTGAAGTAAATATGTTTTGTTTTAGTTTTAAAGATTAATTTAATTAATTTCATTAACTATTAAAGTTTCTGAACATCCAGATGCCATTGGATTCCTGCACTGGATCATCTTGGGAGATTTTAATGTAACCGTCGTCATCTATTCACGACTGTTGCCACTCGCCGACCGTGAGTGTTAAGCGAATTCAGAAGAGAAATCTCCAATTGGTGCCTCAGGGTTGTCGTTGATGATTTAGTATCAAATCTACAAGACAATAATCTCCCCTGCGATAATCAACCCCTGGAGGTATTTATACATTTTCCTATTAGACTGGGCTCTTACTGGGCTATATCTCACCCGGCCCATGTGTTAATCCCCGTTATGTTTGGTAATTTGGGTCTGCTATTCCTGTTCTCAAACGGTCCTGGTCTGATGGACCAGAGGCATCATCAATCGTATTAACTGAATAACTAACTTGGATATCCCTCAGGTAGGGAATCAGATTTAAACTCGAACCCAGATCAAAACCACTTAATAGGGTTTTTTCCGGACCCGAACATTGATTTGTGTTGAGACTTGAGGGTCGGGGATAAAAAAAACTTCAATAGTTTCTGAGATCAATGAGTCAATCTTACTTTGTATATTTTTACTTAGATTTGTTCAATAATATATTATATGACTCTAATATATCCCTCACTCCGAGGTGTTATCAAAAAGGGGAAAAGATAGCATAAAATCCAACTATCTCAGATTTAGAAGCATCTAGTTTGATATTTGTTTTAAATGATTATATTATTTTAGTCTGGTAAACTATAAACATCAAGATTGAAGAACAGAGTTACAAAGCTGCCCAAATCTAATCTATCACTCTCGGAGACTCGGCCAAATCTAATGATTGCAGAAGGTTCCTACGTCCTCCTTCTATGTCTTCTCATCCTTTCAATCTCGACGGTTGCGATCGGTCAGAATGCCCCATTTATCGGATTAAACGAGGAGGGGGAAGGTATATTTACGAAATCGCATCCATATGATACTTCGAATTATGGCGTTTTACAGCTCAACAATGGACTGGCTCGCACTCCCCAGATGGGGTAATCCGTAATATTCCTACATGCCTTTCAAATTTATATCGTTTTTTTCTTCCTTTTCTTATTGGTCGGTTTTCTGAATTGCCATGGCATCTTCAATTTTGGGAAAGTAAGAGAGTGAGTAGTTATTGGGACTAAGAAAGGGTAGATCCATAAATCTTCCTCCTGGAGTATTTGATGATAGATAGATCAGGAATTAAAATTATTTTCTAGGTTCTAATTTAGGGGTATCAATGTATCATGATTACAGAAAGTAGCAACAACAGAAAAACAATATTGAATAAAATAGCAGCATTGATTAATCATGTTAGTTGTGACTTGTGCATAATTTAGTTTCTAAATTGTTCTTCTTTGTAAATTGTGTCGATGCAGATGGAATAGTTGGAACTTCTTTGCATGCAACATCAATGAATCAGTGATCAAAGAAACAGGTTAGCACTTGTCAACTTCTTCTTCATTTAAATCTAAATGTGTAAGTTTATTTGTCGATGTTTTCTCCTGAACAGCGGATGCAATGATCTCAACTGGGCTAGCTGCACTTGGATACACATACATCAATATAGGTAAGGTAAAACAGTATATATGTACAGAGTACTGGTTTATATACTTATAATCTCAATTAAACTAAACATAAACTAAATTGATCTTTCATTCATTCTTTAGATAGTTAGATCAAACTCATGAGGCTATATTATTTTTACTGAACATGCAAACAAGACCAAGCAAATAGAAGACCATTCTATGATTCTTTACCTATCTTTAGACATTTCAAAGATATCAACATTATAAGACGTCTCATGAGGTTATATATATTCATTGAACTATAACTAGTTAACTACCCACAAAGTCATGTAACACACTAATTATGCCACTAACATCACACTAATACATGACTAAATTAAGATACACACTCTGACTGACATATTTATTTACTTCCATCTTCTTCTGGTTATTCATGGCAGATGACTGCTGGTCTGCTTTTCTTCGGAATTTAAAGGTTAGAAATTTAGGATGAGCATTTTAACCACCTTTTTAACATAAAAAAATACATTCACTTATTCTTCAATTTTTAGGGGGATTTGGTACCTGATCATAAAGATTTTCCTTCTGGCATACAAGCACTTGCGGATTACATGCATGAAAATGGTTTAAAACTTGGTTTATACTCCGATGCCGGGTAGAGTCTGTCATTATGATATTAAAATAATTATTATTTTACCATTATATTCATTCAATTCTACCTTATGATAATGAAAATTTCAGGGCTTTAACATGTCAACTGCGACCTGGATCTCTTTTCCATGAGATTAAAGATGCAAATCTTTTCGCATCTTGGGTAATGCTATTAATTTGATATCAAAGCATTTTGTAAACACTAAACATACATTGAATCACTTTCATTTTTTTACAGGGAATCGACTATTTAAAGTATGATAACTGCTTTAATTTGGGAATTGATCCGCAGAAACGGTATTAATATTCCCATTATCTTTATCTAAATAATCACACACATAGATAGGAAAAATGCATATTTCCTTTCTACAAATAATTTACTTTCATTTACTTCCTAGTTACCCTCCTATGCGTGATGCATTGAATTCAACCGGCAGGACCATATTTTACTCCCTCTGTGAATGGTAATAACAAACATAATCGTTTTATATTTAAGAAATGTTGATTTTTCTTCTTCTTAAAAAGCAACTTCTCAGTATTCTTCTTTCTTTAGGGGTGAAGAAGACCCTGCCTTATGGGCTAGACCAGTTGGTAACAGTTGGAGAACAACAGATGATATTATAGACTCCTGGGAAAGGTGGTAGATTTTAAATGTTCTATCATTTAGTTTCATTATAAGTTTCTAAATTCCTTACAACCTTTAGCATGACTACCATTGCTGATCTCAATGACAAGTGGGCAGCCTATGCAGGTCCTGGTGGATGGAATGGTAATCTCACAATTTATATCTTAAGACAATTCATCCACTCATCCATCTATGGATTTTCTGTCTAGATCCTGATATGCTGGAGGTTGGCAATGGTGGTATGACTAAACAGGAATATCGTGCACATTTTAGTATTTGGGCACTGATGAAGGTGTGTTTTTGAATTTTAGTAAATTAATTTTGATTACTTTTTAAATGAATATCCTAATTGGGTTTCAGGCTCCACTTTTGATTGGCTGTGATGTACGAAATATGACTTCCGATACATTAGAAATCTTGAGCAACGAAGAGGTCATCTCCGTGAATCAAGGTTTCTGTTCTCTGTAACATCTACTTCTTCAAATCTATCTGTAATTTATTTATTGATATGAAATTTTCCTTCTTCTCCTAGATCAACTTGGCGTTCAAGGAAGAAAATTATTTTCCGAAGGAAAAGATGGTTGCAGTCAGGTCTGCATCATATAAACACATTTCATTCCTATAAAAAATTTCTTCAGAAATATAAAGAATAATCCTAAACGACAATCATTTCCTCATTTCAAGGTTTGGGGAGGTCCTCTATCTGAAAACCGTGTAGTGATTGCCTTGTGGAATCGATGTTCCATTACTGTAATCATCACAGCCAAATGGGATATCCTTGGTCTCAAACCATCTTCCAGTTTTACTGTAAGAGACATATGGAAGGTAACTGCCAATTGATAAAACAAATCACAACTTGTTCTATTTTCAACTTTCTTTACTCTCTCTGAATTCTTATATTATTTTATTTCAGCATGAATACTTACCAGATGTATTCTACGAATCCATGGAAGCAGAAGTTGAATCTCACAACTGCAAACTCTACATCCTCACTTCTTTAGAATCGAAAGCTGTTAATTAAATTTACTTATACATCTATATTGGTTGCCCCAACAAACATTATGGAATAAAATTCACGGCACTTGTATAGTTGTATTGTAAGAAAAACATGGTATATAATTATATATGAATGACGTGAGGATGCTTCTGAAAAATTAAATATCATCATCATTCATCACTAGTTTTACTTAATTTTCCTATAATTTTTTAAGGATAAACTAAATGCCCAAACAAAACATTGCTAAAGGATTTTTGTCTAATAAACAACTAACCTGATGGATTTATTTCTTCCAATCACTGTCATGAAAGGAAAAAGAAAAAAAAAACTTGTTCATCTGTTTTTCAAGAGATGATTGCTCTGATAACTAAGACAGAGAGGCTGTTGCACTGTCTTCTTATAGTTTCTCATGCAGGTTTCTGATGGATTTATTTCCTCCCATCACTTTCATGAAAAGAAAAAGGAAAAAAAAACTTGTTTATCTGTTTTTCAAGAGAAGATTACTCTGATAACTAAGACGGGGAGGCTATTGCACTGTCTTCTTATAGTTTCTCATGCAGTTTTCTGTTCATTTGATGACACAAAACCATTTTGGATCCCTCAATTCGATAAAGGCGGGAACTCATCATTGTCTTTCAACCAATATGACTGTGCCAACCTGCATCTTGAAATATAAAAGCAACCAACTTAGTTGATATTTGTAGAAAAATATAATATTCAGGGTTTCTACTACGAACCTTTCCATATTTGAACTAGTCCCAGATTTCTGCGCTATTGAAGAGGAAACCACCGTTGAAGAGATGTGGTGGGTATGAGGACTCTTAGACTCTGGATTTCCATCATATTCTTGATTTGGAGAACCAGTAATAGGGGAATCTAAAGTCTGAAATTGAAGTTGGCTATCTAATGAATGGATATGGCCATTGATCTGAGGAAATCCCCTTGGCAGAGGTATAATTGGAGCTTGTGAAAAGTTAAATTGACCAGATTGCCCACGACCATTTACACCTAAAACAGGAATAACTCGTGCGTCTGTCATGTTAGATTCCAGAGGTGCAACTGGCCTTCCGTTATTTCCAGGTCTTGGCATCATATTTGGAAAAAATGGTTGGTTTCTTCCTCTGCCTGCCATGAGCAATTTGTCTCTGAATGTCCGTTGATTGTGAGCCTGCCATAACCAAGAATAATTCAGTAAATATAAGTCAATTTATTCAAAACAATTATGGTAAAAATTTATCATTAGACCGAAACAATATAATAATACCGTTGGAATATATGTGCCAGTTCCACGATGCTTTTGCGTTTCATCAATGACATAAGGATGTTGAGGAACAAAACCTGGGTTCATTGTATAGCCATAATAATTGGGAAATGACGGGTTCGAAAAGTATCCATTAACTGGTGGATACAATTGACCAGTAGGAGGGTATTGAGGGTATGGAGATATGTTATTCTGTGAGGAAATAGATCTATTGAAATGAACATATTGAGCATAATGCAGATTGTTGAGATGAAGTTGATGATCCACAGATTCCCCAGATAGATCAGCCAATCCGCAATCACTTGGAGTTTCTTCTTTATCACTTGATTCTTTTCCTTGACTTGTTACGAAATCTCTATTACCTTTTTGCTTCCTATTGAAAGAACAATCTGATGAATCAGGTGCTCTGTTTGATGATGAATGAATTGGATTTGAGCATCGACTTGCTAGTTTATTTCCATTTACATCATTTTTGGATATCTTCTTCACATCACTGCAAATTAGATGAGGAGGAAGACAGACAACTTTGGTTGAAGGATGACTGACTCCTGTAGAAGCAGATGTGTCATTTTCTTTGATATATCTCAAATCTAACATCAAGGCCGATACATTTTCTAATCCCTTTTCGCTTTCCTTTAGCGAAGTCTTAGTGCCATTCAAATCAACAGTTCCTCCATGGACAGTGTTCCCATTAGACGATGAGGAGAAGACCGGTAAATTATCATTTGTAACATTCAAGACATCAAGAACTGTATTTTGCATATCGGACCTTTCACCATTTCCATGTCTTTCCAGTGTGTTCTTGAAGAACATTCTAAGCTCATTTGGCATGTTTTTTTTAGATGATGTAAGAATTTTACCGAGTTTTCGAGCACCGTAAGCAAAAGCACTTCGTATACGATAGAGGTTGCCTAGAATGAATAATACATGAATACAGAATCAGCAAACTACACTAACCAAATCCCTAGGACAATCATCAAAACTTCAAGAGGGTTGATTTAAGGAAACTTTATATTGTAGTTTGCAGAAGAATGTACCTTCACTGACGCTCCGTCCGAGATTATTATTTTCCTTAAGAGGGTCGACTATGTTAAGATATTTCTTAACAAACAATCGATTGGTTTCTGAAACCTTTGGATGCACATAGTAATCATCTGCACATTTGCTGAGAAATTCACCGGACAACAGTAATTCATCTCTGTCAGTTTTTGACCCCTCCACTATCGAGAAAAAGGAACACGAAGTATAAGATTAATAAGAACACAGCTTCATTTTACAGGAGTTTTAAGAACGGAACTACAATCTTAGTCACTTACCTACTGGACTGTGCATACTCACAGAAAGATTATCCCAGTCAAATTTGCTGAAATAATCCAAGAACCTGTATAGAACCTAAGCAGCCAACGCCCAGTGGTGGTGGCTTTCATCGTAAGATATAATGAAAATTAGATATTCTTAAAATAGGAGATTTATGTTGTTAAATTCTCACCGCCAAAGGACCATCTAAGGATGAATGGAATAGATGAAAGATATAGAGCACCAATGTTTCCAAAGCATATGTTGATATCAGACTATGATGAGCACCAAGAATCCGACTTTCATAATAACACCACGCCTTGATCAGTATAATAGTGCGTTTGAAGAGGTTGTCTTTGCCAATCTTTACACTAACCTATATAAACAAAAAATGGAGTATTTAAATGGTATGCCCACTACTAAGAGCTATGTATAGATTGAGAAAGCACAAGGTATGTGTAATCAATGACCTCATCAAGAAAGCACAAGGTAGAAAGCCCCCCGATCTGATCGCAAGAAATGTCGACAACAATGTTCTGCACGAGGCATTTAACGAGTCTTACCTGCAAAATTATAAATGGAAAATGACATAGAATCATAGAATTCAAAGTATGAACCAATGAGTATTAATGACGTAAAGAATACGGCTCCCAACGAGAAAAATAATAAGAACCTCTGCATGAATGGTTTGTACATCCTTAAGTTTGAATTCGGAGTCCTTGTTATGTTGTTCCTCTGCTTCGAGGACACTACTGAGATTTCCGGTTAAAGAATCCTCAAGACCTGAGGTATCAATAGCTGTTAAATCAATATCTCCATCAGGAAGATATGTCTTTAATGGTACCGATCCATATGGGAATACCTAAAAAAACATGAAGATAATAAAATCATGAATTCATGATCCCTTATTGCACAAAACCATAACTACAGAGAATCTGAGATCGATTCAATTCAATTATATTTACAGATAATATCTGTAAATAAGAACCAAACTGAAATTGCCTTTTTCATTAATTCATTCAATTGGTTACCATCAAAAATACATTGAGGCATTCAGCTCCAATTTCTTATCAGACACCACTGCCACAAATCACATTATGACAATGTATCACATTGCCATCTCCATTGTCATAATTTCCCAAAACAATTAAATATCTAGATGAGGTATCAAGTCATTAGAAGAAAATCAAGAGGTAACTAGAATACTTGGAATTTTGGATTGCGATGAAACATGTGATTTGAAGTAGAAAAAAGATTTACCTCACAACCAAGTTTCGTTTTGACAATCTTCTGAATGTATTCAACAACGTTACGTCTTCTCTCATCTGATAGTTTAGTGGGCTGAATCTTCGTTATCACATGTGTTATAGTCTTCTCGGCAAGAATCCAAGTTTCATCGGGAATAGACGATGGGCGAGGATTCTCCGTCTCAGCTGGCCACGGCGATACACTTGCAAAACCCGATTGTCCGTTTTCTTTAGTCGTGGAGGTGGAGCTATCTAAGTCACCCATGCCGCGCCGAAATCTAAATTAAGACTACCGAAAAGAATTTTTTCGAAAAACCTAAAATCCCAAAATCGAGCAAACACACACACACGCACAAACAGACTGACAAACACACTAATGGAGGAATGGAACGATATAAGAAGATACAGAACGCAAAGGTACGATCATCGGAGTTGAGAAATCTCGATTTGGATGATTAGAGAAACAACAAATACGCAGGAAAGAGGAAAAATATGAGTTTTTTGTGCTTCCCTTTTCACCTGTTCTTTCTATTGTATATTCCCGATGAGTTGTACAGTTTTTTTATCGCAGAGGAAAAGATGAAAACTCCGGTGATCTTTGTTCCACTTTTATTTCCCCCCTCCTCCTCCTTCCATTTTATTTAATTGTTTTCTTTGATAAAAACAAATAAACATATTTTTTGTTTTTATTATCTTTTAATTTTGTATACAAATAAAATCCTCTACAAATTAATTAAAATATTTAAAGTGTCTCAATGAGGTCTGACGGAGGTGTTAATGTGTGTTATCCGATTATCCATCCGTTCTTATCAGATCGAGTAAAACGCAGAATCCACCGTTAAAAAATTCTATTAAAAGAATAAAATCATAAAAAATAGTAAAATACAAATAAATCCAAATCTAGTAAAATTTAATAAAATATTTTCAATTTTGATCACAACATAAATCCCGTTTATTTGTAACCTCGTGGTTTAACAATTCAACATAAGCACCTGACCAGTACGATTGAGTACGGCTATGGATTTCACAAACTTTTATCAATTGGGTCATTATATAGTCGCATTGATTAGCTCACTCAATAAAATTGTTCATAGTCCAATGTTTTAATCTCTATATTTAATTTTCACTAACGAAATTATTGATGATATATTATTTGGATCTCTGACATATCAATCGAAAGTAAAATTTTCTACTCATATTTCAAGGGTTTTCGTAGGGTGTCAGACGAGCTGAACTGAGCTGAACTTTTACTTATAGAGCCGGACTCAACCTCAGCTCGTTAAAAAATTGTTCAGGCTCGAACTCGGCTCAACTCGTTAAAAAATTGTTCAGGCTTAAGCTCGGGCTCGAGTTCGAGCTCGAAATTGAAATTTAATTTGCAATTCTACATCTATTGATCTATATCTATATTTTTTTGATTTAATTTTTTTTTGTAATTTATTAAATAATCTTTATCAATTAATATTTATAACTGTTAATATCTATAGTTTGAAAAGTTTAAGCTCGAACTTGACTCGTTGGACTAGCAAATCCGAACTTTAGTTGACACCTTAGTATTTCGGCTCTTTCAAAATCAAGAAGTAATTGAGTTTTGGTGAATTAAGGAAATAAAAATCACCACACTTTTCGATCATATCGAGATTAAAGGAGAGCGACCTGCAAGGCTGCAACATGACCAATTTATCCAATTCTGGTCATTAAAAACTAGCTCATTTTATATTATTATTGATTAGAAGAACATATATTCACAAGGGAGAATCAAGAAGCTACTATTGATAGAGTGAAATGATTACTCACTAGAAAATACGAAATGAGAGGACACCGATTCTTCAAAACATGCATTTCTATCGAAGTAGGGGGGGTGATCCGCATACAATATTGAACCAGGATCTGATTATCGCTGACGTGACGACTTTTTGCCAGATGACTCCTGCACGCAAGTTTCCGATCGCCGATCGATCAAAATTGAATTCTCCATTAACAGACCAAACACGAACACATAGATCATTTCCATCTTATTCGAGAAAAGATCGTTGTCGACGTTCCCCAATTCAAATTGATCTCAACAAATGAAAATAGGGCACACACATTTACCTATATATACATTTACCACAATAAAGTTGATTTGAATGCAAATCGAGCCAATTTTGGAATTTAGAAAAAAGGTTGGGTCTAATTTGTAATCGGTCGGACCTAGATCCAGATTCAAAGATGGCATTAATTTGTAATCACAAATTTAAGGTTACATTTTAATTTCCAAGAGAACAACATAGAATAATTTTCAGATATGTTTCTCTTAGTAAGTTCAAAAATAATAAGTATTAAAGAAGAACATTCAGAGAGTGACAACTGACAACATACAATTTACATACAGCAAGAAGAATTTCACATGCATGGTTTTCGTTATCATTTATGAAGCTATATATAAATATTCTATATATATCCATCTGATCTGGCCATTAAGCAAGCGGGCGCTGATTAACGGTTAATAATAACGAGATAAGCAACCACAGCCACCAAATTGGCCAACCAAGCTAGTTTTGACGAGCTTAATTAGAAGTCTAGCTAGAACTGAGCGCCTTGGAAGGTTTGTCCAAATTGCCAGCCAGATGGAGCGACGTTGTAGCTAGTGATGCTCTTACCGTCGCTAGTTGTGACTTGAAAAGACAGAGCTTGGCCGTTGAGATAGTTGTTGCTCTGCCAATTCTGTCCCCAGTTTCGTGACATGGCTTGCCAAGAAGATGTCTTCGAACCCTTGATCGAAACCGATCGGACGTCTCCGGCTCCACCCACGTTGGTGATCAACACAAGATTGAAGTAGGAGTGACCGTTGATAGTGAACCTCACACCTCCTTTCTTCACGCACGACACTCTTCGAAAAGATACCGGCACGATTCCAGCTCGGTATTTCGCGATCTCGAGGAAGGCCGGTTCGGCTAGATCGAAGTGCTGTAAAGGAGGATTACACCACCCGCCATTGTTGTTGGGTTGAGCTGGATTTGGCGGGCAGAAGTTTGTGGCTGTCACCACAATTGTACCCGGAAGACACCATTCTGGGTCATTGTTGCATCTCATCTCGTAACAAGATCCACAGCTCTGTCCACTGTTGAATAACGCAGTGCTCAGAGCCGCCGTGTTTGTGCCGTATCCTTGGCTATGTAGATCACCATAACCACATGCTCCACCTGATTTATAAATCATAATATATAAATACTAAATCAATCAATCAATTCATGAAATCAAATCAAATAAAATTAAATATACATGCATACCCATTGTCCCGGCAGCATCACCACCGCCGTAGAATGTGGCGTGACCGCTCTGCCATTGAGCGTCGGAGGAATGTGCGGAGCAGAGGAGGAGGAGGAGGAGGGAGATGGTGAGGCTTGAAAGTTGCGACATTATTGTTAGTGTGTTGTGTGAATAGAGTGATGGGTTGGGGTGTAGTTATATAGTGTACAAGTGATGGAAGACAGCTAGAAAGAAGACAGAGACACACTGGCGTTAAATATTGTATTATATTCCGGCCGGCGCACAAAATTAGCCCCGGTTAAGACATATCAGTCGACACTTGCAGCCCCCAACCTCCACCGCCCATTTCTGTCGTTCTCGATCGCTTTCAATTACTACAGCTACTTCAATTTTTTTTTGAGTTTGAAGACCGACGATGACATTCTGCTATATCTACGATCGTAGATTCGTAACCTCGTAGGATTGTCATGGACTTCCGACACGTGTCGTGAAGATGATCGAACATGTGCTGGGGTGATCTTACGTGGTGGATTTCCATTGGTCATTACTAAATTGAAAATGTGATGGCTTAATTAGCTCGCGGGTAACGTAGAATTTTAGAAGGTAGCAGATATCGATGTGTCAGCAATAAACGACACGTCGGTTTAAACAAAGTAAAAATGACGGTATTTTCCACCACGTGTCCATTTCACTCCACGGTCAATCATCTTTAAAAATGTCAACAACAGAAGCGAAAATAATTTTCTTCTGGTCTTGCTCAATTAAGCTTGATCTGAAATTCTGAATCACATAACTTAGAAATCACATATGGTGACTGACACTCACATGTAGGAGACAAGAATAAACACGACATGTTAATCAATTCAAATCTTTTATATGATAAGAACAGTCTGGACTCTGGAGTTTGGGCAGATTGAATTGATTGATGTATTCAAGATGATATCAATAATCCAACTCTGGTATAATCAGATTGGAAATTCTTCAGAAATCAATTGCAAAGTTAACTAAATAAAAATGAAATAGAAACATGAACATGAACCTTTTGGAAACACACAAGTAAAATATCTAACTGCATAGAATGTTGGCTGTATCTTCTAATCAATAAATTATATATAACAACTGATGGATGAAAGAAACACATATATGCAATTCTGCAAACCCCAACTTTAACAACTCCTCAAGTAAGCAAGCCAAAAACAAAATTGTTTTTATCAGATCACATTAGTTTAGGAAAGGAATTGAATCAGATCATCTGTTACTTCCAATTCGGAGACAAGTCTTTACTTGAAATCCTACCATCATCAGTTGCCTTGGCTAAAGAACGGTACTGCAATTTTACGCTTTCCGCATTATCTAGTGTTTTAACTACATACCTGCCAAATTTATTTATTTCTTTATTTATTCATATATTTTCATCAATGCTTGCTTCATGTAAAAGTTTTAAGCCATGTTTGAAGGGACTAACCATCCATTGAGACACTGTGTTGTCACCACAGCCATCCGCCCAACAAATCTTTGAGGCGTCCTCTTATTTCCCTGCAACAAATTTCTTCAACACTACATTTCCAGATATTTCGGAATCGTTGAATGAAGGAATTACCTTGATGATAACATGGTCTGAAACTTCGAAAGGAAATTGAACACCTTTTCCTCTTGACATATCTAACTGTAAGGAACCGTCACAGTTGATTTTTCCCTGAACAAGGTAGGCGGTAAAAAATGTTAAGACAAATTCTAATATTTAACGAAATTGTAAGATGAGCATACATACCTGTTCTAATTTGTTTCTTCTTCTTTTAGTTGATCTTGTTAACTGCGATGCTGCCTCTTCTTTGCAGAATGCCTGAACAGCGGCACGGAGAGCTAATAGAGAAGGAGGAAGAAAAAGAAAAATGGCATTGGAGAAATACAAATACACGACAGTGTTTTAAATTATCATTAAAAATTCTAACACATGCACAACAAATCTCTTAAGATTTTGATACAAATACAATTAAATGTTCCTTACTTAAGTTTGGTCTCACTGTCTCTCCTGAAGCTGGATGCCCACATTTAAAACAACTTTTCTGCACATGGGAGTGCAAATTAAAATACAAAGAAAGCAAATATGGAAAACTGAGTTTTGAAATTACCATTCTTGTAATGTGATGCATGCCAGAAGTTCCATAAGAATGGCCACAAGATAATATCATTGCATCATCCATTAGAACACCACTGACCAACAAAAGAAATGTTTGTTAGAATTGAACGCGAACCAATTTACCCTCTTCAGGTAAAACTGTATGAAAAAAAAACTAACGTTATTGGATCTGAAAGATGCATCCTTAACAAGTCTACATGATTGGCAGATGACAGAAGAACTTTTCTTCCACTAACCCCACAACCGTTCTCCCTTCCTTGTTCATTCTGCACAAGAATGGAGACATCTTGCCCCTGGAGAATTCTTGCATAGTAAAGTTCAGGTTCTGTCATCCCAAACACATTGTTGCAATGTTTCTTGCCTGTGCTCCCCCTACCGTCATCAGCCCCTTCCGTCCTCAATCCTTCATTCCAAACAAGAATTAAACCCATAAAAAATAATACTAAACTCGTTAAATCTGTCTTACCAAACATCACATGGCGACCCTCGTCATTGTGCCTCTTCTCAGAACTACTCTGAACACTTCCACTGCTATTATTATGATTGATGTTCTTTGCCACCCCCACTTTATCCGTTGAGATGAAGCCATCAACCTCCCCATCTCCCTCATCCACGTCATCCCCGACATTGGGAGGAGCTCCATTGCTACCTTCGCCATTCCATTGTTGGCGGTGGTGCGCAGAACGATGGTTATTATTTCCTGGTTCCATCTGACTTGATGAAGAAGACCCCAACACACACCGTGGAGAAACCACTCCACCTTGAGTTCGGCAGAACCCCCGTCCGATAGCTTCCATCTTGTCATTGTTTTCGATCATGAACCTCGAGGGATGCAAATCATAAGAAGATCGAGGAAACTTCCCGGTCTCATCTTCGAAAACCATCATTCCTCCCCAAACTCCTTTCGGAAGGAAAGAAGAAACAAACAAGACGAAACTAGAAAAAAAGATCAGTAGTCCACCATGAAGATTTTTCTTTTTTGAGAAATGAGATGTGAAAGACCATCACTCAGCCTCCTTGAACTCAAGAACACGCCATTATCGATTTGGATCGATCTTGGTGGGGTTTTCCCCGCCATTTTTTGTTTTTATGGTTCAATTCGCACTGATTGCTCTGATAGGTAAGGTAGGGATTTGGAATTTAGAATTTGGGGGGCACGTGATCAAAGCAAAATATCACACGACACACGTGATACGCCATATCTTTCTCTCCTCTTTGGTCTTCACTTTCACTCTCTTTCTCTTATCGGTTTGTAATCGCCAAACACTGAAGAAGAGGAAAAATTTCGGTTTGCTGCCTCTCTCGTCGTGGAAATGGAGGGAATCGTATCTATGAACAATATCGTAACTACCAACAACCCTCGTCATCTCCATTCCACTTCTTCATTCTTCTCCGCCTTCGCGCGGTTCCCGACGAGGGTTTCGATTCTTCCAGCAAGACCGTCACTTCGCTCCCGCTTCACAAGTCACATTCTTTTCTGTTTCCAACGGTATTTTTGTTTTATTTTGAGGATGTTTTTTTTCCTGAAATTAATGTAATCTGCAGAGATATATGCTCTGTCTAGTAATGACATCAAGGTGGGAACCAGTATAGAAGTTGATGGTGCGCCGTGGAAGATTCTTGGTACGTGCCCTAGCTAGAATCCCTTTACATCTATTGGAATTGAGATCCTCTGGTATATCAATAATGTTATCACCATTTTTTTATTGCATTCGTGTCTCTTTTGTATGACCTCTTATTCAATTGTTTCTTGTTTACTTTTACCAAATAAAAAATTTGATTTTTTTTTAATGGCATCATTAATCCATTGTAGAATTTCTTCACGTGAAACCTGGAAAGGGAGCTGCATTCGTGAGGACAAAGATGAAGAACTTTATAACGGGGAGTGTTGTTGATAAAACCTTCCGAGCCGGATGTCCGGTAATATTTCGTTTCTAATTGTCAAATTCTTAATATTTATTTTAGTGATTAGCACCACTTTACCAGTTTTTACAATACTCTTATGGTTATCTACTTATCTCCGATCAACAAACTTCACGATTCTATGATTTCTATTCTTACTCTTATTTAGGTAGATGAAGCAGACGTGGTAAAGGAAACCAAACAATATTCGTACAAAGATGGTTCTCTCTACGTCTTTATGGATATGGTATGTTCTTCATTGGTGTTGTGTTAGATTTATGATCGAAGAAACAACTTACAATGGAAAAAGATACGATTAGATTTATGATCAGGCTCTTGACTTTTTATCATTTATAAACAATTCATATATGATTAGATCTATGCTTCTTAAACGGAAAAAAATGCACTTAAATATTAATCTCTGTTGAAAATTTTAAATTTTCCTCATCCACCACAGACCACTTATGAGGAAATCCGTTTAAACGAAGAGAACATTGGGGACAGGAATAAATATTTGAAAGAAGGAATGGACTGCACACTGTTATTCTGGAATAGACGGGTATTCTTATTCTCTTTTTTCTATTTCACATTATAGTCAATCATGTATTCATTTTTTTTGATGAAATTGACATGTATTCGGTATGAATATAATACTCAATGAGTGTTGCTTTAATTTTGGGTCATGTCTTATGGTATCATCTAGAAATTTAAAGATCATCTCCTATTAATTTCATAGATGTCTATGCGTATTAAAGAATCACGATGATTTATTTAATAAGCTTGTAAACATAAAAGTTGCATTTTTAGCTGAAAATCGATAAACCTTTATTTCAGGTTATTGATTTTGATCTTCCAGTCACAGTTAATCTAACCATTACCGAGGTAGACCCTGGCCTGAAAGGAGACACAGCACAAGGTGATTTAAATTGATTTTCATCCTAAGAAATATTTTATTTTGATATTTGATTTATTACCCAGTTCGTATATATGCATTTCCATACATTCTCGATAGTAAATACATTATGCCAACCCAAAATCCAAACATGAAATTCAAGAGATCATTTTTCATAGGAATGAAAAATTCTTCTGAATGTCACTCCAGTTATTTTGCATGAAGATATCACTAACATATTTCCACATGAATTTTTTTTTGAAAGCTCCACATGAATTATCATTATGCGTAATGTATATGTGTGCTTGTTTATTTTTGCATTCTATATACATGAGGAATGTATCACACCAGAATGATAATACTTTATAGTACGTGAATATTTCCACAGGAGGGACAAAGCGTGCTACACTTGACACCGGTGTTACTGTGAATGTCCCATTGTTTGTAAACAATGGCGATGTAATAATCGTGGATACAAGAACCGGACAATACGTAAAGCGAGCATAATTTTCTTTATCAGAGTTCTTTGTTGGTATGTATATTTTGTTGATGAATGAACCTAGCTTCTCTTTCTATCACAAATTGTAATCCTTACTTTGGTCTTTTTACCATAAAAAGAGAAGGCAATATCAGTTTTTTTTTATACTTCCTGTAAGATATTTGTATTGTGTGGGAAGAAATATACATGTTGTTCTATAAGGTTTGTGCACAATGTACATGCTCCATTTGTTTGGTTAAGCAGACAGAAGTTTGCAGATTGCAATGGAGTAGAGTAGAAAAGTGGAATGCATATCGATAATTGATCTGATTAAAGAAAGCAGAGGACAGAGATTCATGCATATCGATATGTTCCTTTTATGAAAGAATGCGTTCTTGGAATTTTAGTTGCTCTCTTTTTGTAACACTTGTTGACTTTATTTAAGTACAGTCACAGTGGTACATGATTTATGATTAATTAAATTCCGAACATAGAAAGAGGGTAAAAATCAACTACTACAGTTATAAGATAAATATTTCATAATCTTGTTTTAAGTTTGAACCCACTTATTGCTATTTGCTAGTCATCCTCTTTTTTGCAGAAAATAAAGACTGGCCTGGCTGCCTGCCTTTAGTGCCTGTTGGAGACAGTGGTTTGATCCCTTTGAGACTTATACGCACTATGAGCTCTCACTCCATACTGTTCGTTCGCTTTATCATCAAGGTTGACACATACCAAGGTCAGATCTCCTTTATTCAAATGAACCAACCCTACCAGTGGCTACCAGGTAAGCTTTCACCATGGGTAAGTAGCATAACATGATAACATTAGCATTTAGCACCTCCATCGAGTAACACCAGTATTATACTATTATGAGTTATTATTGTGGCATGCCTGATGAATTTGGTCGTTGTTGCCTCAAATAATAAATGCCCACAATAAATATCAACACACGAGAATTCTTTTTCACCTCGAATTCTACAGAGAGGGAGGAGTAATCAGTAATCATCAATTCGAATTCTGAGTTTTCCAGCAACGACGATCACTCTGCACTCTGCAGCTGCCTGCATTATTGCTCAGAATGAGTTGTAAGTGGAATTTATTACTTGATCAAATTAAAACCAAACTCTTGATTTTTATTTATTACTCCACCAACCTAACGCCCATCCTATCCTGTCTGATTTTAAACTAGTAGAGTAGTATCCCTAAAATTGGAGGGAATTTTTTTGAATCTGGGTGATCATTCAGAATTCATAAAACAGTAAGTAATGGCAAAGTTGTTATATAATGAACCAAAGAAGGAGAATTTAGGCATGTTAAACAATCACAGGATTCCTAATGACAGTGAGATTTTTGTCATACTGTGATTTTTTTATCACAGATTCACAGCTGCTAAAGTAAAAAAAAAAATTATGGTTTTTGTCATTTTCTCATTAAAGTAATAGAGTGTTTTTTTTGTTATAGTAAAATAAAGAAAGATTTTAGATCTAGAAGATTAGAATTCAATCGATTCTTAATTTAATCAACCCTTAAAACTGATAAAATGAACAAACAACAAGGACCAATGTCATAATTAACCCAGAAAGAAAACTCAAACAAAACAAAACAAACCAAACCAGGTTTTCACTTTGATGCTTCAACTGGATTCCTCTTCACCGGAAAATGCTTTTTCATATAACACTTGATTAGAAGTAATTTTAAAAAACGCTTAGCTTGTTTTTACGGTAACTCATCTTCCTGGCTATCTTGAGGTGATCTGATTAGCTCCAATATGTTCACCACTTCAGCCATGTCCGGCCGATTCGATGGTACCTGAGACGTACATATCAATCCAAGCTTCATCACCGGAACAGCTTCATCAGCTGGGAAATCACCACCGATCCTCCTATCAACACATTCCTCCACACTTCCTTCCTCTAATGCTCCTCGAACTAGATCACACAGAACCACAACATCGTCTTCCATGTACTCCACTGGACGTCTTCCCGTCACGATTTCAAGCACCAGCACTCCGAATCCATACACGTCGCATTTCTCTGTGATCTTCACTGTCCTACAGCCAAACTCCGGTGCCATGTAACCCAGTGCACTTTGAATCTTGCTGCTTAGTACGTATCGATCAAGCATTGGTAGTAATTTCGCTAATCCGTAGTCGCCTACTTTTGCTTCACCGGAACCGTCTATTAAAACGTTACTGGACTTCATGTTGTAATGGATTATGTTTAGCTCATGAAGATGTGTTAAGCTCCTTGCAATTCCGAGGATCAGATTAAACCTTTCTTGCCAAGAGAGAAGTCTTCCGGATTTTCTGTCATGGAGGTGCTGGTTTAAGCTCCCACCGGAGACGAATTCGTAGATCAGAAGTTGCAGGGATGGAGTCCAGTAATACCCTTCCAACGTTATAACATTTGGGTGCCGTAATTTTCCAAGCTTCTTCACTTCCCTCTCGAAGTCTTCTTGAGATTTCACCAGACTCGACACGGTCAGTTTCTTAATGGCCACCGGCCGACCATCTTGTAGTACGGTTTTGTAAACCGCCCCGAACCCACCACGACCAAGTTCACAGTCTTTATTCAAAACAGCGTGTGTGCCGGTGCTAAATTCAGGGTCGTCACCGGAGAACATGACTAGCTTCCCTGAATTAGATTCGGTGGCAGGAGAATGGCTGTAGTACCCTCCTTCTGAAAGCGCAAGAGCAGCTGCCGAATTGGTTGCAGCAGATGACCGGACTTGGATGTTCAACACAGTGACGGCGATGACACCAAGAGCGATTAAAGCAGCGGCTGCGATCGCAATCACGGCCGAAATGCTCAGAATTATCTTTTTCTTATGGTGAAGGTTAGAGGATAGCGATGAAGGATTCTCATGTGAAGATACTTCCGACGAAGTATTGGGATTCAGAACGATGGGCTTGGGAAGAACGGCGGGACACGATACCTTCACGATGGACCCACATAGAGACGGATTATCAGCGAGAGACGAAATTGGAATTGAATTGAAGAAGTTTCCGGCAGGAAGGGCACCGGAAAATTTGTTATGGGAGATATTAAACAGAACAAGGTGTGCCAGGTTGGAAAGCGACATGGGAAGTGCTCCGGAGAAGTTGTTTTCAGAGATGTCTACGGTTTGAAGATTCGTCAGATTGGCGATGTTCGGCAGCAATGGCCCCGACAGTTTGTTCTTCGAAAGAATCCTACGCACATTAAACACAATCATACATGATCTTTGTCTGTCTACATTTTGGAAGTAAAGGTTAAAAACTTACAGAGAGGAAAGGGCAGGACAACGTTCAATCTGAGAAGGAATGTTTCCGGTGAGGAAGTTGTCTTCCAGAATGAGTTGCTTCAGAGAAATAGCTCCTCCGAAATCTGAAGGGATGGTTCCGTTGAGGTGGTTGTGACCAAGATCAAGGCCTTCCAGTGATTTCAATTCTCCAATGCTCGCTGGGATCGAACCGAAGAAGCCATTCCGAGAAAGATTCAAAATGCGAAGTTCTCTGAAGTTGCCAATTTCCAAAGGTATTACACCAGAGAAGGTGTTGCCGGAAAGATGTAACACCTTGATTGTGAGATTGGTGGGTGATGTTGGAAGCTCCAGTGTGCCACCGAGGTTGTTGTCGGAAAGATTAAGCTTCTCTAGAGCTTGTAATTTAAAAACCCACTTCGGAAACTTCCCCGTCAGAGAATTTCCACTGAGATCCAAGTTTTCCAACCCTTTAAGTTTTCTGATGGAATCTGGGATGGTGCTGTTGAAGCGGTTGCCGGAGAGATCTAAAGTTTTGAGATTTCCCAACTCACCAACCCAAGCCGGAACGTCTCCAATGAGGGAGTTGCCACCGAGATTTAAAACCCCGCACATGGAAAGCTTCTGCATGGAATCCGGTAGTTCACCGGAGATGGAATTTCCACTGAGATCGATTTCTTTCAAAAGCAGACAGGTTCCGATATCATCCGGTAAAGCCCCAGTGAATGCATTTCGTTTCAATCTCAAACTCCTGATGTTGAAAAGTTTACTCATCCCATCGGGAATCTCGCCGCTAAGCCTGTTGTCGGAGAGATCAAGGTCCCGGAGGCCATTCAAACTCCACAAACCTTTGGGTATCGGTCCAGTCAACTGATTCCCGGAAAGATTCAACGACGCGAGCGTGGAACAAGCTCCTAACTCCAAACTCTCCGGAATGGAACCAGTGAAACCATTATTCGCAAAAGAAACCTCCATCAAAGTCCTACATTGCTTAAAAAACCCATCTGGAATTTCCCCACCAAGACCACAGTTGCTGAAATCGACAGTTCGCAGATTACCCAAGCGAGCAATACCGGAGTGAAAAGTCCCAGTGAAGTTATTATTTGAAAGCGAAACCTTCCGAAGCGACTGAAGCTGTAACAACCCACGACCAATCTTACCGGAGAGACCAAACCCATCAAGAACAAGTTCAGTCACCCGGTTGGTTTTCGGATCACACTTCACCCCAGTCCATCGGCAAGGAGTATCGTCATCCTCGTTCCAAGATAACAACTTTTCCTCTGGGTCTTGAAGATCCGCCTTGAACACAATGAGCCCGAGCACGTCGTCGTTGAGAGTGGTCGGATCTAAAGACAAACAGATGGGTACAAGGAGAAGAAGCAGAACCGATAGCACCACAGCTGACATCTTTCTTTGCCTTTACGGGTTGAGTTGGGTTTGGTATGTCCGAGCAGATTAGAAATGCATTGGGTTTATCCGACCTCCCTCCCTCCCTCCTTCCCAGATCTCTCACAACCGTCACACTCAGCTCCGCAGCGGTGCTTCAAAGTGATAAAAAAGAAAAGTGAAAGGAAGAATCGTGAGTGGCCGGGAAAAAGCCAAACAGAGGAAGGTGAGTGTGGTGGGGGCAGAGTGCAGAAGAAGCGCTTATAATGGCAAACAGTTAGTTCGTGTCTTCTGCCTGCCTGTGGTGATGGTGGGTTTGCTGGAAGACTGCAGATTTATTGGTGATAACAATAAATGATGGGGAGAATCGGAGAAGAAGAAGAAGAACCTAATGAAGAAACACATAAACTATTAAGGTCTATTACGATATTTACAATAAAACATAGTATAAAACATGTAATTTCTCCTAGATTCTGGTCTTTTTTTTTAATCTATTCTCTATTACATTGCCCATTCTTTTTCCAATATTTACGGCTCCTCGGTCGTTTTGTTCGAGGCTCGACATTTTATTGAGTAATTGGCAAGGTTCGAATCACGTGCCTATCTACCGGTCTCGTTTACAAAAAATAATTATTTTCTCATAAAACCACATGTTGGACATGTTGGTAATAAATGCGTGTTACACTCTTACCCACTCACTGCTCACCGACACTTTCCGTGGCTTCACCTTTACTTTAAGTTTACAGTTGTTGGGCAACCCATCTATAATAATTAGTGAAAATTAAATCAATTTTTTTTATAAGTATATACATTGACACTCGAATCCAAATCCATCTATCTAAATTGAGTTAATCGAGTTGTGTGTTGTAATAAATCTTGTATACGACTTAAGTTCTATGACTATTTAAATTGATAAATTAAAAATCAACTCTACTATCTGAGAAATTCATTGCACACTTCTATCAGTAGCTAGTTGGAACATATGGAAGGAACGTAATATAAGATAAACTTTAACTTTATCTTTGTAAAAGTATTTTAATTACTTTTAATTTATTATTAAGTACCTAATCAAAAAAAATCATTAAAAAAATAAGGTTAATGCTCAGTTTACATAGAGAATAGAAATAAATAAAAAGTTTATTGACTCTCTCTCATTTGTTATGTAATCTAATTATACAATAATTAAATACGTTGCATCAGTAAGTTGATCTTCCATTTATAAGTGTCACCAAAAAGTCACAACAACTTTTTTTGTAATACTCTGAATCAAAAAAAAGACTGATATCTTTAATGAAGGGGAGACTATGTAGTCTAGTATACCCTTTTTGAGGGATTAAAGGTTTATTAGTTATTGATATTTGCATTAATTGAAAACTAAATTCTTATTATGTCTCGAAAAGGTTCAACCGTTCAAGGCTATAAAATATAAATCCAAAATACTATCTATAATTCAAATCTCACACGTGGGTCGTGGGTTGGGTTTAACAATCAATACGGACTTTAAAAAGACTTTTAAATAGAATGGACTGGACCGGACTTTATTTACTCACTCAATAGTGGGCTTAGTCTGATAAATACTATCTGGATGGTGTTCGGTATATTGATTGGGCTTGGCCTGACCCTCTTGAGAAGTGAAGAAAATGGTAAATTACCGTTAAATGTTTAGTGTAAAGAAAATCTTTACCTATCGATTTCCGCCCTTCTATTCTGTTGCTCCACTCCTTCTGTCTACTCTCCCATGGCGGCAATGTCGGCTTCTTCTACCTTCCAATTTCACCTGTTTACGCCAAACTCTGGATCTTATAATGTCTCTTTGCTTCCGCATGCGAGGTATGTTATGTCTGGATCGGTTCGGGAGAGAAATGGGTTGAGGACTTGCTATTTTCAGACTGGGAGAAGATGGGGGGTTCCTAGCATCTTTCGAATCCAGGATTCGGTGAGTCACTCCAGTTTGATTTCAAGATTTCCGTGTTTTCCCCTTTGTCTGCGGTTTTCAATCACAGCGTTTCTATGTATTTTATGACGTTCGTTGTTTTACGTCTTTGTGCGGTTGTGCCGCGTCCTAGGGTTTTATAGAGGCTTTGTTTAAAAAAACATGATTTGTTAGTTATTGTCTTAGTTGACTAAACATCTATCATATGTTGTTTTAGCTTCGTATTTCGATTTACCTTTCCTGATCTTTATTTTATTTTATTTGTTGATTGTTCAGAAGCAAGACCACGGTGAAATTGCTGGAATTGAAGGTGAGAAAAACGATTCGGACAAAGCATGGGAGCAAGTTTTGGAGTCTTTTAAACAACAGTCCTTAAAGATGCAAAGTGTATCACATGAGGCATTCATGGTATACTCAAAAAATGCAATGACGATGTTGGAAGAAACTTCAAAAACTTTGAAGATTCAAGCAGATAAAGCTAGAATTGATATTGCAGATATTACAAAAGAAATCAGTGAAGAAGGAAGTGAATATATTCATGCTGCTCGAGACAATTCTCCTGATTACATTAAGGATGTTATCCAAGTCTTTTCAGCTTTACCAGAATTCAATGACATATCCAAACTCCAAGACTTTTATCTAGGAATTCCATATGGTATGTATGACTTCAAATCAACACATTGATTTTATATTTTGCCAGTTTGGGAGTTATACGCTTTTTATTAACCTTTTTATGCAAATTCAATCTTAGGTTCTATACTTGTTTTGGCGGGATTTACATCTTTTATGTTTACTGGAAGCACTTCTGCAATCAGGTTTGGTCTTATCTTAGGCAGTTCTCTTTTAGCCCTCAGCATGTCAAGTTTAAGGGCATGGAAATTAGGGAAATCACCATCCTTGCTTATGACTGGTGGTCAAGCAGGTGTGTACTTAGAATTAACATTAATTTTTTAACTATCATTACAAGTTAAATCAAAGTTGATTGATTCGTTATAATCAACTTTTATCTTGTCTCTTCTACTGCAGCTATTGTATCTACAATATTTTTAAGGCAATGGAGATTGCTTGTTCAGGTGGGAGTGTATGTACATAAATGTTCATTCATAAGAATCATTAAGCTTATTACCTTAAAATACAGTCATTTTTTCTTACATTTGCTTTTATGTTTCAGAATCTGTCGATTACACAGTCTTTGATGTGTCTAATGAGGTTAGTACAGTATATTGTTTTTGTTTTCCATCAAATAAAGTTCTCTAACAATACTTCTTCTTTTGGCAGTGGTGCAATGCTGATGTTTTATGTGTATAGGATTGTTATAATTCGTGGACAAAAATTGGACCCAGGTTCAGAGAACCACTGAACCAATAGTTATTTGTAGATGAATTATCTTTTTAAAAATCAATAAAAAAATGCACGTTGTTTTTATAGATTTCCATTCCCATGTTTCTGTGATGATGGGAATTTGTATCTGTTGTACCTTTGTTGTATTTAGTTATTAATGATGGATCGATTGTACTAATAATATGATGAGAATATTTTGGAAGGAAATGGACACAAAATTTTTAATAAATAATCAAGCGGGTACAAATTGCAGTATTCAAGTTTCAGGTAAAGTACAAAAAGTAGAAAAAAATACATGCTTAAGCTTCTGAACTTTATGGAAGATGTAAACCTAACCTTGTGTGTATATATTGTTGTATAACTGGCAATGTAAGAAAGAAACAATGGCTTGGTAATCTTCCTCATGTGAATTGACTTAAGACCTCATATTTCCAAGTTCTTCATTATTACGAGTGTCAACCTGGCTGTCAAGTGGCATATACTGAGCCATGATTGCACGGATTTCAGAGTTCATGTAACTCTGTTCAAACAAGATAACGTTAGAAATCGAATTTGAAAATGCCTATTCTATCTAATAAGAAAAGCTGTGCAGTATAAATACCCTGATTCTGTATTTATACACAGCATAACCTCCAATTGCAGTGATTGCTAAGCCAAGGAAGATAATCCAAATAAAACTCCATCCAACCTCAGCAGTAGTTTTCTTACCTGCATACGTATATATATTTAGGGTTTCTGTATATATTTATGCATGACATCATGTTCTTCAAAATATTTATTTACATAGAAAAAAACAAATCTGGTGAGTCATTGTTGACATTTATAATTATTACTAAACAGACATTCATAGAATCATAGTACTATCAATATCTGATAATAACCATGAACGTTTGTCTGCTAATAACCATGAATGTTTGTCTGCTAATAACCATGAATGTTAATAAAACTTCAACGGAATTCTGTTAGGTTGAGCCTTACCAGATCCGATCCCTATGTATATTTGTGTTATATTTATTGATAATACTTACTTATGCAAATATCATGCTCGGTCATGTATAATCGACCACCGGAGCAACTGCACTCATGACCTCCCCATGTATTTTTACAGAGGCATCCGGGGCATTGACATGAGTTTTTTTCTTTACATTCATCAATATCTGTATTAACCAAAAACATGTAAAAATAAAATAAATATGTCTGCGCTGCCGCTCATTGGCAATTATGAAAGTCAAAAGATTACCTTCACATTTATTAACACCATCACCACTAAATCCCCATGGACAACTGCAACTCTTGGACCCGTCTTCCTGTAAAATGTGTGAAGTTAAAATACGTCAAAGGAGAAAAATAACTGTAATCAGTTAGCCCGTATCCTCAACCGCTTTGTGCAGTTATAAAAAGTTTCTTATGATACAAGAAGTTGAGGATTCAATCCTCAGTCACATACACCAAAATAAGAATGATTTAATATTTACAAAAAATATTTGGGGAAACTGAAGAATGGATAAATAACTCACAACACATGCTGAAAATGTCAAATCATTTCTTGTTTCTTTCCAACAACCTCCGTTGTTGATTTCACAACGTCCGGTTCCGGTAGCTATATTTCATAAAGTAATGGAGGTTTGATGATAGAAAACCTAAATAAACATAAGGTTCTGTAAAACCAGTAGTACCTGTACAATTTGTATATCCATCACCAGAAAACTTTACACCTTTGTAAACTGGGCATTGACATACTCTTCCACGGAAAGTGTCCTTCCAAATAAGTTATAATAAAACATAAATAAGGTATTTCTCTCATTCATTATAAATTAGTGTTGTAGAAACAAATAGAATATTTCAGGATTGATCAATTATACCTTGCATGCAGTGATGTTAGAATGTTTATCTTCCCAACACCCACCATTGTTTGTCAAACATTCATTTGTTTCTATGCTTGAACTGAGACATACAGCTGGCTCAGTTGTCTCTTTGAAACCAGAGCAGATGGCTTTAAGAACTGCACTTCTTTCTAACTTTCCTGTGAAAAAGAATGTAATTTCAAAATGATCGAGTGATCGATGGTTTTATTCTATTAAACATAGGTTGCCTGATAAAAAACAAACCTCGATATTGTCTGTCGTTGATGACAAGAGTTGGCAAGATGGTAACATCTCCTCGAGATCCATTACCAATCTAAGAAGTACGTATAATAACTCAAGGTCAAAATTAGAAATCAATTAAGGAATAATGATTAATGATGATTGAATTGTAATTAAAACCTGGGCAGTTTGCTCAGCTTGAAGAATAGGGTTCTCTTTATCCTCATTAGGATCTCCCATACATTTGTTTATCTTATCGATATCCATACCTGTTAAGAATTATAATAAGAACATATCATCATTCATCCATCCATAATAGATCATCAGAGAAACTAAGTTAAGAAATTTAAATATAATCAAACCATGACAAAACAAGGAACTGAAGAAGAAATAATGGTTGGTTACCAAGAGATTTAATCACACCCTCAGCGCACTCCTTAGTGTACTTTTCTTCTTTCATAGGGCATCTGATTCCAAAATCTGTAACATAATCCCACCACAGCCAAGGTTTGCCAGATTCATTGACCATTTTGAAGAAACAAGCCTGACGCAAATTCTGAAGAACTACATCTTTCCCCTCGTAACCCTTGTCGAAGTCTTTATCAGGATCAGGGGCACAATATCTACCGTGGTTGATGCATTGTGACTTACACTGCTTGCTTGTAACGAAAACATCAGGGCAGTACCATGTGATGTAATGTGGGGTGAATTGTGTGAAACCTTTCCTTTCGAGTATCTGGGCCGAACCTTTGAAATTTTTAACAAAATTGATCTGGGTATCGCATTTGGCACCACATTCATCATTGGTGTTGGTCCAGAACTCATACTCTACCCTGTCATCGGGGTGAGGTAGTGATTCCTTCCAGTCTAGATTCACATTAACCATGTCTCCTTTACTCAAGGCATTTTTAAGATCATCTCCTAATGTTTTCCTGATGAGAGCTGACGGAATTGTGATGTTCTCCAGGTAATCTGCAAAAGTACTCCGTTCCTCTTCAGGTGCATCCATTGTTATCAATGGTTCTATCTTGTCATCTGAAACCAGAATGGCTGAAGCACCTGCCTTTTGGGCATTCCATGCTTTTTCCGTAAAATAGCAATCTGTCATTTTTCGAAATTCCGGAGTTGAATCAAATCAATCGTCAATGTACAAAAACCAATTAACTACAAAATAAGTAAACAAAACAAAAAAGGGTGGGATCTCACCTCCTCTGTCAATGAGAAGAAAAGTTGGGAATCCACCAGGTTTGGATTTGAAAGAGAGATCAAAGTCGTCAAAACTCTTGCAAGCTTTGGTATTTGATTTTGGGTATACCACAATCCCAACCAAAGACCCACCGTACTGAGGAATACCGAAATTCCCAATCGCACACTCGTAATCGTTTTTCAAGGATTTAGGGGATGTCACCTTTAGGCTGTTCTTCTCCACCAGAAACTTACCCATACAAGTTCCCACCAGGAAGAGGAGGGTGAAGAAGACGGAGAGCGACATCGAATAGAAATCTAGTTTCCGATTCATACTGAGTATCCCAGGATAGAAAGTAAATCAACAACTCATCAAGGGCTCGATAGTTGAACACACAGAATCTGTGAAGTGAACTCACTGTACATTCATACAATCAATCAAGAAAAGGAAAATTCCCCCAGACGGATGAATCAACGACTATTCCCCTGGAAAATGAAAATAGAAACAAGAATTAATTCCTACCTAACTTGAAGTAAGAAGCGAAATCTAGATCAGAAAATCTCCAATCTTATCAAGAAATAGAAGAAATCTAATGCTGCACGTTTTTGTTTTTATCAAAAAGAAAGAAAACAGTCGATACCTTGAGCCTTTGAAGACTGTAGGTAGATTTGTAAAGTCAATGAATCAATCTAGATCTCGAAATCAAGACCTTTCTGGTGTGTTTATTTGTTTCGAAAAGATCCACTATTGTTCCAGTTTTAATAAGTTAATACTTAATTAATAATTATGTTTGCTACCATTTTCTGAGTTTCTGCGACATTTTTTATTAAACCCATTGAATCATTGATTAATAAATAATTAGATAGATTGTATTTTACAATTTTAAACTCATAGACCCGTCACCCGAGTCCAGAGACACAGATTCAGGGATAGTAGAAACAAATCAATGAAATCATAAATGCTTTAAAAAACCGATATAAGGGCGACAGGCTAAGTGAGCCAATCAACCTGTTTTATTTTCTGGAAAAGGACGGGTAATCTAATCAGAATATAAATTTTACAAACGGTTCGATTCTCAAGTGACGGTTAAGATCTAAGATCATTCCAATCAACTGTCGGCGCTGTAAAGAATCAATCAGACGTAGTGCACAATCATCCACCGAACTACAAAATGTACAAACTTAGACATAAATACAAAATTACGTATGTACGCACTATGCAGTAACCAAATAACGAATTACGTATATTATTTCGGAAAACAAGTTATTTCTTGGTTAAAAGATTACATCAGGATGAACAAACAAACAAACAAACTGCATGACCATCTGCGTTCAAATCTTCTTCAATTTATCATGCATAGAAGAGTTCATGAGTACCTTCTGTACACAAAGAAGCTGCAGAACGTAGCTTTCGAGCATCACCTTGTATGCTGGATCTTCACTTCTGCTAGGTTGAATTGCTTCAACACCAAGTTCTTTGCTGCTAACGTTTTCTTCGTTCATATTCAAGGTTTCTTTTCCTGTGTTAAATAATAGTAGTATGAGAAACACCAATACTAAGCAAAACTATGATATGATAAAGGAACATACACTTAGGTGAAGTTGAAAAATTACCTTTATCTCCACTTGACAATGAAGTTGGAGCACTGACAATATGATCATTCCTGGTATAAATGAATGTGATTATTAGATCTTTGTATTATAAGAACTTTTAGAATTTAAGGTAGGGAGTGATTATACTCACGATGCATTGCTGTTAAGATTTTCCTGGGGATTCAAAGGTTCTTCAGTGTCAACAATTGGAGTGCCGACAGACTGAGGACTTCCAGCTTTTGGACTTTCAGATTGACTTGGTCCTTCAGGAATTTCCTGTTTTGGTTCTTTATCCTTAGTGCAGTTATCAGCAGAATCTAAAACTGTGAGGGTCTTTGAGGAAAAAGCACTCTCTCCCACAGAAGAAACACGTTCTTGTGAATTTTCATGACAAGTATTAAACAAGAATCCTGATTCACTGTCATTACCTTTGTTCAAATTCTTCCAAATGGATGGGTCGGGAAACTTGTTAACTTCCGATGAAAATAAAAGGTCGATTTCATCTTCATCATTTGCTTTGAATGGATAAATGGGTGGAGCTTTCATCAGGTTTATGGATCCAGATTTTTGCCGCTTGCAATGATTTTCTTTAGAAAAGAACACGTCTGAAGTGTCTTGCTTGGCACGGACACTGGGCTTAGATACTCTATGAGAAAAGTCTATAGGATGGTGTGCAGTATTATCATGTAATACGTCTAAAGGGTCATCTTTCGACAAAATGCCATTGTCAAAGAATGCACTGTCAATCTGAGAAGTTTTGAGTAAGTTACTGGGAACTAAATCTACACCAAAACCTTCTTCAAATGATGACAAACCATCAAGTTTTTTCCAGAAATCACCTTGCATAGATTTTTTCTGTCTTGGACTATTTGTCCACATTCCTTCCAAATTATTTTCGATGCCGTCAAGTTTATCATACTTGATTTTTTCCAGGAGAATATTTTCTGCACCATACTCTTTGTCTGACCTCATCCAGAATTTGTTTTGACGATCATAACTATTTCTTTCTATGTTCACTGACTTTGACCTCAAACTATTGGTTCCTTCATGCCAATCTGCAAACAAAGTTCATCGATAACATAGAAATTAATGAACATCAAATAAAAGTGATCAAATAATTATATTCCAGGATATTAAGATTCATGTTTTTATTGTCACAATAACAAAACAGTCTAAAACTCTAAATCACCTGTTTCCAAGAATCTTGATTCATCACTGAAAAAGAAACAAACATCAATAATTTCCATTTAACACAAGATAAAGAAATTAAAGAATATGAACTGTCGGACATAAAAGCTCTTATGCACCTTATTTTACATTTTTACCTCTGAAAATTTAGGTTATCAACTGCATCTTTTGTATCCGGAAAGGACCAATGGAAAGATTCAGTTGTATCCTCAAAATACAAAGCCTGATTTACTCTAGGATACCTGTAGAAAAATATATAACTTAAACCAAAATTTAAATCTTTTGGTTAAATATTGACATCATAATTTTTTTGATAAAAGCTATTTCTTTTTAAAATAAAAATTTGCATGCTTGAATCCTCTATTTCCTTTTTCTTTTATATTTTTCAGCTTAGAAGAATTTAAATCATTAAAACAGAATCAAGTCCAAACAAGGTTTCGGAGACTTTAGGGTCCCAAAATTGGAGAGGTGATTCCTATTAAATATTACATTAGGGAAAACTTCAAGGATGCTGAAAACATCTACAAACAGATATTAAAAGTTTAAAACGTCTGATTTGTCGCTGATTATAAATCTTTGAACACCACAAAAGTAAATCCAAATTGTGGAAGTAATATTACACCTAAATCCTAATGTGTGACTTTATGTAAAATTCAACAGACATTTAGGAGTATTTTTGCAATCCATTAATACTGTCCATTTTTAACTAAATAATTTTACCGAAGTCCTGATCTATTTATGCGATGAAAAATACCTTTTCCAATCAAAAGAAACGAGGTCCTGATCTTTTACCAATTGTAGATGGTTGAATGAAGGTGCATGATTCTCTGTTGAACAATATCTCGATGAGAATAAAAACAAGGAAAATCAAAAGTCAATAGTACAAAATTTTACATACAAAAAATATTAGATAGTAGACAAGCTTGTAGGCCTGGACTACTACACAAACTATCACCAATTACATTATTAACAGAATCTATATATTCTGAGTGTATATAAATGCCTACTAATTTAAAACTATGAATTGTTTCTGGCTTATTTTCAGATGAAAAGGACAATGAACAACACATTAGTTGAACACCAATTCATAAGATTGATTTTTCTGTCCTATGTTGGAATACTACTATACTAGTGATTTTCAAATAACAATCTAGCCTGTTAGATAATCACGGTGGGAATAATATTGAAAAGCATTCCAAACTCCAAAGAGTACACTCAACTGACTCAAGTGTCTTCAATGAATGAGTTTAGATCAATTGATGTTATTTTGATTTGTATGATTCATCTATAGTGGCAACACAACAAACTCCATCAAAAATTAAAATAAGTTTGAAGAAATACGTACCAGAACTGCTAGAAACTTCATGAGTTTCCACTTTGTTCCTATATAAATAAAAAATGTCAAGCATAATGTCAAAAGAAACAGCTCATCAAATATTATATTCATCACTCAAAGAAACAACCTTCTGTCTCGCCAATAGATATCCTCGAATTCATCTATATGCATTTCAATTTTTTTATCTTCCATGTTTAAATGATTGTTATGGATATAAAATGGCTCGTCCTTCCAGGTTGTCTTATTATTTTCTTGACTGATCAAGCAGAATCGGTCTGAGAAAAATAATGGCCAGATTTGATTACATTTTCTGATATATACTATACATTATACATATATCAGATATTAAACCAATACAATATTATATAGTAAAAACTAGAAACACAAGAATATTGAATATACCAGTAAAGTAGTAAATATTAATGAATGCACCAGAGTATCAGACATGGATGAGACTGAGAATTCATAGAAAATGTTCGCGAAATATGCTAACAAAGTTTTTCATTTTACTATGGAGCGTGAAATGAGATCATTTAAATACTTCAAGGAAATTGAAGAACTGGGGAGTACAGATCCCTTCTAACTGCCTATTATGCAAACTGCAGGAGAAATCAAGAAGCATCCTCTTTTTCAACTGGCCATATCCACCAGATCCCTCTGGCAGGGCTTCTGAACTTCTCCTTCAAAAAATTACTAAACATCGCAATTTCCACCCAAACAAGACATATACTTAAGCCTCCTGAAGTAATTCTTAAGGAAGTTATCAAGGCCATTAGTCTCTCCCTGAGACCGGAATGTCACACGAAGAGTTGTTGTCTCTCTTTGAAGACAGAGACCAACCTCCTGAGACAGCGTATCTAGTAACTATAATACTAGCTTATATAGTTAAGTGAAAAGAGTGAATGGGCTATTAGCTCATTTCTCTGTTGCTTCTCTTTTATGTAATTCATTTTATCTCCATGTAATCAGGGTACTGGCCTTCATTTTTATTAATGAAAAACTTAAATTGCTTCAAAAAAAATCCCACTAAGTTACACATACATTAACCTCGCCAAATAAATTATAACCCCACTTATCATTATTATACTTATTTTAAGACACATGACTACAATTAAGACAAAATAATAGGCCCACTAAATTGATAATAACTAATCTAGGTCTTAAATAACCTAGATTTACAACTTTATAGTAATTGAACTTGACTGAAAAATAATGTACCCTTTTAACTAAAGTGTTTATTTATAAATTATAATTATATAGACATGGCATGTGTCCGTGTCATGATTCTATGATAATGCGAGTCGATCTATCTACGAACCGCTTAGTGTAATAATGTCATTGCAGCCCTCATCAATTGGTCCACCCAATTCTTAGTTGGGCTGTACAATCCCCAATTGTGGCATTGGCTCTGACAGGAAACAACTCATTAATTACGGTGCAAAATAAGAAGTATCTAAAGAAAATAATAGAAGAAAAAAGCTGTTCATATGCAGAAGTAAAAACTATACTAATGGCATCACCAAAAAATTGCCTTTATGTGTTCCTTCATCCCTATACATTGCAGGTTTATGTATGCCTTTTCTTTTCCCAAAAAAAGTTTTGCTAGTCAAGTTACTGAATACATCAGAATCTGCTCCATCCTTTCTGAAATTTAAGTCTGTTAAAATTCCTGAATGTCCGTTCATGATATCGGTTTTGCCCAACAATTTTGGACTCTTCCCAAGATCCTGCAACAAAAATTCTCAAAATGAAATATCACATGATGTCATGTCAATAAAATTATTTTCACCAAGATGGGAATAAAAAAATATCACCCAATGAAGAATTACAATCACACATGGATGGAAAAAAAACAATCTGGATTAAACACTACTCTATTGGTATTTGTTAAAGAAATGATAATGATATAATTATTGTCATGTCTATAATCTATTATTTGTGAATTGAAACATGGCTATACTGAGAAAAAAGGAAAAAAAAGAAAGAATAATGAAATTCTTACAAATTCAATCCTAATGTCATCTCGAACAAACTCATCTTTATTAGAAGTATCAAGCCATCTCAAAGACTTTGAATACGGACTTTGATCACCAAAGGATATTCTACATATATGCATAAGAAATTGATTAGTATGTCAACTCAAGTAAATCCTAGGATTTTGCCAAAATATTTTCTCAATACCTAAAAAATTCTACTTCGTTCAAGTAAACTATAAAAGCATTAAAACTCCAAAAAAAAATTTCCAACAATTTGATAAAAATCTACAATCTATTTTTTTAGGGAATTAAATTATCTCATTGATATTAATTAAGGATAATACCCTTTTCGGCTCTACAGTCCACACATTGTGTTTCTCCCAAAAGATTGAAGCCTTAGCTTCTTGATAGAGGTGTCCTTATCTATTGTTAGTAAGTCCCTAACCCCTAGTCCTCCCACCTCTTTAGGGAGTACCATTATTGACCAAGGGATTCCTTTTCTGCCATCCCAAATGAATTGGTATGCTAGTCTTTTATTTTTCTTGTGGACAGAATTAAGGAGACAGAACCCTTGGGCCCATTAGGTGTATTTTCCAAAAAGAATCCAATTGGCTAGCTGAATTTATCATTATAATTAATTTGATTATAATTCAAATTTGATAATTGATAGAATCAAATTACAATTCAAATAATAATTATGCAAACAATGTAAATCGCTAACAAGAACAAGCATGTTCATCATGGTCACAAAGTAATATAAATCTAAAGATAAAATAAATATATATAAAAATGAAGTTATGACATTTCTGAGATAGAATAAAAAATATGTTTCAGACAACAAGGTCGAAAAATCCATTTAAGAAATTAAGGCTTCAGTATTTTATTATTCATGTGATAATTAAGTTTTTTACATTTGAGACAATTTTCTACTTTTAAAATTTAAAAATAACAGGCAGATTCTAAGGCTTTTAACTTTTTATCGTTGAATGATTAAAATATTGAGTGATCCTTGTAAACCACCCATTATCAATTAAGACTACCTGGTAGTTTGTGTTGGTGAACGAACAGGTGTCTCTAATCCAATTTTTCCAAGACCTGATAAGCAATGTATACTATAGGTATAAAATACTGTAATCTAAAAAATACAATCATCATGGCAAAAAACAATGAAACAAAAGTATTAAAATACTTTTAAGAATAATGCATAGCAGTAACTGAAATCGATGATCAATTTAGAAATGACTTGATAAAGAAAATAATAAAATTATAAGAATAACAAAGTTTACAACATTGTTTTAATGAATTGGTCCAAAGCATTCCTATCTGAGTGGTAAATAGGTATCAGAGAAGTTGGAAAGTGCAAGTACCTCCTGCTTGCTTGTTATGCAATCTGGAAGATGAATTTAGGAGTCATCTTTTCTTCAACTGTTCTTATTCCAGATCTCTCTTAATTCCGTTGGCTGAGCACCTGAATCTCGCCTGCTGAAAAATAATGAATATTCCAGTTCCCTCCCAATCTAGTGATATTAGATTGAGGGATTTGATGGAGGATGCGTAAAAAATTACGCACCACTCTCCCCCTTGGGGGCTACTATGGAATGCTATTGGGTGCTTGTCGTGACATATATGGACGGAAAGAAATAAAAGGTACAAAAAACACGTTAGTAGGCCTCCTGAGGTAGTCCTTAAGGAAATCATTAAAGACATTAGTCTCTCCTTTGATCCGGAGTGTTACAAGAAAAGCTATTGTCATCCTTTGGAGACATCTATGATGGAAGTATAAGAGACCAACCTTCTGAGGCAGCGTATCTAATTACTATATAACTAGACTGACTACATAGCTAATGGGAGAGAGTCAATAAGCTTCTTGCTCATTTCTTTTTACTTCTGTTTTTATTTCTATACTCTATATTGTAACTTGAGCATTATCTTTTTTTTCGTAATGAAATTTAATTGCTTTAAAAAAAAAGGTACCAGAGAAGCACCTCTAAATAGAATATACTTTTTTTAAAGCAATTAAATAAATAGAATATACTTTTTTTAAAGCAATTAAATAAATAGAATATACTTTTTTTAAAGCAATTAAATAAATAGAATATACTTTAATGTTACTTAAACAATCATCAATAAATACTTAAAGTTTACTTTTTTTTGCAAAGATACTTAGACTTGTTGGATCATCAAACCAAACTTATTTCATACTCTTGGTATTGCCATTTAAATGTTAAATGCATAAGTATTTGATTTGTCTTTTTTAATTCAACCAGAGATAAAACTTGATGATTCTATATTTCTGTATGGTATTTAGTATTTACTATCTACCACCTATAATTGTACTGCCAATTGTTGACTGAGTATGTTATCTATAATTCTATGTTAATATTTTATATCCATAATATACATTTTGTTAACTAACTATCAATTTTAGTTGTTATTGTCTACTTGTCTGTTTAAACAGATAGGTCCTTTAACTACCACATTGTACCCTTTTAACCATTATTAGGGTATGGAAATGAGACATGTTTTTTCATACAAAAATGTAAAGTTTATTTTTCCAATTCCAATCACCACATTAGCAGGAACCCTTCCTTGCCAAATTCTAGGCCAGGGTTCAAACTTCAAAGTTAAAAGTTAAAACCAAAACCCTTTTGTCATTAAGATGCATTAGGATACCGTGTGTGCAACAGACCAACAGTAACATAAATCTCGAAGTATATTTCGAATATTAAACATGCAATCTTGGATTGTTCTTTATTAGTCTTTATGGCAGTTCCCGAATAAATATAAAATCACAAAGTAAATTCTAAAAGAAAAAAAACCTTCCACAGAGAACGCAACATGAGCTTCATGTGATGAACTGACACTTGAATTATTCTTATATCCATCATCGTTTAGTAAATCTAAAACAGACACACCTGGAAAATATATAAATGTCAGAACAAGGGAAAAGTACTAAAATTAGAATCATACTAAGTGGCATGAGTACATACTGCATAGCAATGCTACGATGGCATAATCATAATGTAAAACTAAAAAATTACAAATGTTTAAACAGACAATTTTCATTTGCAGTTCTCATACCTGCACGATATTTGATTGTGTTGCTACTACTATCGGAGGTTATTTGTGTCTTCCTTTCTCCAAATCTGATACCAACTCCATCGCAATGGTTATGAATAGATTGTTGCTTGTCAAGATTAGATGCCGAAGATAACCTAACAAATGGAAAATAAATCTATTTTTGGAAAAAACTAATGAAGGAACAATTGATGAGATGGATGTAGAGTAAATACATACTTATTTTGAGGTAGAACCTCATAATGTGAATTTGAAAAACTTCCTGTTCCTATAATAAAATGATAATTGCAAATAAAACCCACCAACTTTTTATCCATCAAATATTAAAATGCATATCAACTTACTTGTGTCTGTAGGTTGATAACAGTACATTGGAAATGTTTTGTTTGATTGGAATGCAGGCAGAGATTTTGGAACATCGAAAATATTATCTCCTGAAGTAATTATTGCAATTAAATAAAATAAATAAATGATACAACAAAGAAGAAGCAGACATTTGAAATAGACATGACATGGATTTATATGTATGAAACTAAGTATTTGCAAAAAAAAGCGTTAAAAGGAAAATAATCAGTATATCTGTATTCAAAAGGAATGAGATATTTTGTAAACGATTTTCCCTTGATTCACTGAATGAACAGACAGGAAAAGGTACATGAATTTCATGTTATAGTCTTATAAATGAGTGATGATCCAAGATAGATAGATAATTGACAAATACTGAAAATATATTTGAATGTCTAAACTCGAGCTTAGATTAGCACCCCTAGTAATGCAAGAAATATGTTTTTTTGTAATTCATGCCTTGATGATACTTACCTTCAAAGTCAAGTTCAAGCAATATCATATATAATGCAAAGAATCAAATACTTGTATGTTGCTATTTTTCCATTTATTTCTCATTACAACTAGAAATCTTCATAATTGGAGATGATGAAGGTTTTGATTAGGACTGCAAGTTAATGGGTTTAAACTTCATAAAGATGAATCTTATCTTTCTAGGATACACATAAGCTATAAAGGTATATAATGATTATAATCTATAGACTATTAGTAGAATAGTAGTGTAGTGCAATGTGTCATTAGAAATTAAATACTATATTAATTCTAGGAAAGATGGGCACGGAATAAAGAGAGAGAAAAGTGAGCTATATTTAAATGAGATAGACATTAATATACAGATCAAGAACCAAGTCAACCAACCATTATGATCGTTGGAACAACATTGTGGAGAAGATGTAAAGTTTTTCAAGTTGAGAACATCCAAAGATCGAGGCCCTTCACTGTCATCTATCCTCTTCTTTTTCCCATATTCATAGTTCTGTGGTCTGCATGTTTGTTGCTGCCTCTTCTTTTGTTCAAAGTACTGCCTTTGTCTGTAGTTTTGTAAAATAAAATTAAGATAATAAACAAAGTTATAAAGGTAAGCAAATGAAGTTTTTTTTGATGTAAAGAAAATGAAATTCGAAGAATACAAGAGAGGTTAAATTTGAAATTTGTTTAAATGATAATGAGAAAATAACAAGTTGAGGGAATATGAGAAACCAATTACCTATGATAATAAACAAAGTTATAAAGGTAAGCAAATGAAGTTTTTTTTGATGTAAAGAAAATGAAATTCGAAGAATACAAGAGAGGTTAAATTTGAAATTTGTTTAAATGATAATGAGAAAATAACAAGTTGAGGGAATATGAGAAACCAATTACCTATGATAATAAACAAAGTTATAAAGGTAAGCAAATGAAGTTTTTTTTGATGTAAAGAAAATGAAATTCGAAGAATACAAGAGAGGTTAAATTTGAAATTTGTTTAAATGATAATGAGAAAATAACAAGTTGAGGGAATATGAGAAACCAATTACCTATTATATGTAGATTTCCGTGTCTGAAATTATCCATTTGGGCATCATAAAAGGCATAGCACAGATAAAAAACAATTAGCCACTTCTGAAAATTTATAACTTAATTTGAATCGATAAATTGCCCTTATATTCTTCTTATAAGTTATAACTACAAAGTACACAACAATACAGAATCAATATTTTTTTATTGAATAAATACAGAATAAATAAATATGCATGGACAGTTGGTTATTTCAGTAAATATTAGGAAAGTAAAGAGAAAGGAAATCAGAAAATAAAAATATACTAAAATTCAAAATCTGCATGGCAGCAAGATAAATATTCGCAAGAATAAAAATAAAATAAATATATATATATGCAAGAGAATCCACGATTCTATGGGTTTTAAGGGAACACCACTTTAATCAAATTAAACAATCAATTTCGAAATCCAACTCACCATCAGATTATGATTGACGGTATAACAAAGTTAGATATCCAAAAATATAACCACATAAAATCCTCCCATATATAAAAGAGATTATGAATTATGATAAATGGAAATATAAAAACAAGATCTCTTAAAAAATACATTTTACAATAGTCTGCTCCATAGAAATGCATTGCAAATTTCATACATTAGTTCTGTTCATTGTTAAACATATTTATGTAGCTAAAAAAGACACAGAAGAAGACAAATAGATAAAGATTATGACTGGCTAATAGCTTTCCTAATTCGTACAAAATTGAAAACTTAACTAAAATCAGCTTGAAATGTGCAAAACGAATTATATTGTTCAATCAACACAATTTTCCAACCATTATCTAGGTGTGCTTACAGTGGCTACTTTTCTCCTCGATCCTCCAGTCCATTGCAGCATTGTCAATGACCAAAATTAATCGCAAACAAGTTCGGAGTAAAGATCGACGGACGATTCCCTACTACTTTTATAACAAACATTAAAAATCTGCATCCAACGCAAACAATTTATCACTAGTTTCGTACACACTACTGACACTAACACTTGAAACGACACAATCCATCGCAGCAACACAAAACCTAGACGTACTCAGCAAACACCAAAACAGAAATGATAATCCAACAAATGCAAACGAGCTGTCCTGCTTCTGAATCGAATCAAAGAGGCGATGATCTGCGATCTTGTGGATGTATCAGAGTATCAGATATTCAGATCGTCATTCTGGAAATGAGATTGGGGTTTTTTCTATTGGTTAGATCGGAAAAGGGGAAACTGGAAAAAGTGAGCCAGAGCATCAAGGGCGGGTGAAGGGAAAATGTTCCCTGTAATTTATAAGAATTAAGCAGTATGTCAATTTATATTCTTTTTTTCAAACAACTACTTAAACTGATTGTATTTTACTATTTTACTCTAAAAAATAGAAATATTCAAATATATCAAAAAAAAAAAAAACTTTACACGTGTGGTTTCATAAGGGGGAAATATCCTAAAAAGGAGAGGGCGCAGAATTAGGGTGCGATGGGTTCGTCGGAGTGGTGGTGGTGGGGAGCAGCGAGCATCGCACAGATAACGGCAGCAATGGTTTCGATCCGAAGAGGCTCCTCTAGAATCACCGCAGCATCAATGCCTTTCCGAGCATTCGGCATCGCCACCCTCTTTGTGAGTGGTGGTGCAACGGCTGCGATTTCCCTCTTCCACGCCAGCGGACTTCGCCAGCTAGAAGACTGGAACCGTATTGGCACCGGAATCAGGAGAAGTTTAGGCGCCCCTCCAAGACGGAACACTTCCGTTTCCGCCACCAGTGATTCGACGATAGAAATTACTACAACGAGTTAACGACGGTAATCTCGTTCTGATAATCTGTTATCTGCTATGCTCAGCTATAGATTGTAGCTTCTGATTATTCATTAAAAATTAAGTTAAAATATCATCGATTCCACGTTTCAGCGATTCATCAATATTTTAGATTTTGTATTCAGATATAATGATTAAACTTGAAAGTAAAACAAACATATTCCGTAATTCCGTGCGTTTTATTATTAGTTATTACTTCCAAAACAAAAATAGACAGATTTCAATATTTCATGGTGGATGATCGCACGCAGAAGAGGAGAGCATATGACAGGTGAAAATGAAGTTAGCGAAAATGGCCGTGGTGATGATGATGGTTATGGTGGTGGTCGCCGAAACCGAAACACCGCAGAAAAGGGGAACATATTGCAGTGATGCAGGCTCCGACGCCTAAGATGGCAGAGGAGAATACAGCACAAGGGCAGCATAAGCAGGCCATGATTGGGTTACCTCCATGGTGGTGGTGATGATGAGGGTCGTGATGTCCCATTTATTCCTGAAAAGTTGAGAAAACATAAGAAATTAAACAATCCAAGAACGAAGAGCGCAAGCAACGTAAGTACCTCGGTCAGGTGAGAAATCTCAACTCTGGAGAGTGAAGAATCTTGGATTTCAGACTCTCCTCAACATCGGAAAGTGATAAATCTGTGCAAACTTGTAGCCGACGGCTGTAGCGACATATGGTTGTCGACCGTTTGATTTTCCATCTATGGTGTATAATTCAGTGAGACGAAGAGGTAGGTGGGTGATTCTGATTTCTCAAGTCAAATTCGTCTAGACCGTCTGGTACTCTGACTGGGTAGCGGGTAGTGGATAGCGGGTAACAGGTAGTGGGTAGCGGATAAGGCCCAACTGGTCAAGATACCCAAACAAAAAGTCGGACATAATCCGCGCGGGAACGGATAAACATCCATTTCTCCTCTTCTTCGTGAACTCTCACGATTTCTCCGGAGATTAAACTAACTAAAATGGCGGCGGCGGTGGATAATATCTGTTTTCACTTCTCTTCGAGTAATCCACTTTCTCATTCCCATCAAACATCTTTTCTATCTTTCCCTTTAGTCCATTATCACTTCTCTCGAACAACACTAACAGAAACAGCTGTAAATCGTCGTCATCGTTCTTCTATCTCGACCACCCCAATCCATGATTCCATCCCAAAAAAGAATGGGCCCGTTATATCCATTTCAGATCATACTCTTAAATCTAGTGGCGGTTCCGGCAGTAACAGGGACCGGAGAAGGACAGTGAGAATCGCATGGGAGAAACTCGTCCGTTGGTCCCGGTCTTGGCGTTCCAAGAATAAAACAGACGTTCTTGAGAAAACTAGAAAGGTAAAGCACTGTACTACTTTACTTGTATTTTGTTGATTATAACCACTTGTTTATGGTTAAAACTTAATTGTATGTAAGTATGTAACCACTTATTTCTGTTTTAGGTTGTGGTTCTCGGAGGTGGATCCTTTGGCACAGCAATGGCTGCGCATGTTGCTAGCAAGAAGGCCGAAATTCAAGTATGCATGCTCCTAAGAGACGAGAATGTGTGTCGGTCTATTAACCATAACCATCTTAACTGGTAAGGTACATAACTATTCAGTCTGTGTGACTGTGTTGTCATTTCTTGGAAGTGGGAATTTGAGTAAAAAATCATAAATTTCATTATATGATGTTTTTCTTTTCTTAAGTAGATCTATCTTAATATCTTATACTTCATCTTCGTATTCAATTTTAGTCCTGACTCATTGATATCAGTAAGAATTATAATCAATCATCTATCATTCATATATTTCTATTTTACTTTTGGCATTGCACATTCAGTTTACTTGTTTTTTATGCAGTAAATATTTCCCAGACAACAAGCTCCCTGAAAATGTCATTGCTACGACTAATGCAAATGATGCTTTAGCAGGAGCTGATTTTTGTTTGCATGCTGTTCCCGTTCAAGTAAATTCAAAATAACCCTATTCTTGCACGATTTGATTTTAGATTATGTCATTATTTTGTAAGGTTAATTCCTTTTAAATACCATGGAAAATTTCTCTTAACTTTTCTAAGATGCTTATTATACTATTATTTCACCTTGATTTCAACATTTTCTTCTCTTGCCAGTTCAGCTCGTCATTCCTTAAAGGAATTTCTTCATATGTTGATCCTAACTTACCATTCATATCACTGAGCAAAGGATTGGAACTAAATACTTTGAAGATGATGTCTCAAATTATTCCACAAGCACTAGGAAATTCTCGTCAGCCTTTTGTTGTGCTATCAGGCCCCTCTTTTGCAATAGAGATATTGAAAAAATTACCAACAGGTTTACCATTGAATTACTGATGATTTTTGAACATCAAGTTTGTTTGTTTGTTTTACACCTAGTAGTGAATCAGTTTATTTATAATCACCACCGTAAATCAAATTTACTTTGAAAATTATGTGTGGTTTATTATTGTCTGACTTCTCTTTCCATAACGTGCATTATGATCATTGTTTTAAAACTACCTTCTTGATACTTGATAATTTTTTTGTAATATATTTCTTTTCAGCAATGGTGGTGGCATCAAAAGATAAAAAGCTAGCAAACACTGTTCAGCAACTATTAACTTCTCAACATTTAAGGATTAGCTCTTCAAGGTTTTAAGTTCGTATGTCTCTTTATGATCAGTTTTTTATGTTATTTACATGCCTGAATTTGTTCCTATCAATAAAACTGCATCTCATCATTCATCTGTTATTTCCAAACTGAAATCAATTAATTAATGGAGTAAGAATGGCATTGTATCGATCCTATAAACTTCTCAGTATCTCACTAAACAATAAAAATAATGAGGGCAGTAAAAACACTTAATAAGAAGATATTTGTAGAGTTTTATGTAATTTTGTATCTCTCTGCATCAAATAATGATCTAACATGAAGTATGATGGGTGCATGTTTGTTTATATATCATTATTATCAGTTTAAAAAATCAGTGACCGATGTACTTGTGATTTGTTATCAAACAGTGATGTTACAGGAGTGGAAATAACAGGTGCACTGAAAAATGTACTTGCTATCGCAGCGGGGATTGTAGAGGGAATGGAACTTGGAAATAACTGTATGGCTGCTTTAGTTGCACAGGGTTGTTCAGAGATAAGATGGCTGGCAACGAAAGTATGCCACCCTCCCATGATTTATGTTTTTAGTAAATCATTATGTACATTAACAATTTTTCATGCGCAACTAGCAACTATTTGCTGACTTGTTTTCATTTTGGGTGCAAGATGGGAGCTAAACCAACTACACTAACTGGATTATCTGGATCAGGTGATATTATGCTTACATGTTTTGTGAATCTTTCAAGAAACAAAACTGTTGGTGTTCGTCTTGGATCTGGAGAAAACCTTAATGAGATACTTAATTCAATGAATCAAGTAATAATCTATCACTGTAAAAAAAAATCATTGGACTATTTTTTCTTTCTTATTTTTGAATAAGTAGAGGTTAATCGAATGCTTTAATTCAGGTAGCTGAAGGTGTTTCAACAGCTGGAGCTGTTATTGCACTTGCTCAGAGATACAAGGTGAAAATGCCAGTTTTGACTGCAGTTGCTCGTATTCTTGACAATGAACTGACTCCTAAAAAAGCTGTTATGGAGTTGATGAGCCTTCCTCAGGTGATAACTTTACTTGAAACTAAAACATATATTTTAGCTAGTTTAACTTTATTGAGCACAAAAAGGAAACCAATAAATCATATTTTTGTTTAGATTTCATTTTTTTTAAATCCCCTTTAAAACTGTTTAATATGTAGGTTGAGGAAGTTTAAATCACCAGATGGTTTTGTCTACGAAGGATGATTGATTATATATACCAATCACTAATCGTCATGGGCATGGTATTATACTCTTTTTTTCCTACATCTTCATATCAAAATTGATAATACATAGATTTATCATAAATATACCACATTTATCAGAATATACATACCACAATTAGTAATGATCGAAAGAAGAATTCGATCTGATCGACAATTATTTATTCAAAGTAGAATATCAATTGCAGACTACGATTTTATCCAAATCTTATATAGTTATATTCGGTGATAATGATTACGTTGTTTCTTCATCATAGAAGCAGATGGATCATTGAAATAGAGCTTTTATGAAGTCTGGACTCGCATTATGTTCTGACTGCATATGTAGTTTCCGAATTCTGATATAAGTGACTACAGACAAGGATGGATCTTTGTAGTCATTTTCTTTCTGCACTAGCGCTTTGTGACTGTGCAACCTCGATTGATATGTTGTGAATATTTATAGTGTTTCCTTGAATATTCAGTACCGTGTAAGCTTGTATGTTCTTTTATCCATACTTGTTCAAAGTATGACCATCGTCTTCGTACGGCCTCTTTGTCCATATTATCTGATAATATGGATACATCCTGCAACATTAAACTTCATTAATATCTATATATATTATTAGTTAATTATCTCCATCTTGATATTTTTTGCTTGAACCAGCAGGTATATTCAAACATGGAGAAAGAACGGCCGGCTTATTATGATCCTTGTGTTTGAGAATCGAAATAACATTGGTGACTGGTGAGTGATTGTTGAATGTTGAGTATGTTCTATCAACTCGGTAACAAACACCAACCTAGCGTCTATGGAAGTTTGGGTTGAGAGTTCTTGGAGCTTGAACAGATATTGATTATTTAATCATCATTCCTGATTTCCTTTTTTCTATATATACACATAAAGCCATAATAGACAAGCCATAACAGCCAAGTAGCCAACTAGCCAAGCACGTTTATTATTTCTACACAAATAAAAATTATTTATCTAATTATAGACTGAGAGTCAACATCAGGTCCTGATTTTGGCAAAACAACATTAAATTGTAGTATACCACTAATCTACTATTATATTATACTATTTTTGAATTATTGATGAGTATTAAATAAATTGTAAATAGATTTTAATGACATTTATTCATCATTTAGTGAAATAGTAGACTTTCAAGAGTTGGAAAGTCGTGGACCAATAGATAATACAAAAATCTTTAATATTTATTTTAGGATTATTGACAAAAGTACCTACCTAAGGTTGCTTTTGTGTTAAAAATAACCACCTATATTTTTATGACCATTTTACCCTTAAAAATTATTTAAATTTTCATTCATGTGCCATTGGGAGTATGGTTGGAGTAATGGGTTGGAGGAATCAATATATCATTTTTTAGCTGGTGATTACGGAGACGAGATCTAGAGAATGAAAAAAATTTGAAGGATTCCAATTCCAGAGAGAGAAAAAAGACGAAGAACCTTCGGTGTTAATGAAGAAGAAGGTCTGGAGACGGAAGGAAAATGGAAGAGATGAGTACTGAGTAGGTAGAGAGGGTACCGGGAAATGCGTTGTAAGCTATCAGTCGCGGTAAGGTTTAGTAACCAAAGCTCTCGTTTCTCCAACCCCAATGAAGACATTTAATACGAAGAGCAAAATTACAGAAACAGCTGCAAAAAGAGAACCCATGTCGCATTATTGAGAAAGCTCCTGATAATGGTCTTCTGGTTCCAGAACTCCAAGCCTAAGTTTCAAACGGGTCTTGATCTTCAAAGTTACCGGGTTCCAACGGGTAATAAATTAACTAATGAGGGGCAAATTAGGAAAATTTGCCCTTTAACACATCTTAACCACCTAACACCTAGGCTTGGTGGTTAGTTTTGACCACCAAGTCATCTTAGGTGGTTAGTTTTGACACTCACCCTTTATTTTATCAGTCAACACATTAACGTCATAATGGTAGGTGAGCAATATCCGAGTTCAACTCACTTAACGTTAAAATGTAAAATTCTTCAGAAAATTACAACGAGGTTAACCAACAAATAACAATTACTATTAATATTTTTAAAGGTTCGTCTTGTTTTGTATTTAAATTTTTTTTTATAAGTAATAAAATTTATTGACTCTCTTTTATTAGTTATGTAATCTAGTTATTTTATGAGGCATTTTTATTATAATGTATATTTAACATAAGGTTATATTTTTTTAAAATCTATCAAAAAGTCAAAATTGTGAAAATTGACTTTATTTATTTCACCAACCCGAAACAATTTTTTTTTAATAATTTATCATCTATTTTTCAAAACAAACATAACTTTAGATAAGAATATAGGATAAAGAAATTTTAGAGCCGCTAAACCAATTTTCCATCCAGTCATCCACACACCCCTCCCCAACCCACACCTACTCCCCTAAAATGAAATCAATCTTGAAGTTGGTTATAATTACAATCAAACCACTTCTTTCCATCTCTGTGATTCATTATATAACTCATCTTTGTCCATATGACCATATCTAGTATTTCCAATCTATCTATCTTTCTATCTTCCAACAGACGGCAATGGATCTAGTGCTACTGGAAAAGGTCCTTCTGGGCCTCTTCGCCGCCACGATGATCGCCATAATCATAGGAAAAGCTCGAGGTAAGAAGTTCAAGCTCCCTCCAGGTCCTTTCGCCTTTCCGATATTCGGCAATTGGCTTCAAGTCGGTGATGATCTGAACCACACCAACCTGACTTCCATGGCGCGTAAATTTGGGGAGATGTTTCTCCTCCGAATGGGGCAACGTAACCTCGTAGTTGTTTCCTCTCCCAATCTCGCTCGCGAGGTCCTCTCACACAGGGAGTCGAATTCGGTTCGCGCACACGTAACGTTGTCTTCGATATCTTCACTGGCGAGGGTCAGGACATGGTTTTCACCATTTACGGCGATCACTGGAGGAAGATGCGGAGGATCATGACTGTGCCTTTCTTCACCAACAAGGTCGTCCAACAGTACCGATTCGGATGGGAGGATGAGACGAAAAGAGTCGTGGAGGATTTAAAGGCCAACCCCAAAGCCGCGACGGAAGGGACTGTGCTGAGGAGGAGGTTGCAGCTGATGATGTACAATAATCTGTACAGAATCATGTTTGACCGGAGGTTCGAGAGTGAAGATGATCCTTTGTTTCTGAAGCTCAAGGCGTTGAACGGGGAGAGGAGTAAACTGGCGCAGAGCTTCGACTACAACTACGGAGATTTCATCCCCATCTTGAGACCTTTTCTGAAAGGCTACCTTAAGAAATGCCAAGAGTTGAAGGACAATCGAATTAAGCTGTTTAAGGATTACTTCGTCGACGAGAGGAGGTGGGTTGTATACTGGTATTTCAAATTTTCAATTCGATTCCTGTTTTGGGAATTCTCTGTTATTGATTCAAGGATGGTTTTACACCGTGATTTTGCAGGAAGTTGTTAGGTTCGCCCAAGTCGGAACAGCAGAAGTGCGCCATCGATCATATTCTGGAAGCCGAGAAGAAAGGAGAGATCAATGAGGACAACGTCCTATACATCGTGGAGAACATCAACGTCGCCGCCATTGAGACGACACTATGGTCGGTGGAGTGGGGGGTGGCGGAGTTGGTGAACCACCCCGAAATCCAGAAGAAACTGAGACACGAGTTGGACACTGTACTCGGCCCCGGCGTACAGATGACCGAACCAGACACGGCGAAGCTTCCGTACCTCCAAGCTGTCATCAAAGAGACCTTACGTCTCCGCATGGCAATCCCTCTTTTGGTGCCGCACATGAACCTTCACGATGCGAAACTCGGAAGCTACGACATCCCTGCCGAGAGCAAGATTCTTGTCAACGCATGGTTCCTGGCTAACAATCCGGAGAAGTGGAAGAATCCGGAGGAGTTCAGACCGGAGAGGTTCATGGAAGAAGAGTCCAAGGTCGAAGCTAGTGGGAACGACTTCAGGTACTTGCCTTTCGGCACTGGAAGGAGGAGCTGCCCTGGGATTATCATAGCCTTACCCATTCTCGGAATCACTCTTGGAAGGTTGGTCCAGAACTTCGACCTTCTGCCGCCACCGGGAGAGAATAAAATAGACACAACGGAGAAAGCTGGGCAGTTCAGTATGCATATTATGAAGCATTCCACCGTCGTTTGCAAACCCAGAAAAGTTTAAAAAATACGAATTTATCCCTTGTTCAGTTGTCAGAAGACTTGTTTCGTCTTTCTTATATATATTCTGTTATTTTCAATTAATAAAGTGATTAAGTGAGATTACATAATAGTTGTCACATGTTAGTTAACTAGTTTAAGTACTTATGTTAAGTTAAGTACTTTACTACTTTATAATCATAAAGATTCCCTTATCTGCAATTGCAGATTTGCAGGGAACCGTTGAATGTTTATTTTATTTTATTTTAAACTTTATGAATTTGATTTTACCTTTTTATTTTAATAGGGTAGGTTACTATAGGCCAAAAAAAATCCAAACAGTAAATCGATATTTCTTTATATAAATTAGTGTTTTTTTGTTGTATATTTTTTTGTTAGTGTCTTGTACAGTATATTATTTTAACTATTGAATTAAAAATTAATAAACAGATGCGAACAGTACATTTTAACTAAAGATTATCGTATTTTAATAAACACAAGATATAGTGTGTTCGGTGGCCAACCACCACAGTTTGTGGAGAATATTTTAACGACCTAAAAATAGTTTTAATCACCTAAATTTGGTACGAAATTGACTTTATACTTCAAATGATTCCAATGTTCGACCTACACTTCCAATTTCGAACACTTGCAATTGTGAATGGAATTTCATTATAAATTTTTATTTAAAAACGTCATTTTTTTTAATCAAGTTTATTTCATTAATTATGGAAGATTATAATTAAAATTTCTTATTTTCTGTTATTAACTAGCAAGTCTGTTATACTTGTATATTTCATTTCATTTGTATACCTAAGAAATATGAGGGTTTATCCATAACTTTCACTGTGAATTTTGTTTCAAAGACCCTGAGACTATTTCTACTAATTCATTGTTGTTTGATCCAGTTAAGATGATATCATCCATATAAACGAGTAGAAAAATCTTGTCTCTGGATAAAATTCTTGTAAACAATGAGAGATCAAAGATATTATCTTTGAACCTTAATTCCATTAGATATTTTGTTATTCTTTCAAATCAAACTCATACATGATCCTGGAGATTTCTTAAGATGACATACATGATCCTGAAGCTCAAGGTTCACAAACTCCGATGGTTGAATCATGTAGACTCTTTTTAAGAATCATTTAACATAGACTCTTTTTAAGATAGCTCAGGGTTCAATAAGCTAATTTAACAATTAACGGAAATAATTAATCACTAAACCTGGCAGGTGGGTGGCGATGTCGCTATGGCTGATACCTCAATTTGGCTTTCTTTCCATTCTGATTCTTCGATTAGATTCAATTCCATTAATGTTTTCTTCATTGCAACTTCAATCGTCTCTTGATTGAATTGGGTCGCTTCAATCGTCACCTTGACTATTGGGGAAAAAGTCTTTTCATTGTCAATGCTCTTTCTTTGATTATATATCCTTTGACTATTAGTCTGTTTTTGTATTAATTGAGTCATCAAGTTTTTATTTTAGCTTAAAAACTCATTTGCATCCAATGACATTCATGTTTAAGGTGTCAAACAAAGTTCGACTCGATGGACTCGGCTAACGAGCCGAGCTCGAGCTTAAAGCTCAAGCTCGTTAAGCTCAATTGATTCAATAAAGAGTATACAAAATAAAAATATATTATATTTAGAGAAAATGAGGATATACCACATATGGTAAAATACTTGTTTAGCATGCGAGAGGACGAGAGGTCTCGGGATTAAGTTTGAGTCTGGGCTCGCGAGTTTTGAAACCAAGTTCGAATTTGACAATTCTTAAAACGAACCGAGTCCGAGTCTGAGCTCGACCTCGAGCCTGGATAACTCCTTAACGAGTCGAGTCTGAGTCTGGTTCTATAAGCAAAAGCTTGGTTCGATTTATTTGACACCCTATCATGTTTTGTTCGATCTTTCTTAACTTGTTTCCAAGTCTCTTATCCTAGTAATCGAGTTTCTTAATCGATTTTTTTGGGGCTGAAATGTCATTAATCCTTATTTTATTTGAAAAAGGAAACAAAAGTCAAAACATAGACCGTCGGAACTTATTTATCCTATTATAATATTAGAATAAAATGTGTAAAAATCGAGTCAGACACGGTCCGCTTCCCGAATCCGATCCGATTTTTTCGGATCACCGAGTATCAAATCAAATCAAATCGGGTTGGAAATAAATTTTTGTATCGAAAAATTAAACCCAGAATCGGATCCGCCTAACGAACGAAGCCGGATCGGATTTCTCAGGTTCTCAGCTAAGAATTAATAAATCGTATATCGTTATCCCATTTCGAAAATTAATGGTGCGGATTCCGATACTATTTATAATTATAAATTATTCAGATATATAATTATAAATTATTCAGATATATAATTATAAGTTATAAGTTATAAGTTATAATTATAAGTTATAATTATAAATTATAATTATAAGTTATAAGTTAGAAATTTTTATAACTTATTAAATTATAATTATTAAATCATAACCCTAATTCTAATTCTAAAGTTATCCAGATTCGGATTTTTCAGATTTAAATTATTCAGATATCTAGATAATTTATCCGTATTCAGATTTAGAGTTTCAAATCCGAATTTATTCGGTCGGATTCGGATATCCAGATAATTATTTAAATTCAGATTCGGATATTCGGGTTCAGATTCAGATATCCAGATAATTATTCGGATTAAGATTCAAATATCTACATATTTATTCGGATATAAAAGCTTAAGTAATAGAACTTAAAGTAGATAAAAATATATAATCATTTAATCCCGCATATATAAGTTTATTTTATTGGAAAAAGAAAATAAAAGTCAAACCATTCGCCACAAACGTCGGAACTTATTTACTACTAATTACCGACCAAACTGATATGTTTTGACTTTGAAGTTGCGTGAATTAATTCTGGGCCAAAACCTTTGTCCAAGAAGGACGAGCTAGAATGGTAGCAGCCCACTTGCTGACATTTGGGCGAGCCTCAATGATCTTCTTGGAATCAATCTTCATGATGCAGTTAATCGTCGGTAGATGGTGAAGGTCAGGGAGGCCGAAATCGTCACCGCTCAAATAAGCACACTCGCCTAGTCTAGCTTCGTACACATCCAACACCTTGCAAAGATCTTCTTCAAGCTGAGCAACGACAGCCTCGTCGGGGGTACCCCTGCCGAACATGGGTTTGTACATGCACTCGTACACGAGCTTCGAGGCAATTGGGTCGAACTTGGTTGATTCCACCTCCATCCATGGGGCAATTCCGGACATCTTCTTCTTATCTTGAGGGAAGATGAATTGTGTTCCCTGTGCCATGAAGGTGTGTGCTACGAATTGTGATATAGCTCTGGATTCGAATAAGGTGATTTCGCCGTCTTCCATTGCCGGTACCTGACCGAATGGCTGCACACATACAAAAGAGATATATATCCATTAATTTTCATTCCGCAATGATTCATCAATCAAGCCCAATAAATATTATATGTAACACAACTCATACGTACGTTCTTTTTAAGGAAAAGTTCATTCTTGTGCTCCCCGGATTTCATGTCGACGGTGACGAATTCGAAATCTGCCTCCTTCTCGTACAGACAAGCAAGTGCTCTTTGTGTGGCCGTTGACATGGCGACTCCATAGAGCTTGATCCCCATGATATGCTGCTAAAAGAGTGAGGAAAAGGGATTGAGAGAAGCTAATTTGGAGAAGGATGAGTGGAGTGTTGTGAATTGTGATATATGGTAGAGATAAGGTTAGATGGTATTTATAATAAACTATCGCCTTATTTGGTCAATACTGGTATACTGTCTAAACACGGCATCAATTATTTTCTATTGATTTTTTTTAAATCGAAATTTTCTTCACCACTGATTTCATTGATTGGGTAGGTGAGAATTCAATAATTAAAGGAATCGTTGAAATTTCTTCAAGAGTTAGCCGATATTAAAAAATCCTAAGGACAGAGACAGATATATTAACTTAACTGTTCACAGTAACTATTAAATACAATGATGATTTATATGTATGTAATTTTCATTTAACTTTTTAAAACTATTTAACTGATAATATATTCCTTTATAAGAGGTAAATAGTCAATTTCAGTTAAGGTTCTCTAGAACGTACTATTTTTTTTATAGTTTTAAATTAGTTGGTAATTTATTCATTTCAAAAAGTAAAATATGCCACCTCTTTCGAATTTTAAACTTTGATAGATGAACATTTTTATATTTTTATCTCGTGTTGATCCTATATATTTTTATAAAAAAGTATTTTCAAGATACAAGTTGAGAAACTAAAACTAAAGCAGACATCAATTGTTTTGTTTTAATTTGATTCTGAATTCATAAGAGATCAAGATTAATAAAAAATATATTTATTATCATCAAAATAATAAAATCCTTAGACCCTGACATAGCCACATAGGGGTGAAGGGAAGGATTTTTCTACTCGAAATAGGAAAATCCCTGACCCCGTCTCCGACTGAAATTCCTAATCATTTTCGGATACGGGTATGGGGATCGAAATCCCGTATCCGAGGAAAATTGTATATAAACCATATAAAAAATTAATATTATATAATTTATATAAATAATCTTATACAATATATTAAATAGATAAATTTATTTTTAAAATCGTAAAATTAAATCTATATCCTAATTAAAAAGTTAAACCTAATCTCCAACTTCAAATATTCAAATAACCACCGCCGACCATCTAGTTCTTATTCTTGTTTCACCGCTGACCTCTAGTAATTATTTAGACTATTTACATTTAAATCAATATTTTAATTACATTAGTAAATAGTAAGTAGTAACATACTAACATTAGTATTTTTTGTAAATTATTGTTTACAATAAATTTAAAAAAATTAAAAAAAAAAAATTGACCGAGGACGGAGACAATTTTTGGGACCGAGGATTTCCCCGTCCCCGGCGCCCCGCTCACCCCTACCCTGACACACTAACAAGTAACAAATGTCAATGGACCGTTTGGTAAGTTTAAAATAATGAAATGATTAAGGGTGTAAATAGATCGAGTTTGGCTGACTGGCATGGACCCGGACCCATGAAGTTGGTCCGGATCTGGACCAGGTTCGGGTCTGATAAATGATTTTTTTACCTAAAAAAAATTCAATAAATAATTAAATATACAAAAATAGACTAAATAGTTAATAAAAATATATTATTTCAAGATATTTTTGGTGTATTTATATTTAACCCTTAAGGTACTAATATATTATAAAATATTTATTAAAATATTTATATTTAAACCCTAACTCTCTAAGTTATTAATATATTATAAAATATTTATCTTAAACATTTATAATATTTGGGTCCGGGTCTGACTAATCTAGACCTGGACCTCCGGGTCCAAATCCTATAATGGGTCTAAAAGTAGTCCTAGACTCGGGCCCAGACGTCCAGGTCTAGACCGTATCTGGACCCGACCCATTTACACCTTTAGAAATGATGTTTAGAAATTAGAACAATGATTTATGATAAATTATGGTGGAGATCTAATATATATTCATAAAAAAATATTGTTGTAAATTTTTAAATACATATACTAAAATTGAACCTTAGACCTTCAAATCACTTTAACTGTGATGACAGTACGATATCAACTACTAGAGATGTTATCACCTAATATTAGATTCGATTTGTTTAAAAAAACGAGTCTACTCTTTAGATTTAGATCCGGTTCGTTTAATTAACGTAACTTTTCGAATTTAGATCGTTTAAAATTTATAGTGTTTGATTCGTTTGTTAAAATAAATTATAGTGTTCAAACTGTATACTTTGAGTTCGATTAGTTTAACATTTAATTATTTAAATATGTATTTTAATTTTTAAGATATTTATTGTTTGAAAATAAAAAATAAATATGTTATAGTATATTTTATTTTTTTAATCCAATCCTTAATCATCATCATAACATTTTTCTTATTCATTGAGAATCATACATTTGTATTTATTTTCCAAAATTTCATCATCTTAAAAATGACATTAAGTTTAAAACTCTCAACAAGAAAGAATTATTAAAGCAAAAAATATATAAAATAAGATAAACATAAACTTACAACATCTTTTTGTTTTGGAAGTGATTAATCTGATCCTCTCAATCAATTTCTAATGTAAATCTAAGCTATTATTGTGGATGATATATAACTTATGCTCGAAATATAAAATATAGGGCACACATCTGGTGCATGTATCAAAATTGGATGTGTTAAATACGTCAATACAACGTAATACAGTACAACTCAATGATAATGTATATACAACGTACAACTCATTGTACAGAGTTTAATCGTTGATGAATAATGCATTGTCAGTCGATCGATTAATATCTAACGATCGGAAAAAAATTCGACGTATTTTGACACATGGGAGGTTTGACACACCTGATACTAGCTCATAAAATATATATACGATCTCAATTTAGAGAATTTATTGGAATCCGAACCGAACAAACTTTTTTTTTTTGCATTAAATAGAATGTTTTGAATATGATTATTTTTGCATTCTACATTTCTAATTATATGATTTGTAATTATCAAATACCCATCATATTTAGTATTTACCCAAGAATTTTTTAATCAAATTTTGAAATTTATAGGATTCTAAATTTTAATGATCAAATGCATAGAAAAATCTTACAAAGATAGCATATAATTACTTTTCTGCCATTTATATATAAAATCATATATACTTAGATTTGGTAATTAAAAAAAAAATTAAATCCGAAATCCAATATGATCGTATCCCAGATCCTTCTTAAGGATTGCAAGTTTGATTGCCTATAAAATGATTGCGCAATTCTATCAAAACTCACCCAATATTCTTCTCAAGCTAACTCATACTATGAAGACAATTCTGTCGGTGTTGCTGGTGCTTCTCATTGCCTTAAAATCTACGGGAACGAATGCAACATTTGCTTGCTTGCAGAATTGCTTGAAAGACAAAGAAAGTTGCGTGTTTGCTTGTACTTTTCTGAATCCGACATGTCTCTTTGGATGCGGAGTTACTTATACAAAATGTAATACTAATTGTATTTTTTCTGCACCTCCTTCTCTTTCCCCACCACCACTTCCCTCTCCTCCTCGACCATCTTCTCCCACTTCCGCTCCTGCTCCTCTTTCTCCCATTCCCACTCCATCTTCTCCTCCCTCATCCGTTCCCGCTCCTTCTCCCATTCCCACTCCATCTTCTCCTCCCTCATCCGCTCCCACTCCTGCTTCTTCTCCCATTCCAAGTCCATTATCTGCTCCCTCTTCCGCTCCTATTCCCACTCCATCTTCTCCTCCCTCATCTGCTCCCACTCCCACTCCTTCTCCTATTCCTACTCCATCTTCTCCTCCCTCATCTGCTCCCACTCCCACTCCTCCTATTCCAACTCCATCTTCTCCTCCATCATCCACTCCCACTCCATCTTCTCCTCCCTCATCTGCTCCCGCTCCCACTCCTTCTCCCACTCCTCTTATGTTTTGAGCCAATGGATGGTGTCTTTATTGAATTTGATGAAACTTTGTTGCTTGATGGGATTAGTGATTTCATGGGAGTGAGTCTAGGTAGTTTGAGTCGTGATTTTGTATGTTGTTTTGTTATATCAATCATTTGATGATGTTTGTTATCTATCTTAATTTTCTTAATAAATTATTTATTTCGTTTTAAAATAATAAGTGTCTTAAAATTATCTTCTGGTGTGGTTCTTGTCGGTGCGCCGAAAACTTCACCAGACCGGACATCTTTCGCCAACCTCACTCGGAGGTCGTGAATCTCATTCGAAGGTCACGAATGCCATCAAGGTGTTCGCCAACCTCACTAGAAGGCCACGAATCTCATTCGGAGGTCACGAACGCCACCAAGGTGTTCGCTCGAAGGTCCTGAACTTCACCAACACGGAGAAAGTTCGGTAATTGAACAATTATTACACTGGGTAATTGATCTCTGATCATTCCTCAACCTTCATCAAACACTACGTACACTTATCATGAGAACTTTTTATTAGTTCGCAACATTAATAGATCACATAATTATGTCAGAAGATATAAAAATATCGAAATTTGAATAATATATCAGAGTTACATAAAATTATATAGAATCATTAACGAGATTCGAATTATAAATTTTCAGAAACCTTAATAGTAACTCTTATCGATTGACTTATATATTAATTATGTATCATATATATAGAGCGCCTTGAATTTAAAAACCAAAATAAAATATTTACAAAGATATAATTCTTCTGATATTAATCAAATTTTATTTTGCAAATATTAAAAATTTTCATTAAAAATAATGAAGGTCTGAAATACAATTGAATAGAAAAATAAGACATTAATAAATTTATGGATTGCAAATTTGCAATTATCAAATATTTAAATTAATATATTTTTGAGCTCAGCATAGGGTGAGCGTTTGGATATTGTGCAAAGTCAACTGAACCGTCCTTTAATTATATTATTTTTTAATATTTTGGTTACACACATCCTCATACAGACTTGAGCACTATTGAACTCATATTAAGTGAGTCTTTCTGAATTTTATTCTATATTTATATTTGGTAATGAAATTCTTATCTATTCTCTATTTTTGTAAACTTGACATTAGCAAAAAAAAAAAAAAAAAAAAAAAAGAAATTCTTAGATTTGATAATTAATTACCTATACAATAATATAGGAAATATTAAAATCAAGAGATTTTGATTTTTTACCATAATTAATCATATGGGTACAAAATCCTAAAAAATCTAAATAAATCCTAAATAATAAATGATCGTATCCCAAATCTTTTTTAAAGAAGTAATCAAAAAAATAGATAATATTGTTTGAATGCCTATAAAATGATTGAAGAATTCAATCAAAAGTCACTGATCAATATATATAGGCAGCTAGTGTTCACCTGAAGCTAGCACATATTATGAAGTCATTTCTATCATTGTTGGTGTTTGTCATTCTCTTAAGATCTACAGTAACAAATGCGACTTATTCTGGTTTATCTTGCTCAGAGAATTGCTTAGCCAACCAATTAGGTTGTACAACTGCTTGTGGCTCTCAAAATCCTACATGTCGGCTCAAATGCGGAGTTACTTATCTAAAATGTAATCATTTATGTGATTTTGGTGCACCTCCTCTATCTCCCCCTCTCCTTCCACCGTCGACCATTCCCACTCCACCTCCAGTTTCAGCTCCTGTTCCTTCTTCTCCCACTCCATCATCTTCTCCCATTCCCACTCCATCTTTTTCCCCATCTTCTTCTCCCACTCCCACTCCACCTCTAGTTCCCACACACCTTCCTTCTCTTGCACCCACTTCATCATCATCATCTCCCTCGCCCACCCCCGCTTCCTCTCCCTATACTTCTCCCGCTCTTGCTCCCACTCTGACTCCCATTATTTCTCCCTCTCCCGCTCCTTCTCCTATTCCCACTCCATCTACTTCTCCCATTCCTATTCCTGCTTCTGCTCCTGCTCCTTCTCCCATTCCATCCGTTCCCTCTCCCACTACCACTCCGTCTTCTTCTCCCATTCCTATTCCTGCTCCTGCTCCTCCTCCCATTCCATCCGTTCCTTCTCCCACTACCACTCCGTCTTCTTCTCCCATTCCCACTCCAGTTTCTCCTCTCTCATCCGCTCCCATTCCCGCTCCTTCTCCCATTTCAACTCCATCATCTGCTCCCTCACTCGCATCCAATCCCGCTTCTTCTCCCATTCCAACTCCATCTTCTCCTTCATCATCCACTCCCACTCCTTCTCCTTCTCCCCTTATGTCATGAGCTATAGAAGATTTGTGTCTCTATTCAATGTAATGAAACTCTGTTGCTTAATGTGATTAGTGATTTCATGTGAGTGAGTCTAGTTAATTCGACTCAGATGTTTATGTATGTTGCTTCGTTATATCGTTCATTTCTGATTTCAAATAATATTTCAATTAATGTGCAATGTAATGTCTGAATTTCAATTGGTTTATTTTCCGAATAATCCGAATTCATCTGATCAATATTCAAATATCAATTTTAGTTCAAAATTATATATATCATCGCACATATTGTTAGAAAAATTAAGATCGGAGGAGGATGGAAAAGTTCTCGTCGATTTGAAAGATCCAATCTCTGAGCAACAAGATCAACTCATATTGGGTTTGATCCTCTCGTTGATTTCACCAACTATTCTATCATCAGTCGCCGCTTCTGAGATGCTTGGGTGAGTCGATAGCTATAGCATGTTTGCCGCTTGTGAGAAGCATCGAGGTTCGCTCATAAGGAGGTTTGCCGCATGTTTGTCGATTTCTAATAATAAAATACTTACAAAGATAGCATATTTTATGACATTAATTATATAATGAATCAAAATTTGCAATCATCAAATATTTAAATCAAAAATTTTATGTTTGGATTTTGTAATGAAATTTAAAGATTTTGACCATATAAATTAAACCCCCTCATGAAAAATCATGCTAAATCTAGATCTTATTATAATTAGGGCAAGCATCAGGTGGACGGAAAATAATATACGCTAAATGCATTATTTGCTGTCAGTCGTTTGATTTGACATTTAGCTAAATGTCAATCCACCTCGAGACATCTTTACCGCTGGTTGTTCAAAGACAAGAAAAACAATAAGACAGAAGTCGTAGACCATTGAATTAGAAATGCTAGAAGCCTAATTCTCTGACAATGGTGCATATAGGCCTCAACGCACCAGATATTTTGCTATTATAATTATATAAGATCCAAATTAATCTGACTATATAACATTCGTACATAATCCTAAAAAATCTAAAGAAATCCTAAATGATCCTATCGCAAATCTTTTTTGAAGAAGTAATCCAAAAAATAGATATTGCCTGCTTGATGCCTATAAAATGATTGAAGAATTCAATCAAAAGTCATCCAATATATATACCTCATATAGGTAGCTAGTAGTATTCACCTGAAGCAAACACATTATATTATGAGGTCATTTCTATCATTGCTGGTGTTTGTCATTCTCTTAACATCTACAGAAACAAATGCGACTTTTGATTTATCTTGCTTAGAGAATTGCTTCGCCAACCAAGTAGGTTGTGCGTCTGCCTGTGGGTCTGAAAATCCTACATGTCAGCTTAAATGCGGAGTTACTTTTCTAAAATGTAATGATGTATGTGATTTTGGTGCACATCCTCTTCCTCCATCTCCCCCTGTGCTTTCACCGTCGATCCTTCCTATAGATCCAACACCCCTTCTATCTCCTCCTTCCCCTCCCACTTTCCAGTCACATTTGTTCTAATATGATAGATTGTGCCTCATGTCAATGTGATGAAACTGATCTTGTTGGCCAATGTGATAAGTGAGTTCATGTGAGCAAGTCGATCTTGAGTCATTTATGTTTGTGTATGTTGATGCATTGTTTCACTCATTGATGATGAAGTGCATATTATCGATCTTATTATGAATAATAAAATCATTGATTTTGAATTAGTTTTTGTTATGTAAATGATTCACTACAAAAAACCAGCGCAGTTCTGGCGGCAAATTCCGGCGGCCTGGCCGCCGGTATAATGGTTCCTGGCGGCCAAGCCGACGACATTCCATCGCCGGAAGTGATGTCGCCGGAATTGTGAAATCCTGGCGGCTTGGCCGACGGGAAAAAAATTTGGATTCCGATTTTAACAGAAATTGTCCCGGCGGCTTAGTCGCCGACTTTTTTTTTTTGGGAAATAATTTTCCGGCGGCCAGGCCGCTGG
>LFYR01001565.1:371985-430798 GCA_001185155.1 Zostera marina | reverse complement strand
AAATTTCAGCAAACTTTAAAAACACACAAATTCAACTTAACCAACTTAAAACACACAAATAAAACATTAAAAGATTAAAAAAAAAATTCCAGCAAACAAACAAAATCAAGTTGACAATGCAAAAAACTGAATTACCGTAATCTTTTGTACTCCATCTTATACGAAAAGGCAATGTGAATATATAGTTCAAACTTTAAAAGTCGTCCAAAAGGAGTTGAAATTTCATTAAACATGACAATATGAACATAAAATAAAACTCCTTAACAGACCAGCACTACTCGGGAGTAGACATAGTCCTCTAGAGGCATAAAGCAAAAATAAACAAGAGTGAAACTAGTGCAACCAATGACTAATAGCAGCAGTTTCCAACAGGCCCCTATCAGGGGTTTTTGACTTAATCTCAAAACATATCTTAGATAGAGTCCTTAATCACCTCAGGTCATCCAATTTTACAAATACACATAATCAAAAGAAAACTAGTATTCAATCACTAATTGGCGTGATAGATAACAATTGACAATGGCACTATGGCAGAGAAAAAATTGCAAAAAACTAATCTACTCTACAGTAATGGAACACCAAATTAAGAACACTTAAAACATTTAAAACACCAAATTAAAACACTAACATTTAAAACACTAGATACTGCCATCTACCATACAGTATTAAAACACGATATGTGAGTAGCAAAAATATACCTTTAAAACACTCGTACATGTAGATGGATAGGGTGTAGCAAATATATCTATGAGTAGCAAAAATATCCACAGTATCTATGGTAGTATCCATTTAAAACACTCGTACATTTTTGCTACTAACAATGGAATTTATGACCACCATCTACCTTATAAAGTCCAAAATCTAGATAAATCCAGAAATTTTAGATGAAAGTGACACATGTCCTGTCCTGTCCTTTCTAAACAAAATTATCTTTATCTTTTGCTATTTTTGCCTATATGGTCCATATGGTGATATGGATGGATATAGATCCAAACTCCAAAGTAACATTAAAAATCTACATCAGTGTTTCAAAAATCAAAACCCAAATCATAAAAACTCTTATTTTTCAAACCTAACACACTAACAGTAACTGTAAGAAGAAGATATTCTTGAATCTTGATCTTACAATATGCCAAAATCAAATCTTTTATTATTAATGTTTACATAAATCAAAATCTCCAACATTAAATATCTAAAAACATAACATTGGAAGACATTTAAAACATAACATAACAATATGTTAGTGTTCTTATTTAAACACTAACATTTAAAACATTTAATTAGGACAGAACACCAAAAAATTACAACACTAACAATTAAAATCAAAGCCCCAAAGCCACCAAATAAAAAACCCCCAAATCATAAACCCCAAAATCATAAACCCCCAAATTAAAAACAACAAAAAAAGAAGAGAAGAAGATGAACATAATGTAAACCATACCTTGAAGATAATTTCGACAATGACCGGAGAGAAGTGGCCGGCCGGATTAGAAGAAGGTATAACTCTATAAATGAAAACAAGAAGATGAAGAAGAAGATGATTTAGATAACAAAAACAAGATTACAACTAAAAGAAGATGAATAACATACCTTGAGGAAACTTCGAAGATCACCGGAGATGGATGATGAAAAATCGCCGGAGAGATTTGGGGATAGTTAGAGTGGAGTGGGAGAAGTGAAGAGGATTTTGGGAGGAAATAAAATGAAACGATTCTGGAATTTTTTTCTTATATAAAAAATTTCCGGCGGCCAGGCCGCCGGGAAACACTAAAGTTTAGTTTGACTGAGTTTGACTGTACGGGGGAACACGACGGCGCAAGTTGTAAATTTAGGGTTTTCCAAAAATTTCTGGCGGCCAGGCCGCTGGCTACTGAAAAAAACAAGCGGGAAAAAGTATCCAGCGGCCAGGCCGCCGGGAATTTTTCTCCCGACCGTTGAGGGTTTTAGTATCCAGCGGCCAGGCCGCCGGGAATTTTTCTCCCGACCGTTGAGGGTTTTAGTATCCAGCGGCCAGGCCGCCGGGAATTTTTCTCCCGACCGTTGTTGAATTGGAGCTGGCGGCCAGGCCGCTGGAATTTTTTACAAAAAAATATTCCGTCGGCCTAGCCGCCAGAAATTTTCTCTCATTTACGAGGGAAAATTATGCAGGCGGACAAGTGTAAGATTCCGGCGGCCAGGCCGACGAAAGTATCTACCGACGGCCAGGCCGCCGGGAGATGGGCGCCAGAACTGCGCTGATTTTTTGTAGTGATTTCTCCTCCATCGCCAATCTATCTTGCTTCATTCAATTTATAAGAATTTGCACAATAATGTTTTACAACAGCACGATACTAAATGTAAAAGATATAAAGGTTAGATTGTGAAGAAAAATAATAAATATATTGGTTTTCAATGATTATAAAATGACAAGATAAGTAAATAGAAATTAAATCTTGAATTTTCAACCATCTTCATAATGCATATGACTAATTATTGATGATTTTTAGATTTTATGGGTAATTAAGTTGTGTAAGTTTTAGATTTTATATATTGATGATTTTGAATATTATTGATATTCTAATTATAGTTATAATTAAAATAAATAATCTAATTATATGTTAATTGTTTGGAAAATTAATATTTTAAGATCTTAATTAAATGATACAAAATTAATCCCATATGATCTTATCCCAATTATTCCCTCTTAAATTATTGATTGTGTTTTCGATTGCCTATAAAAAGAATATACATTTGTATCAAAACTCATTTTACTCACAATCAATCAATCGTAATTTATAAGCTATTTCATAAGATGAAAACATTTCTACAACTTGCAGTGATTTTGATCGTGTGCATGTTAATTAGATCACCTCTCTCTTCCTTGTCATCACTCGCCTCAATTTCCTCTCCCACCCCCACCCCCACTCTCTCTTCCCTGTCATCACTCGCCCCAATTCCCTCTCCCACCCCCACCCCCACTCTCTCTTCCCTGTCATCACTCGCCTCAATTCCCTCTCCCACCCCCACCCCCACTCTCTCTTCCCTGTCATCACTCGCCTCAATTCCCTCTCCCACCCCCACTCCCACCCCCACTCTCTCTTCCCTGTCATCACTCGCCTCAATTCCCTCTCCCACATCCACCCCCACTCTCTCTTCTCTGTCATCACTCGCCCCAATTCCCTCTCCCACATCCACCCCCACTCTCTCTTCTATGTCATCACTCGCTCCAATTCCCTCTCCTACTCCCACCCCCACTCCCTCTTCTTCGTCATCACTCGCTCCAATTCCCTCTCCCACTCCCACCTCACCTGGTCCATCTGCCCTAGGCCTTGTGTTCTAATTAATCTGATGGGTTATGCTCCTTATCATCTGTTGATGCATGTGTTGAAATTGATGTTGATGATCAATGTGGCTGGCTAGAGAGTTCATGTGAGTGAATCTTGAGTGTATGTGCATTGTTCTATATATTATTTCAATCATCAATTGATGAATGATGATGCTATCAATTTGATTATGAATAATAAAATCAATACCTTTGTTTGAATTCATTGACTACTTTTTACAATCTTTTACAATATGAAATTCTATAAAACAACAAACTAATTTAATGGATTCAATATTATAACTAATAACTAATAATATGAAAACCCTTATTAAATTATTTGTTGTGAAGAAAGATTTGTACTTCTCCCTCAATGCTCCCAATGCATCTTTCAAAATAGAAATTTTGGTAATAAAATCTTCCATAATTAATCTCTTTCTTCTCATTGTTGTTTTATAGGAGACCAACTTGGGTTTTGCTCTGTCTTAAGACTCGGTTCGAAATATGACTGTGGCAACAGATAAAAATTATAGAAACAGGTCGATCCGTTCTCACCTCTGATATGAATGATATTTTATGAATGATGTCTCAGTAGAATTGTTTCCTATTAAAATCAACTAAGTTATTAAGTTATCCCTTTGACAAATACTGTAGTTGTTAGTTTTTTAAATAAATAAATAAATTAAGGTTGGGTTCTTTATTGTAATAATTATTTAACTCATCGCAAATAAATTAATCTCAAGCAAACGCAGTTGCATGTTATTGACAGTGATTATTCGTTAAGCTCACCTACCACTTAATTAATTACAGTATTTAAATTATAGCATCCGACAACCAAGTGAACGTAGGTTTGCGGAGAAGTTGGATGACGTAAGCACATACGTTTTCTTTTGAATCTCGATAGAGTCGGTCAAAATATAAGTCAACTCTTACGAAAATAACCAGGTTAACAAAGGGCAAGCATGTGATGGATTCCTTGCCTGACCATATTTATAGGGTTCTGATGGATCACTAATAGACAGATCAACGACCGCTGGAGGAGAAGATCTCGCCGGATCGAACGCCGCCGTAAGACCACGATCGATAATCTCTCTCAGGAATGTCAAATGAGGAGGACAAGTGCAGGAAGACAAAGAAACTCAAATATGTGTATAGAGGGATAAGACGGAGAGCTTGGGGGAAATGGGCAGCAGAGATTCGCGATCCTAAGAAAGGTGGGAGAGTCTGGTTGGGAACGTACGACACGCCGGAGGAAGCAGCCAGAGCTTATGATGTTGCTGCTATTGAGATAAGAGGTAACAAAGCGAAGCTCAACTTTCCTAATGATATTAGTATAAGTAGTGGTAGTAGTAAACCCAATCTAGTTTCACCGACGCCGCCGGAGACTTCTACTGCATCGACTGCCACTATGAATACGGCTACGCCGGGGATTTTTCTTCCTTGGGATGACGACGAGGAGTATTTTCCGATCATTGCAGATTCTGAGATGAGCATATGGGATGACACATTTACCACCTTGTTTAACGACTGAAGAGATTTCAAAGGTTTTTTTTTTAATATATGGTAATAAAGCATTAAAGCCTTAATTATGCTATTATGATTAATTATAATTTATTTACATGGGCCGAACTGCACTATCGTGCACCAAGTCAATATAATTGTTTGGTTTTATTTCGGTTTGTTAATTGTTATTCATATAATTATATTGTATTATTGTATTATTGATTTATTGATCATTATTTAATTAATTATATCATTAAATAATAATAAAATTTGTTATTTAATTGTTAAAAATTCAAAAAAAGAAATTAAAACTTTCATTACTGAAAATAACTTTCATTATTTCGTTATTTTATTGATCATTATTTAATTAATTATATCATTAAATAATAATAAAATTTATTATTTAATTGTTAAAAGTTCAAAATTAATGGATACGTTTTTAATTAATTCACTTCAAAATAAATTAGGCCTCGGCCAAAAGGCCAAAACCCAAAGTCGAAAGAGAAAAAAATAAACAATAAAATTATTTTTAAAAAAATAGCGAGATTGTCTTTGAAAATAAATCTTAAAAAATGAAAATTCAAGAATGAAAAAAACATCACTCTTCCATCTTATTACCTGTACGACGACCACCATCATGATCAACGACGGCTTCTTCATCGTCGTCGTAATCATTTAGGTCAAGATCAGCAATCATTTCCGACATAGAACGATCATCATCATCAGATGGCTGATATTCTTTACTGCCATCGTACAACGAAAGATTAAACCTCATCTCAGGATTTGCTTCCAAATCATCCAAAAACTTGTCGTACTCATCATCCTTCCTCCCACCATCTTTATGATTCTTCATCACATCCATCTTTCCTTCACCCTTCTCTTGCAGTGTTTCTTCGTAGCATTTCTTTACTAGTATTACATCAGGAAAAGAAAGGTTTTTATACTTACCAACTTCGACATCATTGCTGTTAGCTCCATGAAGATCGTAGCCGAGAGCATGATCACCGGGACTCAACAGATGTCCAAGATGGGTCCTCACAGTGAACATGATGTCATTCTTTCCAAAATCAGAAACCCGAGATAGTTCCACAAAGGCTGATAAGTACTTGGTATTACCGACTTTAACTTCCGATTTATAATCATGTTCAAAAACGTCGTGAACAATATATTCCACAAGCTGTCTGCTGTGTAGGAGTGTGTTGAAAGGAGCTCTCCAGTATTGGTTGGCATCGATAAAAGCACTCCTCAGTGTATGAGGATCCAGAAGCAAAATGTTATTGGTTACCTTAGTGCACAGCACGATGGGACCAAGATTTCCTAGATTGACAGACACTTTGGGAGGAAGGCAGATTAGATCCTGTCGGCAGATTGGACAGATGACAACAGAGAGTGTGTATTTGTAGTTGTAGCTGTTGCTCTTCTTATCTTGAGAAACCAATTGTTTATCCTCACGCTTCTTGATTGGGACAACATTGCCTAAGAATTCAACAAACTTCACTGCATGACTTCTATTCCCAAAGAAGAAATCAATACCTTGGTGCATCTCCTTGATGTTTATAGCTTTCAAAGAAGCTCCATGTTTTAGTATAAGCTGTTCTAAATGGAAAAATGTTCTTCTGTGAGAGACATGTTGACGGAGCTGAACATTAGCAATCCACTGGTCTGGGTTTGCCTGGATCCTTGTACATGGATCACACATATGCTCTTGCTGTGTGTATTCAACGATATATGTTTGTTCAAGGATAACCCCATGGAGAGCCTCTTTCTGAATTTTGAGCCTAACCTTTATCCTCTTAGAATGGGGTTCCGTCCACACAAATTCCGCATGGACCAACCTGACTAGATTCATGTTCTTCAATCTTTTGATGCAAAAAGTAAGTAACTCTTTTGATTCCAAATCAGCTTTAACCCAAGTCCTTGGTGGTTGCAGGTAGGTATTGCACTCTGGGCAGTGGATGATGGCTAAACTCTTCTGCAACCCCTCAGTGATGTCAACACGGGATCGAAGACATCTCAGACACATATTTGCTGCATTTGGCTGCATGCAAACACCACACATGCAGCAGAGAACGCTGCCGATGGTTTGAGTCGGCATGAACATCTCTGGATTCATTGCTGCATTAAAAAAAAAAGTAAAGACCAAGGAACCCTGCCGATGTAGATACTATAATAAAAATAGAAAAAGGGGAGGAGGAAGACTGGAAGAGGAGAAGAAGACGAAGAAAGGAGATAAAAAAAAAACTAGGTCTTTATCGAAAATCCTAGAAATCGAAATATCGCCGTCATCGACGAACGGGTAGAGCGATAACGAGACTAAATTGAAGAAAAATAACCACCGTACCTAGCTAGAGCGAGAAGGGAGAACTAGAGAAGGGTTCTGAGAGAAACCGTGAGATAAAAAGTACCTGTTTACACAAAGATATTCAGGCCCACGGCCTACAGACTCAAAGGCCCAATATTCTTTCCTTCAACTCAATAGAACGTCATCACTGTCACTCTCACTCCACCCCCAGAACTGCCAAAAGACAGTAAAAACAATAAGTAACGACGGGAAATACTCCTCCTCGACTGTGGAGAAAGCTGTTGCAAATGGAAAGAGGAGGAAGACGAATTCTCAAACATATGGAATTACGAGATTGGTAACATATTGCTGATTTTTTCACTAAGTTTTAAATATGTGTGTTAAAAAAAAACAAATAAATGTTAAGGATCAGATGTTGTCCAGATCTGTTTGTAATTTATATCACGGTAACTGCCAAGTACACCCAGAACATCTTCAATTATCACAGCAATAATAAGCAACCAAATTTGTAGCGAACCATGGGGTCAGATTTAAATTGCTTCCCCATCAATATCACAATAATACCACTGGAATATCAGAGCTAAATGTTAGAATTTGAGAGAGGCCGATCTATGGCAAATCTCCCCATCTTGGACTGGGGACAAACCATGAAGGGGATGGTGGAAAAAAGAGACCCGGTGAATGTGGTGTTTGAGGCCCTGGTCCCAAGAGCCCACTGCTACCAGGAAATCGTGACAATGGTGAGAGGAAGAAGGTTGGAGATAATGGCGGGGGAACTTGAAACATGGGTGATAGCAGAGGAGGATGCGGGGAATGTGGTGATAAGAGGTTCATAAACGCATTTGGAGATGGTGACACAGGAGGGAAGGGGACAGGGACAGGGGCAGGAACAGGACCTCTTGATGAATTGAAACCAGGTCCCGAAAATGGCGGCTGTAATGACGTAGGTCCTAATTGGGATCTTTGGATATGAGATGGGTGTTGGATCACACCAGAACGAGGATGCTGAGGATGAGGTTGAGATTGAAACTGAGGTTGAGGTGGAAGCTGAGGATGTGGAGGAAGTCCACGACCCAATTGGGCTTGCATAGAAAACTCAGGTTTGAGAACTGAGTTTTCAAGGTAACGCATATACAAAGACACGGGAGACTCAGCAACACCAGCCCGCCCAGCCCACAACGTAGGTGGCGTCGGTGGAAAGGCGGAAGCAGTAACTTGTTGTTGTGGTGACGGACGAGGGAGGAGAGCGGCTGGGTTTTGATTGGATTTGTAATGGAAATTATTAGGATTGTTGTGGTTTGGTATGTTTGGACGAGCAATGGGAGTGAGCGGTGGGGGTCGGATCTTCTGCAATCGAAGACTGGTGGCTTTGGGAGGGCGAAAAGCGGTGGCTGGCGCTGGCGTTGGCTGTGGTGGTGGAGTTGGATTGGGTGATGGGTCTCGAGAAGGTGTTCCTGTGAGTTGTTGGACGACATCACGGAAGTCACTCTTGCTTATGTTGTACACTTGTGGTTGATTCTGCTGCTGCTGCTGCCGATTTTGGTTAGGAGGAAGTGGATGGAAATTGGGTTGGTGGATTGGACTTTTCCTTATGTTTTTCCCCGTCCGATTCACTCCAAGGTGGTGGTGATTATTGTGATTCATCAATGCCAAAACTGTTTCAAAGTATCAAACCAATCTATTACTTCAAAACAGATCAAAGTATCACAGTTAAATAATCAAATATTCAAATGAAATGCATTTTTACTATTTTTTGGAATGGATTTCATGATTTGAATTTACAAAAAAGTCAATTCAACGCTAAATGTCTGACCAGGTTGGAAAAAAATATATATTAGAAAATGAAATTCAAGATCTATCCATTGTATTCAATATTCCAATCGATCAAAGAATCTAAAAATATGACTGAAATGAAAAAAGTCAAGAAATAGGGTAGAAATGTGGAATGATTAAAATGAACAAGTGTAGATTATTTACCAAACCACAAATTAAAAAAGAAAAAAATCTCATCTTTGATCTTTCCCCCTAAATTTAAAAACGAAACTCCCAAAACCAAAAGAGATGCACCACTCTAAACAAAAAGTTATGGAAAAAAAATTCTTATTCAACAGGGATAAACATAAATCTAACATCTACTTACTTGGAAAATTTATAGTGGAATTGCTGCATCCAAAGCAGTAGTTTAACAGTTTGGCTGATCTATTCGAGATTTATAGGTTATGTCTGCGCTCTGCAAAGAAAGATTTGGGGAAAAGATTCAATCTTCATAACACCAAATGAATCCACATAATACTAAAGAAGAATTGAGTAGAGAATCCACTCTAACATTAGAAAAAATATTGAAATATGAGCAGAGAACGCTGAACTCACCAGATGCGTCACTGCGGCGTCGTATTAGAGACGTCAGATAAGAGAGGAGCCGATTTTAGCGAAGTAGGTTTTCCGTCTTTTCCGCTCGGGAGAGAACTGAAGATGAGGGCTTGAGGAAAGACACAAAGGAAGAAAGCAAAGTGATTATTTTATTTATTTATGCGAGATATATACTCAGGTCCTTTTGCATCACAATAATTTCATCTATATCCTTGCTAACCAATCATTTTTATTAATGTTGGGTGGAAACTTAAATTCCAAAATTTTTTGTAAAACTATTTGCAAATTGTAAGTAATTGTTGACTACAAGATCTCTGTCACGCATAATGTAAGGAGAATCCGAAAATTTAATTTCATGGTTCTCTGGATAAAGAGGCCAATATCACTTAATGGGTTTGTAATGATATGGCCCAATAGGCCTTATCATGTATAGTTGGAATTTAGGGAAAACTAAATTGGTTTTCACAAAAAAAATTAAAATATATAAAATGAAATCCGAACTCTGAATTTTCAACAACTTTAATAATTTTTGTGATTAACTAAGTTAATCGATTTTTTTTAGCTTAGGGTTTAATATCATCGTCCGTAGGAGTACCATGCCGTATTTTTAAAACATTTCGTTTTTAAAAAAAAAAAATTAAGTTTAATTAAAAAAATAAGGACAATGCTTAAGTTATATAAAAAATAAAAATAAAAACAAAATTAAAAAATTTATTGACTTTCTTTCATTAACTATGTATTGGGTGGATAAACCCAAAGGAAGAAATTAAAAACTTGCAGCTTGCAAGCAACCTACTAAGTCTAGAAAAGCTATAAAAAAATACCAAATTACTTGTAATTAAATTATAATCTCTTCATTTTGAAATCTAGCGATAGCTAGATTTCATTTTAATAATTAATCTATTATCATCTAAAAAAATTCTTAATTATTATAGTATATTGGCAAATTTACAATGAATTAATTGATCCCTTGATTTTTGCAAAAAATACCTTTAAAAAACTTAAAATTTGGTGCATTACTTGCAAAATCATCGGTTGTGTCGCTTTCTCATGAGCTTGGATGGAGATCCTATAAGAGTAGGTAATTGCACCAAGACCTATAAAAGTTCCTCAACTCTTTTACATGATTCTCCTAGATGGATGGAGATCTTTTCCACAAGCACGTGCCTACAATCATTAGGTAATTAAAGTATCTACATCATTAAAAAAATATAATCCAAAACCTGATCTAAATTTTTAGGTCATGATTAATGACTCATGAGACTTTTTTAATCCATTCTTATTTGCTATATTATATATATAAGTAGGACTAGTTTTAGATGAGATACTTTATTTGCCTACAATCACTCGGTCGTCTGTGTTTTTCAAGATATGGTTTATAAAAGATAAGAAAACAGATAATAGTTGAAAACTGTGAGATATTTTATGAATGATGATTTATCAATATCTTAAAAGTATAGTTTCCCAAGATTTTGTTCTACTCTGAGGGTTTCTCGACATGGTCATTCTAGTTTACTGAAATTGCTCCGGCCATTGTAGATCATTTGCCAAGAATTAGTTTTTTTTGGCTGAGCCAATAATATAAGAAGAAACGAACAATCCAAAATACTCATAAATCGTTCCCGAGGAACACCACAATGTTCTTGGTTGAATAAATACACCATATATCCGATCAATCTAACTCCACTCCAGTATTGCACAACACTTCTCTACCAATCTCCCCCATGCTTAACATTTTCGACTCCAGCTCTGACTCCGACTCTTTTCTAGAGTCATGCTACCTCTGCAGAACTCACCTATCTCATAGCAAAGATATATACATATACAGGTTCTTGACTTCTTCCTTAACTTCCTTCTATCTTCTTTGATAATATGATATGTACTCATTTGTTCAATATTGTTTATTTATTAGAGGTGACCGGGGTTTCTGCAGCGTGGAGTGTAGAACCAAACACATGGCTATGGAGATGGTGAAGACCATTGCTGCAAGAAAGAAATCCACCACTGCTACTGCTGCTTCTAGTGGTTCGGGCCAGATGAAAGATTGAGAGGGAAGCAAAGGAGGAAGAATGTAGGCTATGGTGTTATGTTGTTTGGTTCTGAGTTTTCATCTTCAAAAACTAATGCTGCTGTGCTGTGAATTTGTGATGATGCTGAAACACTGTCTGTTTGATTACGATGACATCAATTATTGTAAATAAAATGATGTCATTATTGTAGCTACTGTAGTGTAATGTAAACTTAAACTATATATATAATATAATTGGCTCAATTGCCTGATTGAGGCATGTTCCAGATACTGTTCATATCAAATCTGAAAATCAACAGTGTGCATTGCTTTGCTGTAAGGCTGTGACAGCTGAATTCCTGAAAAGAACATGTACGATCGATTCACGTTAGAACTAAAATGAGTAAACGGACAAAACAAAGAAGCATTGATTATTGAAGAAAGACTTTTTGATGTCACCATAAGAAATAAACCAACAGAAATAAAGAGTAAAATATTTGCCTGTATTTTATAGAAGGACATCAAAGAGAACAATTTCATTTCTGGATAATATACAAATGATTGTACATTAAATAGTATTCATTTACAAATTACAAATCACCTAACACGCATTATAATAACACACTGAATAAATTATAGAACACACATACACAAAAAAACGAAAAAAACCCCGAAGAGGCATCCCATTCTTGAATTTCCAAACTGTGGTATCACAATGTTCTTCTTTTAGGTACCTGTTTCAATTTGATCACAATAAAAATCTCAATTTTTTACCTAGGATGTCCTTATGAGTTATTAATCTAAGTGTTTCCATTATTGACATAGTTGGTAATGACAGATTAACAATGTGACAAGGAATTATAAACCAACGAATGAAAAGAGAACTCAAATAAGAACCTTTTTAAGTTGTATTGGAGGATCTAAGGCTCTTGGTGATTCAGCATTCAATATCTCAAAGCTACACATAAGTGTTTTGTCTATACTCAATACCGCACCAACATTATCAAACTCCCCACAATAGTTAGGAGCAGAAAATATCGTGACTAATTTTTTATTTGCAAAGAACTCGTATCCATCCTCGACAACCTGTAAGTTTAATTTTCAGAAATCAGAAGAGAGGCAGAAGAGATCATAAGCATACAAAAACCCTGAAAATCAACTATGGACACTTACTTGATGGCCTCGGCAGATAAGATCAAGATTATTCTTTTCTAAAAATTGTGTAAGCTTATCAGGTCCAAAAGTACATGAAACCCCTCTATCACTATTACCCCATCCTTTGGTAGTAGCATCAGGATCAGACCAAAGTAAATCACAAAGCAAACCATAATCAGGAATATCAGTCGGTCTCTCTACATCTGCTATTTGTGCTGGGCTAGTTAATTCTGGCGAAAGGCCACCATGCATACAAAATATCTTTTCCCCAATGATGGCAGCAATGGGAAGACAATTAAAGCAATCCGCAAATGTTCTCCAAAGTCTTACATTGAACCTTCGTTTGCATTCATCATAAAACCCATAGACTCGGTTGATTTTGGCATCTTCATGGTTACCCCTCAATAAATATATTTTGTCAGGATACCTTAACTTATATGCAAGAAGCAAACATATAGTTTCTAAGCTTTGTTTGCCTCTATCGACGTAATCTCCAAGAAACAGATAAGATACAGTAGGGGGATAGCCACCAATATCAAAGAGCCTGATTAGATCGTGAAACTGACCATGTACATCCCCTGCAAACAAATAATAGCAGTACAATTAAATCGTGAAGATGATTTAACCATGGTTACCAAGTTTTAAAAACAAGTAAACTGATGTTTCAAATACAATAGAGATCTTGAGTGAGGCGATCATGCAAGTTACTAGAATCATGCATTAGAATATATATTAGATCAATCAGTAATTGATTTGCTAATATCATGTTATTATATTTTTTATTTGCATTCTAAAATTATATAAAAAATGAGGAAAGAAAAGGAAGTGTACTATGTTTACGGTTGACCATGATTGTGTGTGTTGACTTGATGGTTTTCATGCCTTGTGAATCTATGAACTTAGGAATACAAACAAGCCTCATTGAGCTGCGCTTTGGCAAAAAGAGCCATGCTCAAGCTTGGCTTGTTAGTCTGATTGCCTAACACCTAAAAACTCATTTACCATTTTGCTGAGCTCGAGCTCGAAAATGATTCCAGATGCTAATTTAAAATATATTGGTTTTGGTGGAATTCAAACCCCTACTCTACAAGTCAACTCCTCTCACCAAACTTGAAAGTCTAAATCATTAAACCATGATAGTTTTTTCATTTGAAATAAAAATATTAAAGAATGTCAAGCGAGGTCAATGAGTTTATCAGTGAACTTGAGCGTAACTTGTTTTGGATTGAGCTCAGTATGATAGCCCTAGTGAGCATGAGATCCAAATTTGAGGTCAATATGATAGTCCTAGTGAGCATGAAAGCTAAGTTTGAGCTCAGTTAAACATGATAGAATCTTATGCCCATTCTATTCATGAGTCATCTTAGTGGTGAAGACTATGATGCCCAATGCTTGAGAACAGGTTGAACATCACCTTTGGGTGCCAAAGAATCGTCCTATCTGCCCATCCTACGGTGCGACTGGGATTCATCCGGTTGACAGAGCACTCCGTTGGCTATCTATATTGATGATGCCTCATTTGATTGTAGTATGTGGAAATATTTTTACAATTGGATAAATTATGATCATTCATCGGCTCTACTTTCAAATAAAGATTAAAGTTTACAGAGAATCCTGATATATACTATATGAACATGTAATTAAAAAAGTAAATGAAAAAACCATTAATAGTTAATACTCACCGTAAATATATAAATATAAGTTTACACAGTTCTATAGTCTTATAGGAGATCAATGATCTATGAATGAACACAAACAGTGAAACGGATTTTCTAATTTCTAACCAGAAAGGAAAAGGGAAAAAGAGAGAAAAGACAATTATCAAAATTCACAAACAGTAAATAAAAATTCAATCTTTTCCGAAACGAATTGAATGAGGAAAAAAAAGACGACGAGGAAAGAAAATCGGGAAGGAAAGAGAAAAGTTACCACATATTTTAATGGGAGTTTTCAGTTTGAGAAGATTAGGCTGAGAAAGAAACGTCTTTTTTCCCTCTACGCAAAGGAGTCTGATCTCTGATTCGGAAAGTTTCACCTGTTTCCTAGTCCTTCCTCCGACCAACAACCTCTGAATCATGTCCTCAAGCAGCGCTTCATCCACTGTCGCTGCTGTTCTCATATCTATCTCCGCCAGTTCGACGAATCCCTACCTTCCTAATTTGAGCAATGGAGAAGGAAAATCAAGAAAGTCAGCGGTATAGGAATCGGACTGGGAATCAAACGGAGGCAAAAAAGCTGAAGAACAGGGATTCTTTCCCTAGTTCCCTAAATTATTAAAATATCAAGTATCAAAAAAACGCGTTAACAATTTAACTTTGTATTTTTCTAGAAAAATCTCTACCCTCGCTTTTTCAAGCAAAAAAGACAAAAAGAGCTTGATATCAATTTAACATATCATACGGCCATATTATGTAAATATCACCAGACTAAGTATTCAAACCCGCACGATCAGACCCGCCATTTTTTTTTATTTTTTATTTTATAACAGAAGATACCTAGAGCTGTCAAATTTCAGATAATATACCAGAGTCACGTAATATATCATCAAGTAAATCTAAGCAAAAATGTATAAAATTCGAATGGATTTCGAAAATTTTAATAGCACATGAAATCAGTCAACCAATCTTTTTTTATAATCACTGATCCGCCACACAGCTACAGAAATAACGGTCTTACATGGCGTACCAAAATCCAAATGAAAAATTGGCGATTGTCAAAGATCCAGCCATCCAATCTAGAATTTGCCTGAAATTGACGGCACCCACGGGTTGTGGAAAATTCTACCCAAATAATTTAACCATAACATACTACATTGAATCGGTACAAGAATCCAACGGATTTTTTTTTAATGGATAAATAGATGATAGATAAATAAATTAAAAATGAAATGATTCTGCTTTAAAAGATGTTGCAGAAAATAATCAGCTGTTCTGATTTTTATAGGAAAAACATGCACCTCACAAACTAAAATATCCAATCTAAGTAGCAAACCATTTCTGATTCAGATGCATGATTAATATAATTAAGAATCATAAATAATGAAATTCCAGAACTAATCAATCCCATTAATGGTAAAATAAATGCACGTTATTGACTTGTTTTTTAGCTGGAAATTGACCTCTTCGTAATTTGAATTTTGAAACCAGAATCTAAACTGGAAAAACACCACGCATTAACAATCATGAATCATGACTGAAAAAACATTAACATAAAACATCAATGCATTCATGCCAATTTGTCTGCAATCCAAATACCCCACAACCAGATCTTGGGACTCTTGGAAGATTTAAAAAGAGACAAGTTCAGTACGAAATAGTTATGAAATTCATGGAACAAATTGAATGTTTAAAATAGAACCAGGACCAGGTGGGGACTGCCCTCCTCCAAACTCGATCTAAAGTCAAGAAAGAAAGAAATTAACAGTCAAAATAACGCACCGGATCCTTTTCCTGTTTTCAATCAAAACAAGTAACACTTGAGAAAAAAAACTTGATACTTTTCATCACACTGAGAACTTTCCTTAGAGATAAAAGGCAGACAAACACTTAAAAGTCATTTTAAAATGAGCGAACTGTGAACAAAAGCAACATCTGGGTAAGGTAAATTAACCAAAACACTAAATCGCCAACATTAAGAACAAATGATGCTATTTTTCAACTAAGCAATGCAAGGGAGAAGAAAATAGGGGCTTGTATATGTGTAATCATGCAGAAAATAAAACGTACTGGGAAAAAGGAAGAACTGTTAGGTTTATTAATCACACACGTGTTAATTGTTATTGTTGAAGAATATCTCGAAAAATTAATTTCAAAATTAGGTCACGAATTGGGTACATCCGTTATTGTTCGTGCATGTTACTAATATTCGACGATAATGATAATTTATTAGCGGTGAAGATAAATGATAATTTTAAGTACATTAAAAGGAAGATCGCAACTTTATTCTATTACCAGAAACCGTTGTGTTGGTCAATTCGGAAGTCAGATTTCGGATCTCAGTTTCATTCCAGTCCCCTTCTTTCCTCCATTGACGCAATCGACTCCGCACCCGCACTTGGGGCAGATAAAGAAATTGTAGATGGGGAAACTGGCGGAAGCGATACCGACGGAGAACTTAAGATTATCGCCTTCTCTGGTGACTTCGATTATGTTGATCCAGAAAAAGAGGATCTTCACACTGACGCCCTGCAGACTACTGAGTTTACCCTCGGAAATGTATCCGCTGATAGTGGAATCATATTTGAGGTCGTAGGATCCTTCAAGTGAGAACTGGCACTCCCCATCAAGGTAAGCTGCAAACTTTCCAGTAGAACGATCGAGATCGTACCCAAGACAGCCCTCCGGGAGAAGGCCGATTGGGAAGTTATACGTCTCCATCACCTCGTATGCGGTGAGGCTCGTGGTGTTGATGGTTGTGGTGGAAGATAGGAATGGGAAGAGCATGAGAATGAAAAGAATGGCGGGTTGTTCCAGTTTGATCGCCATGTCGTTTCAGTTTTGGGTTTTTTTCCCTCTCCTATGTAACAGCGGGAGAAGGGTAGGTAGCAGTACTCTCTTCCACTCGTAAGCGGGGTTATAAATCTATGGGAGTCATATGATGACACGTGAACCATGTTAGGTGTAATTGCGGAAATACCTTGTTGTTTTTCTATTTTATTTTTGAGTAAAAAGTAAAAACGTCATTGTGTACAAAATGTACAGTCAAACACTCACATTGGGTAATTTATATAAATTAATATAATTTTGACTTTATTTAAGATCTAATTCTGAATAATTAGATAGGTAAATAATCAGTGAGGCTGCTGCACTTTCGACTTTCGTCATCAATAATAAGATATTTAAAATTAAAATGGATTGATTGGTTTTTCTACCAGTAATCTCCGCAAGAACACACGCCATGTTTGAAGTGATGAAACCGATTCACATCTCTGACGATAATCTCTCTGGAAACGATCTTACAAATAAACTTAAATGCTAAGTGGCAGTCTTGGCAGATACGAAGATTCTTCTTCACTCTAATAGTTGCACCTTTTGGTGTGCTAATTAGCCCAAGAGCCACAGCAAGTCTTTCACTGTGGTGCGACAGAAGCTCTTCCTTCTCCCCTCTTCCAACATCATGGAGATCTATCTCAACCATGGGAACATACCCAGCTTTCTGCATTAGATCACCCAACTCATCCAGTTTTAAGTATATCTTTCTATTTTCTGGATGTGTTCTGTCACCTGCTGTAAACGTATGCACCTTGTCTCTTAGCTCAATCCAACTTGTTGCAGGTTCCTTCTTCAATCTATGGCCTTTCATTAGCTGTCGTACTTCTGAGACATTTTCCCATCTACCTGCTGATGCATACATATTCGCCAAAAGAACAAGTGTGCCTGATTTCTCAGGTTCATGTTTAAAGAGCATCTCTGCCGCACGTGTGCCAATTTCGATGTTTCCGTGGACTCTAGAAGCTGCAAGTAGAGCTCCCCATACTGCTGCATTTGGTTCAAATGGCATGGTATTCACCAGGTGCATTGCCTCATCCAATCTTCCAGCACGGCCTAAAAGATCAATCATACACGCATAATGCTCATGTGTGTGCTCGATTCCAAACCTTTCTTTCATCGAATCAAAGTATTGCTTAGCTTCGGCCACAAGACCAGCATGATTGCAGGCACAGAGAACACTGGTCAGTGTTATATGATTAGGAGCTAATCCTTCCTTAAGCATTTGACCGAATTGTTCCAATGCTTCCTTCCCATGCCCATGTTGAGCAAGTCCACCGATCATAGCAGACCATGAAACAACACCTCTGTTTGATATCTCTGAAAATGCAAGCCCAGCATCCTCGACACTACCACACTTGGCATACATGTAAACAAGTGCATTGCCCACAAATCTATCTTCAATAAATCCCAACTTCACGACATGGCAATGTATCTGCTTCCCTGGCTCATATGCAGACAAACTAGCACAGACATTAAAAGCACTACTGTAAACAAAACCGTCTGGTTTCAACCTCTTCTCGAGCATTTCCAGAAAAAGCTTCAAAGCTTCCTCTCCTTGCCCACTCTGCAAGTACGCTGTCAACATAGATGTGTAGGATACCACATCTCCAAATGGGCAATCCTCAAAAAGCCTTCCTGCCTCCTCTATCTGGTTACATTTACCATACGCATCAATGAGACCATTCGCAACATACTTGTCCGCAAGAAGACCAGATTTCATTGAAAGTGCATGTGTTTGCTTGCTTGCCATTGGAGCTTGTAGGCTGGCACTGGATTTGAGAACTGAACACAGTGTTGTTCTGTTGAAGTTAAAACCTTCCATTCTCATCCTAGAGAAGAAAGAAAGAGCTTCGTCATCATGTCCATTATGTGAGTAACCTGAAATCAAAGCATTCCAAGACACTAAGTCGTGCTTCTGGATGAATTCAAAAGCCTTCTTTGCATTCTTTTTGGAATCACATTTCGAATACATATCCACAAGACCAACACCAATGAACAAATCTGAATCTATGCCCATCTTTATGGCATCGGCGTTTATCTGCTCCCCTAAACCCAACATCTCCATATCCGCGCAAGCTTTGAGACAACTTGGTAGAGTGAATATGTTCGGTTTAATCTTCGAAGATTTCATTTTTCTTAACAACTCCAATGCTTTTAAATTGTGACCATGATGAACGCAACCAGATATAAAAGTATTCCATGCCACTACATCTGGCTGAACCATTTCTTCAAATGCCAAACATGCGGCTACAATATCTCCCAATTTTGCATACATATCAACAAGTGCATTCCCAGTGAACACATCAGAATCGTACCCAAGTCGCCTCAAAATAGCATGAACTACTCTACCCGAAAGAAGATCTTGGGCCCCTAAACAAGCATTGAGAACGCATGAAAGCGTGAATTCATTTGGCAAAAATCCACAGTCTATCATGGCCTTAAGCAACCTAAAAACTTCCTTGAACATGTCATTCTGCACGAAACCAGACAACAATGCGTTCCAAGAAACCACATTCCTCACGGATATCCCATCAAAGAGTTTACTTGCCTCAGTCATGTACCCAGACTTCGCATACATAAGCAATAATGTATTTGCAACGAACATATTTGACTCAAATCCCGCTGTAACCACCGCACAATGCAACTGTGTGCCCAAACGAAAATCATCCAAAGCCGAGCATGCTTTGACAATGCTGGGAAATGTGAACTCGTTACAACGAACACCCTCCGCTTGCATATTCTTGAAAGAGAACAGAGCATCGAAGAAGAGTCCATTGATGACATAAGTAGAAATTAGGGCAGACCAGGAGATGATATCGGGGTGGGAAATTTCGTCGAACAGGTTCCGTGCAGAGAGTGGAAGACAGCACTTGGAGTAAAAAGAGATCAGGAAATTACGGAGTGGGTAAGATGTCGAGAGGTTGGACTTTAATAGATACCCATGCACTTGAGTTCCGCCGAGTAAGGTTTGGTTGACTGCGCATCGGACGAGGATACCAGAGTATGTGGCAACATCATTGGCGGTGGTGGACGGCAATCGTTCTGTAAATTCTTGGAAGAATCCGGAGACAGCAGTCGAAAAATGTTTGAACGTCGATGAGGCGGAGGATCTGAAGCCGTTGTTTGTAAGCGGGAGAATCCATAGCTTCATCACCTTGCCATAATCAACCAGATTTTGAAAATTTAGTAAATATACAAATATTGATTAACACTTTCGGATCCTATTTATATAGTTTGCACGACTTTTTCGGATCGGGTTCACAGTATGGGAAGACCCGACCCTGTTGCCTATCGGTCCTATTAATTATTATGACTATGACTCTATGAGTTGTCTTGATTTAACACTTTAACACTTTAACAACTTTACATCTATGGAAAATGAAATAACAGTAAAGTCAAAGGTGTCGTATGCAAAATTCTCGTCTCTCTCGAAGAATCAAATCGAAAAATAATTAAATAACATTTCGTCTTCTATTTTCCTTCTTCTTTCTTCCTTCCTTCCTTCCTTCCTTCTATTCTTATCAACAAACAGCTCCATTCTCGCTTATCTGATTCCGATTGTTGGGTTTTCCTGTACTCAAAATCTCTATCCTCATGCCCATGGACGTTGGCTATCAAGAGGTGAGATTTTCTTCACTGTTAATCTTCTGTCTTATCCTAATAGCTGTTATTAATTAACCAACATGCAGGAGTTCATATGTAACAGCAGAGGGGTGAAACTGTTCACATGCAGATGGCTACCGATTTCATCCCCTTCCCCCAAATCCCTCGTCTTTCTTTGCCATGGTTACACATGATTACTTCTTTTTCTTCTCTAATTTTATATAATTTGATCGATTGAGTGAGCTAGTGAGTGAATTATTGCAGGATATGGTATGGAATGCAGTGTTTTCATGAAAGGTAAACCCAAACAATCAATTTATTAATCATCTGTCTTAATTTGATCGATTTAATAATTAATTGGCCGGAAGTAGAGGTGGGGATGACGCTGGCGGGAGCAGGGTACGGCGTGTATGGTCTGGATTATGAAGGACACGGTAAGTCCGGTGGGATTCGATGTCTCATCAAGAAATTTGATAACCTCGTCTCCGACTGCGATAGTTTTTTCAAAGATATATGCAGTAAGTTAAGTTGATTGATCGAACACATGATGCATGCATGTTTCTCTCTGTATTGAACCATTCTGAATTTCCGGTATAGGAAAAGATGAGTACAGAGGAAAAGGAAAATTTCTTTACGGTGAATCGATGGGCGGCGCTGTTGCTCTTCTCCTCCACAAACGTGACCCGGCTTTCTGGGACAGCGCCGTTCTCCTTGCACCGATGTGCAAGGTTAATACTCAATTTTGTCAATTATATACAGGACATTTTATTTATATATTTTAAAAATTGACAGATATCGGAGAAAATGAAACCAAGTCCGATGGTGGTCAAGATTCTGACGAAACTAGAATATATTATCCCAAAATGGAAGATTGTACCGGCCAAAGACGTCATCGACTCTGCCTTCAAAGATCCTGTCAAAAGAGACGAGATACGTCGAAACAAACTTATATACCAAGAAAAACCTCGATTGAAAACTGCACTTGAGATGCTACGAACCAGCATGGATCTTGAAGCTAACTTGTCTCAGATTACTTTTCCGTTCCTTGTTTTGCATGGGATGGAAGATACAGTGACGGACCCTGAAATCAGTCTTGCTCTGTATAACTCCGCCAGAAGTTCAGATAAAACCATAAAAAACTACCCAGGAATGTGGCATAGCTTGACATATGGCGAGCCTTCGGAAAACGTCGGGATTGTATTCTTCGATATCGTAAGTTGGCTCGACAAGCATTCCAGTGCAATTAATAGCATCGGAAGAGCAGATCAGGTCATTCTGGATCAAAGAAATGAAGGAAGACGGAGTTCGATGTAATATTATTTTCTACTCAATTTATCATAATATCAGAAATCCAATGACAGAAAAATTCATTTTTTTTATATATAAAATTTGTTTTTAAATTTTAAATAGAGAGTAATTAACATAATTATAATGGTAGTGAAAAGATCGTATTGTTTATGATAAATCTATATTTAAATCTAAAAACTCAATTATAGATGACATGTTATTTGTTGTATGAGATAGAAGGGATACCCAAAATAACTTTTCAACGGATGTTACTTAATAGTGGGTCTGAATACCAAATTGGATATGGTAAGATACTTGAGAAGGGGTTGAGGAGTCGGGTCAGGGTCGAACGAAACTCTTTTGGGGTGAACGGGTGGCGGTGACTACCCTACGTTTGCCCCACGTCTGACTAGTCGACTTAGTTGATTATTGATGATTTCGACCCTTTCCTTCTTTCGAGGAGGAAGGGAAGGAAAATGTCTTCAATGGACTATGGTCGGGTAGGAGTGTCGAGCCCTTGGCTGGACACAAGCACATGACGGACGGAAGCATGCATATCTGAACCTTTTTGAAAGGTTTCTGAAACCGAGATGAAAGAGAGGGGTGTGTGGAACACATGAGACTAGACAAATGAGTTTTTTAGGGAGTGTCTGAGTTATCTTTGTTTTTATTACGATTTGTGTTAATTGTAACCTTCGGGCGTGCCTCTATATGAGGTCAGGTTCAGTGTGGCTTACTGCCACGTAGTGTACCATTTTTTTGGATATATATTTATCACGATTTTTATTCAAAAGAAAAGAAAAGAAAAAGAGAATATTGGACTCACTTGAAGTCCAGAGTTTGAATCTCGCTGTGTACATTTTTATTTAATTTTATCTGATGATATATTATGTTGTTTTGGTAGGCTTGACAACTTTACATCTGTATTGGGCCATAAGTTTGAGGTTTATGGGCCTGACTGATTCTTAGCCCAATTTTTGGGTTGGACACCATCAGAATTGTAGACTCGCCCAATATTAAGAAAGGGGTTTGATTAATTACAGAAATTGTTGGTGGTGTTTATAATATTTCACCTCAATAAGATGACGAGCCTGACGGCAGGGCAACCTTATTGGAAATTATCTTTATAAAATCTAGGTTTTGCCCGAATATCTAATCTTTGTGTAAACAGTCACTCTTTATCTCGCGGCTTCTCTTAGAACCCCTTTCTCTAGTTCTCCCCTCTCTCGCTCTAGTCACTCTTTATTCGGCAACGTATGGTGGTTAATTTTCTTCAATTCAGTATCGTTATTGTTCTACCGTTCGTCGATTATGGCGATTTCGATTTTAGGGTTTTCAATAAAGACCTAGTTTTCTTCTTCTTCCTCCTCCCCCTTTTCCATTTTCATTCTAGTACCTATCGACTGTTGATTTCTTTGGGTTTTCATTCTGTAAAAAGAGCGTTTATTTTGACTTTTTTCCAAAAAAATTATTTGTTCTTTTAGGGATTCTTCTTTGATTAAGATTTTTTTTTATCGTTTTCCAGAAAATGTCTCGGTCGTCCTCCACTCTCTATGTCGGCAATCTTCCTGGTGATATTCGCGAGAGGGAAGTTGATGATTTATTTTACAAGGTTTACTTTAATACTTTTGTTGTACACATCTTTTGCTGTTTCATTCCAACTTCAATACTTTATTTATCATTATATTTTGACTCGGCCGTCTTCTATATATTGTTTCCATTTGATGATTGTTTGTTGTGAGAGTTCATCCAACTTGCATATCTCTTTGTTTGGTTTATTAAATGCAGTATGGACCAATTGTTGGAATTGATTTGAAGATTCTCCCAAGACCTCCTAGTTATGCTTTTGTTGAGGTAATTACTAACAAATTATATTTTCATTTAAGATTTGTGTCTGTTATTACCATTCATTTGTGGATGTTTACCTTACATGTGTAATGTATGTTTGTTTTACAGTATGAAGATGCTCGTGATGCGGAAGATGCTATACGTGGTCGTGATGGGTATAACTTTGATGGCAGTCGCCTACGAGTGAGAATCCAATTATTGAGACCTTTTGTATTTTGAGTTGTTTTCTTTCCTTGTTAGTTATAAAGATTTAGGTTTCATGGAATCATTATACACTTTTTTAATCAATTCATATTCTTGTTTAGGTTGAGCTGGCTCATGGTGGACGAGGCCAATCATCATCAGTGGACCGTCATAGAAGCTTTGGTGGTCGTGGTGGAGGTGGAGGTGGAGGCGGAGGTGGCGGTCGCGGTGGTGTTTCAAGACGTACTGATTATCGTGGTTAGTACTCCTTGTGTTTTTTTACTCCTATTTTTATGTTGGTGTAAATCATAAGTTGCTTATCATTCTATCTAGCTTATCAACATTACTTTGTGCAGTATTGGTCACTGGTTTACCTTCTTCTGCTTCATGGCAAGATTTAAAGGTGTGACTTTTTTCATTTCTCATTGTTTGAGAATTTTATTCCTTTTAGAGATAATCTTGATTATCTTTCCAATTTCATAATAGGATCACATGCGTCGTGCTGGAGATGTTTGCTTTTCTGAAGTATTCCGTGAGGGAAAAAGTGAGTTGATTTCAAGTCCATTAAAAACAAATGTTTTCAGAATTCAGAGATAAGCATTGTCTAAATTACATGTTTAACTTATAGCAAGATTTTCCCTACATCAGGGATCTGCATATGGTGGCATGTCTGTTTATGTATTTTATTGAAAGTTCCTAGTGTGTTTGCTTAGACATTATTGCATCTCTTGAAGAAGATCTGCCATGTTTATTTTCCCAGACGGATTGGGGTTGGATCAAGGCAGATCCTAGCCCGAAACTACCTTAGTTTTTTTGGTTTTAATGACCTGATATCAGACTCCCAAGTAAAAACGTGAGCTTCTTGTTTAAATTATATATAAATCCTTCGTCCATCTAGACATGTGTGTGGGTTCCTATTGCTCTGTCCATGTACCCCATAAACTTTGATTTTTTGTAATATATTATATAATGTAAAATATTCATTTTATTAATAACATTTGAAGATATTTTATTGACCCTTGATGTAATGAAGTTGCATGGGATCTCGCATGTAAAAACCTTGAATCATAGTTTCCTGTTTTATTTTACCGGGCAAGAAAAGCATGGTTCTCTTTATAGCTGTTAAGGATGCCCTTCATACCCAACTACCCAAGTGAACTCAATCAAAAAATGCGGTAATTCATTGAAATGGCTCCTTGCTTGTTAATTAATTCTCTGTCATGGTATTCTTACAGATGATGTTTTTTTTTCATTCTTTTGATAAATGAAATATGCTGTTTTATTTTAATTATGTAGATATTACTGGGATTGTTGACTATACAAATCACGACGATATGAAATATGCGGTAATTTTTTAATATTTTTGTTACAGTTTTTTTCATTAATATTTAATTTTTTTAAAATACTATATATTCAAAATTATTTTAAGTTGGTTGCATACCTGATTATTCTTATCTGCAGATAAAAAAACTTGATGACACTGAGTTCAGAAATGCATTTACTCGTGGTTACATACGGGTATTTTCAGCACCATTAAATATTAATCTACAAATGATATCGTAGAAATAACCTATTTATGTTTTCTTGTTGACATTAGATACTTAATACTTAAAATAAATTAGAAATAATATTTACCTTTTTAGGTGAAAGAATATGAAAAGTTAGGTTTATCTCGGAGTCGCAGTCGAAGTCGTAGTCGTAGTCGAAGTCGAAGTCGTTCTTTCTCAAGGAGCAGAAGTCCAAGTCACAAACGTGGCTACAGTCCTAGAAGGAGCCGAAGGTTGATAGTTTTCTATTACGTTTTTTCCGCATGATTTTTCTTTACAAAATCCTGGCATACAGTGTTATAATTCCTAAACTGATGTATTTTTTAACTTGCACAGCAAGTCTCCCAAGCTTTATTCCTCCAAGCGGGCTCGTTCTCGCTCTCGTTCTCTTTCATCTCGTTCTCGCTCGGCATCGAAGGAGCGCCAAATTTCAAGGTACCCATATTTTTAAATTTGAATGAAATGTTTAAGTGAAATATTTTTATTCATGAAAATATTTAATGAAATGCTTACATCAGTTTTGGTGATGAGAAGTTTTCTAATTAATGTGTCTGCATCAAGGTTCCGGGTGCGTGCATATGCGATGATGCGAGCCTAGAGGGAGATGCGTCCGGCGCATCTCCCTTAGCCGGATCCGGGTCGTCGGATCCGACCCGGATACAAACCTGTTTTAAGTTATTTAAATAACTTAAAACAGTGTTTTCTGTTTTGTTTTTGTTTTTAAAAAAAGGCCAAAAAAAATTTATTTTAAGACCTTGTAAATTTTTAGCATAAAAATTTATACATTGGTCCATGAAAAGAGCTATATTATTTTTAATATAAGCTCCTCCCACTCTTTAGACCTCATATTTGTTTTAGACAAAATGAATCTTTATTTATAGACCAACCTTCTTTGTGTTTTTTGAATTCTATCGATGTGGGACTAAAAAAGTGTAGTTAAATAAATTATTATTATAGAGTATTTTTGATGTTATAGATGTATTAAAGAGGGCCCAGCCCAGCTCATTACGTTATTGTTTTTTAAAAGCCTCTTGAGTTATTTATTATTTTCTTTTTATAAAAGCCTCTCTTTTATAAGTTTAAAGAAACCCTAGCCATTTAAAGAGCTATATTATTACGAAAATACCCCTAAATGGTTAACCGGTTTTTAAACCTTGGTGTTACAATGAATTATAGGGTGTTATAATAATCAGTAAATATATGTATTATAATAATTTTTCTATCCAATATATTTTTAACTAAAAAATTTAATTGATATAATTTAGATATATCAAAAAATATATGAATTTCCTTTAGTTTTATATATATTTACGAAAATGCCATTGGCGCATCTGCGCGCATATGCTCAAATGCTCCAGGTGGTGGCGCATCTGGAACTTGGGTCTGTATAACGTTGATACAAGGAAAACCAAATTATACACTTTCTTCTTCTTCTGAGAATAAACCTTGGCTTGCTTTTAAAATATCGTTACTCTTCTTTAAAATGGAACCTTCTTGATAATTACCTCCCCTGACCTCATTCAAGCACAACAAAGGTAGAAAAAAGAGAGATCAAAAACAGGTGGTAGTTAATTGCCTAGAATAATTTTTAGCGGGAACAGATGAACAGTCACTTTGTGACATGAACTGTAGTTAATATTTTTTGACATAACCTTATCATAAAAGACCAGTGGTTTTTTTCCATCAAAAAGTCCTGTTTTTTTTATTAATCTTTGTGCCTTTTTCCATTTATTGGGCACTCATTGGAGCATGGAAAGGGGATGGGTTTCATGACAGGCTCAATTCACTTGAATTAACTGGATTGGAGCTCACAAAACTGCAGTAGGAACAAATTCTGTTATTTCTTCAAGTACAATTGTATGATATGCGTGGGATTCTGGATTTGGAGATTAATGGTACCATTAAATTGTTCATACTTAATTATGCCAAATCATTGTATATACCTTTCACAGCTTGCAATTGTATATACCCCTTGTAATTGTTACTTTTAAATTACATTTCATAATGCTAAAATTCGGTGAGCATTATCAATTCTATTGTGCAATATATAATATTTTTTATTAGTTTCTTTATAGAAAAATCTATTTTAGTTGGGATGATATTTATATAATGCTTTGTTTATTTTATGATTTTTTTATACCTTTACAGATCCAGATCCAAATCTCCAGCTGCTGCTTCTGTAAGTAATTTTCCGTATGTTAATTTTTAGTGACTCTAAATTCATATTTGTAATCTGATTTAACTTATTTTTTGTAGCCTCCACCTAGCAAAAAAGCAAGCATAAGCCCTAAGAAACAGAGTCCCAGTCGGAGCAAGAGTCCATCACGTTCTCGTTCCCCCGCTGAGTAATGTAATTTTGTGTTATGTTTTATCTTGTTTGTTCCTCTTGTGTCTTGTAGTGTCATAAAAATATATTTTTTCCCTCTCAATTTTGTCTTAATAGGTGATATTATATCAGATGCGGTCTGCATGGAGATGAAAGGTTGCTTTTTGGAGATTATGCCAAACTTTTAGTGAGCTGTGAGCATCTGATATCAGTTAACAATGAATTGTTCGCTTTAGTGTTTAATGGTAGATGCAACTATTTAAACATTTGGATACCCACCTGTACTGTATTGTTATTTTTATTTTATCTTGTTATAGATTGATTAATGATTACCTCTTATTATTATTATTGGTTGAAGTTATATTGGTAACAGTCGTTTTTAAAAGTTATTCGGTCCTGATTTTGATTTGGAATTTAAATTGGTATGGTTTGTTGTGTTTACTTTTGTTCTCCGGCCCTTAGATCTTTAGGTTTACGTAGTTATTGGTTTTTAAAGTTTTTTTAGATAGTTATATTGCTTAATTTATTTGGTTTAAATGTAGTTTTGTTGACTATTTGTTTAATCAAATAATGACTATTTCATTGAATTTACCTGCTCAAATTCTCAAAATACTCAATAGATGATTCCAATATTACTAATATTCTACACAATTAATTTTATTTTAATGCTACCGATGTGTTGCTTCACAACTTCACAACCATACTATTTAATTTAGAGCTTTATGGGTTGGACAGTTGGAGATAGATGAGGCAAGACTTTACTCTCCCATTGCCCGAACATGACCATTTATTAGGAATCCAATTGCGAAGATATGGCCACCAGATAATTTTTTATGAGCTAAATATGGATGAGATCGATCATAAGGGTAAGATAAGGCAATAATTCACGAATCATCGACATTAGAAGTAAGGAGGATATTTTTAATCGATAATTTTCAGATGCGTCGATGCGTCAAAATACGTCGTTTGTATTCTGTTCATTAATTTTTAATTCAATGATTAAAATAACTTACTGCACAAAACACTAACACATGTACGACGAAAAAAAATATACAACAAAAAACACTAACTCATGTATATACGACGAAATGTCGTTGATGATACAAGACTGTACACAAAGTCATATTACACGTCAAGCTAAATAAGGTCGGAAACTCCTTGGATCGCAACTAGATAATGTGAACTTTATGAACAGGTGAGTTTACGACCTCGTCACTTATCAAGTTATGTAACGAAATAATTAATCACTTACCTAATTATTTTGATAAACAATAAAGGTTTAAACATAAATTCCATTAAAATGATAAATTTTTTAACATCACCGATCTCTTAAAACATAATAAATAGCATTGAGTTTGATATAGTGGAACACCGGAACAGTTCCGACATGCTGTGTTGCCGTTGGCACTATTTAGATGATTCTCCTTTTTTATTTTTGGGCTTTTTCACTACCATCACAGTGCAGCGAGCACGATGAGCACAGTGGTCACTCACACTTCCCAAAACAGCCCTGCAAACAAAGTATATTTACTTTAATTACACTTGTGTATAATAGGAATTTAAAACACCACCGAGTTGACCAGTAGTTAAGTTCTGACCTTTTGATTGCTCCGTAACCGTGACTGCCGACTACCAATATGTCGGCGTTGAATTTATCCACAGCTTCGCATAAAACGTTTCTGGCGTCTCCTTCCATCGTCTCCAGCTGCACATTATGCACCGATTGGGCGGTACATATCATCTTTGCCTTGAGAAGGACGTTGGAGGCAGTTTTATTCAGATCTGATTCGACAAACGGGAGAATATCACCGGCCCCTGTAACGTTCCAAAATCAGATATCAGTACCGAATTTACCTTTTGTAGAAAAAGAAAAAGAAGGATGCTTATTAATTACCGGCTCCGGCGATGTTGATGATGGAGGTGGCTGTAGGCTTGGCATGGACGATGACGAGTTTAAATGCGGAAGCAGCGGCAGGTGTAGACAGTAAGTGCTTGAGTGTCCACTCGAGAGCATGAAAGCTGTGTATATTATCGTCTACTGCTACGATCATCACAGAAGCCATTGATTTCTCGATCTGAATATCTCTTTTTGGAGTTTACAGAGTTATATATATACACCTAGTTAGTCAAGCCACTGCATCACATCAGTGTGTGTGTATTACGAAAACCGGCGGTCGTCAATCATACCAGATTTGGCCGCCAGTAGATTGGCCGCCATGACTTCATGCGGCGGTTGCTGGTTTTGTTTATTAGTTTTTAAGAGATTAATTTAATTGGTTAACTATTAAATAACAAAGAGTTTTTACAACATATAAGTAATAAAAAAAATAAAGATCTAACTAACTTCCTTAAACATCATTATCACCAACAAATAACATGTAAACATCCCATAACATGACTTTTTGTTGCTATTTATTGGTTCAATATTTTCTTTTGTACCTTTTTTTCCGAAGGTTAATGTCGGTATTTCGACAGACGTTCCGCAACAACGCTTTCTTCGAGCAAGTTCCACCAGAACGTCTCTTTGCCTTACGTTCTCGGCATATCATCCATGATATTGCCTCTATCAGGGACCAATGGATACCTATCCATGATTGTTTGTAAGAAGGTTGTCAATGACTGAAACGTTATCGATTGACTTAGGATGATCACTCCGCTTAAAATGCAGATACACTCTTGGAGAATCCATCGCTCACTGTCGTTATTAACATTTGAATCTCTATATATTTCGTTAAATTTTTACTATATAACAAATGATATAAAAAAAAAGGCTCAGGATCATGCTAGATTAAGTGCCTCCAACTGTCTAAGAGACAAACATCTAATGGTTAAAATATTTTTTGAATAAAAATAATTTTTCCTAGATTAAGATTGACACGTGCTCGACTTTCCTAAATAACTGCAACTCTCTCTACAAATACCACTATTTTAAAAAAATTCTTCCCTAATTGATTGAATTTTTCCTTTAACTAGTTAGTTGAAATTATTCTCGAGTCGACTGGAGGATTTGAAACAATTTTTTTCTTCCATAAATCAATTTAGAGAAACAAAGATTAGAAAATCAATTCTTTGAAAGAAAAAGAAGAAAAAGACTTAGATTTTCCAAGCTTGGAACAAGCTTTGAAGTCAATTTTTCAACTTCTAATTATTGAACCTTTTAGGTTGATCTTAATATTTTTGTTTCTTTTTAACTTTTTATGGCAATTGTAATTTGTAAGACACAAACATAATTAGTCTATATGATCAATTTGTCTATTTTGTGATTGATTCGTGACTACAAAAGTTGAAACACATAGAGATTAATTCAACTGATTTCATTAACTATTATGGTCTGAAGATCTATTGTTTAAGTTTCGCTATGTAAGTATTTTCAATAAATTTTCACGGGGATATATAACTATGAATCTATGATATATCATCCAATGACAAATCAGAGATATCAACATATCCATCTACTGGCTAAGTATGCTGACAAATCTATTGTTTAAATATGTTGTCTTTGGAATCTAAGATCGTTTATAATTTACAAAGAAGATTTATAATCCAGATTCTTCCAATAAAGTCATCTTGAATTCATTTGATCTGAATTGGAACTTTCTACATCAAAATTATTATGAAAAATCATCCACAAAAATGAGTGTCAGACAACAATTCGAGGTGATGGGTGCGATTATACCAGCATTAAAGGATCAGATTCCATCAGAACAATTAGAGGTGATAATATCAAACAAGACATGATTTTAGTACAACGAATGAACGAACTACCTTATTTAGTATAACAGTAGGATGTGATTGCTGTTTTACAGTTGCAAGAATTCTAAACATACATTATAAGCTATTTACAAGGCTCAAGACTCAAGGGTCATGAATGATTTTTCTTCTTCGGTTTTTCATACTAGAAAAAGATAAGGAAGGATGTTGGGAATGAAAATATACCAATGCCACAAAGTAACAAGATAATGTTTGATTTATTCTCGTTTATCTTCTTCGCGGTCTTCAACTAGGCCAAACATATGATCGGATGTGTTTGTTGCTTTCCTTTCCTTCCTCTCCAGTTTGTTCATTGTGTCCCCTGTCAATGTTGTCATCTTCATTAAACCTGTATTAGTTAGTGGAACAGCTTCCTCGTCGAACTCGTCACTTGTATCCTCTGAGTAAGCATACCTGTGCAAATTAAAGAAATGAGTCATAGTAATAGTATGAAAAACAAGGGGAACTTAAGAACATTACTTATTTTGATTTGGTGATGGGGTCCAAAGAAAACAGATCACTACGAGCAGTAGATAGGAAATGACATTCCAAAATGCTGAAATCATCCAGGCTGTTTGCCAATGCTCACTCAAGGGATCAGCAGCATTGAAGTACAGCTGCAAACAAAGAGAGCAAATTTTTTTTACCACTCCTGATAAAAAATCCAGCTCAAAGTAATTTAAGGATATGTTAAATCAGAATAGGCAAACAAACACTACACAAATCAAAATTAATCAAGTAGATATCTACCATCCAAATTTAGCAGAGAAGACAAGAGAATAATATAAAGAAGCAAGTCTAGTACGCTGTGAAATGAAATAAAGCATCATAAAAGAAACAAAATTACCTCATATCCAATCCAAGCAACAGAGAGAAGCACAGATGTCGCAAGATAATTTGTAAATTTTCTATACAGCTCAAGCTTAGTAATGCTTCTCCGCAACTGTAAAAAAGAAAATCTGATACATCATTATCCAGACTCAAATAACAAGGATAAACTGAATCCCCAAGATTTCAATTGAATTGAAATAATATAAGAATGTTGTTACTGCATTAATAACAATTTAATAAAATGACTCCATATTTCCATTGATAATATTTCGAGTATATAATATGAAAATCTTAAGAGTGGTGGTAATGGAATGATGTTTTATTTATCTTTCTTCAATATCACTATATCTCCACTAGGATTAACGTGAAAACAAAAACTAGTGTATGCCTGCTTGTAATCTAATTTCTAAATACAGAAAATGATTCTATTAAAGTTGAACAAACCATCAAATCTGTTACTGATATCAAACATTCAAACAACACTCATTTCTTTACTAAACAACAAAACTATCTAAAATCCCACCAGGCCTAAAAATATTCCCTAAACCCTGATGCAAGCTCTCCAGAAAGCAGTTCTAAACAGGCATTCAAAAAACAGCACAGATACTTGATGAGGGGGTGCACAATAATCTAGGGCACTCGACTCACAATTATCCAACCCAATAGCTAGGATCCCCCCAATCATCCTTTTATAGTCCTAGGTTTAGGGCTGCAGGACTACATGGCCCCCAGCCGACCACAGTTTGAGCCTACAAGGCCCAACAACACGCAAGTGGGTCCCTCAACCTTGCCTTTCTAAGTGCCATATGTTTACTCTTAAGATTCACATTAATGAATTTACAACTTATTTAAAAAATGCTATGGTCTTAAACATAGGATTATTGCAATTTATATGGAAATCATATATATGACGAAGTGACAAAGATCCACTAATCTTTCAATGCTTTTGTTACTTTTGTATATTCTGTAAATTATTGTAGTATATACATGGTCACATGGAAGTGTTAAATTAGGAATGCATATAATACTTGAAACAAATCATGATATGCACATATTACAAGGAAGTGATGTGAAACAACCAATTTTTACCAGAAGTTAATCCAAGGTTTTGAAAAATTTGAAAATATCTACAAATGACCAGGCATCCAAGAAAGAAACATATAGTAACAATATAAACTTCAAATGCATATTTACTTTCTAATTTCTATAATCTTGAAATGCACACACATTACTAAGACAATAAGACAGTGACAAGAAACAAAAATTTCAACCAGTTATTTCCCAAGTATATTCGACAGAGATGAATTATCAGCAGAATGAACCAAATATCCAGGACCAAAAGAGTAACAAATAGTATGTAATACAAATTAGAAATGTATATACTTGACACAAATCATGAAATACATGCATTACTAAGGCAGAGGCTTAAAACAAAAATACCTACCTGAAGTTTTTCCAAGGTTTTTGACAAGGATGAAAATATCCACAGAATGAACCAAGCATCCAAGAGAGCAACAGATAGTACTAAAAATACCCTTGCTTTTCCTGTGAAATCATTGACATTTCCCAAATGTTCAACAAGCTCTAATGACTCACAAGCCCCAAAATAAGCTACACCTAGAAGGAGCACTCTGCATGTCATCCCACCAAGAGTTGGTCTCACAACTCCATAGCCCATTGAAACCAATAGAAGGAGAAGTCGAGATACAGTTTTTTTAATTGATGCTAGACTCACAACCCATATAGTAATGCTCTTTGGTCTGAAACCAGTGGAATTGAAATTTGCATATTCAAAATACCAAAAAGCCATTTCACACATTCCTAGAAAAATCACACCTGTAATGTAGTAATGCAATTGCATGATATCTTTCAAGAAGCGTGCAAATTGAAGAAACCAGAAGAGACCAAGGACAAGATAAGCAAATGACATGAAACCATAAAATGTCATCAATGGAGTCATCTTTCCAGGTAGATAACCTTTGGGGTTTCGCCAAACAGTTCTTCCACTGACTGTTAGGCCTTTAAGTTGTGGGTCACAAAACATAAAGTACAGATAATACATGCCTGTGTTCTTTAGTTCAACTGTTTGGGTAACCATTGTTGTATTTTCACTTGTACCATCAAAAAATGTTTGTATACGCTTTGGCCAATCTGGATTTTCAGGATTTGGGCGAATAATAACCTCACCTACTTTACATAACTTTTTTTTATGTAAAGCAGGAGTGCAACATATAGACCCAGAGTTAAAATACAAACCCCCAATTTTTTCTCTGTCTTGAATCTCAAATATTATTGCTTCAACCAATCCAGTCCTCTGCTGCATGTTATGATGCTTAGCTATCGACTGTTTTGTTCTCCGAAAGGTGAGATCTTCAAACCTAAAATGATTGTTATTCTATTAACAAAATATACAGAAGTAAGAAATGTAACATCGTAATATTATTCATTAACATTCCTGGTCCTCTTGACAGAAGACAACCCATTAAGCAGAAATATTATAACAAAAATACAACAAATCATTTGTGATCACTTCAGGAAGTTTAAAAAAATTTGGTCATGGTGGGAAACATGTCCATCACTTAAGAGAAGAGAATATATGCATGTGTTCTGAATGGAACATGGCAGTATATCCAACATCTGCTTATTAAAGCGTATCGCAAATTAGTCAATTCTCATCAATATCTCACTTAAACGTGTAAAAGAACTCTCATTTTTCTACTTAATGTCTCAGGAAAAAAAACAATCTAGATCTTTTATTAAGAACCTGCTTTTATTAAATTGGAAAATAGAAAAAGTTTGATCTACGATGCTGGATTGATGATAATGATCTGTTCTACAAACATGATTCAAGTCTGAAACAACATACATCCAAGAAAAGGTTGAATTGGTATATACTGGTACTGATCACATTCTAATTTAAAAAATAAAATAAAAAATACTACATCGATCAAGCAAAAAAGGAGAAGTAATCAAGCATTGACCAACACGAGGAAATAAAAAAGAATCAAATACCTGATGAATGGCTTCCCATCGTACGAAGAGGAGTTGATCCGTCCTGCTGTTATTTTGGAACCATACAGACCTTCATTGCCTCCATGGACAAAAAAGGAATTCGATCGTGAAGCAAATACCTCATTTTCATACTCGTGAATCGAACCTAGGGCTTGTAAAATCGAGCCGCACAGAACCAGAAATCCGAAACCAAGAAAACGAAGATGTAAACAACCTATGCAATGCATACCTCTTTCACACAAACACACATCCACACTTCGGGTTCTTTTCCGTCGACGAATTAATTCAACGATGCGGAAAAAGGGAAACCGTGTTTTGCAAGGAAGAAGAAGAAAAAGAAATCCGTGATTCCAAGTGCGTGGATCGAACGAAAATAATCGATTCGAAGTAAAAAAAAAAAGAAGGGATTTTGTTTGTTTGTTGTTTGTTTGTTTTAATTAATTAAATAATCACAGTTTAGTTTTTTGGGTGGTAGCATGATGGCGGGCGGTGGTGACATAAGTGGATGTGCCTGTCTCGGAAAACCATCTAATTCAAAAGTATTTGCATTTATTGTTGGTAACTTCTTCTTTCTTTTAACCGTTGACTATTTTTCCCCAAATTGGATATACTCTGTTTCTTCCAAATTACAAAGTAGAATTGTGAAACTCACTTAGGTTTTTATCTTTCAATAGATAGAACTTCAAATGTCATTCTGCAAAAAGAACTGCAAAGAACAATAGGTGAATTCAATGTAAACTTATATTAAAATCACATCAGAGGAGTTCAGAAGTTCCCCAGTTTCCCCATAAAAATATTGTTTTTTTCTTCTGAAAAAACTATTATTATTCTATAAAACGTGGGAACATCAATCTAAAGCATGAATTAAATACATAACCAAGCTAATTATAAATATTAAATAACTATCAAATGCAGGTTTTGCTATATAATTATATATATATATATATATATATATATATAAGGAGGATGAATGATGCCCATTTCATTCTGCAAAATAATCAAGAACATTCCAAGAGACCTGATATTTTATTTGGTGCAATTAAATCCTTGGCAGACAGAAACCCATATTATAAGCACCAGAATCAAAAGAATAGCAAGAACAGTCAATTTTATTTTCATGTTCTGATACCACATTTTTCTCCTAATTCGCGTTCCATGCTTTTTGAAATCTTGAGCCTGAAATATTCATGTCCAAGAAAAATCAACAATCACTTTTTAAATTAGTAATTTTTATGGAATTGTTGGAACTTTAAACCTCCCTAAACCTTTCGTATCATTCCACTACAGCTCTACAAGAGAAATGTACCTGAGCATGTAGATTAATGGTTTTTTCTTCTAGATTCTTTATATTTTCCCCTCTATCAGTAGCCTGAATAATAATCAAATGGTAATAGAAAAAAGATCACAAAACAGAGTAAAGATAGAAATTTTTTCTTTTGCAAACAAAATTCTATAGAAATCATACCTTTTCTATATTGTCTAGCATGATATTTTTAACCTCCGAAACTTGGGCTTTCACATCTTGCATCTTATTAATCTCTTCAGCATGGTTAATAACATATTGCATGAGTTCCTTTATCACAGGGCTGTAAAAATCATACACTTAGACGTGAATTTTTTTTGTTCTTGAAAGAAAAATTAGCAATGAAAATATGAATGCCAATTGCCAAGACTTAAAAAATAGAAATGTTAAATCAACCAACACACAGTCACACACCCAAATTCTTTATTTAAACTTTTCGCAAGTGCAGTATCTGCTCTACCACCGCCATATCTTTTTTTGAAATCTTCTTTTAGACGGTCCAAAAAAGATTGAGAAACCTGTTTTCCAACACAATCTTTGGCAACAACGCAAAACGCTGCGGAATATGTAAATTATATACAGTTGGGAAAAATCAATAGCAATTTACCATGATACAGTAAAAAAAAAAAACAGTGAGCCCAAATTGGTGTGTGGTTTTGCTTTACGAGTCAATCAAATTATGCTAATGTGCTCAAATTTGGGGAAGAATGGAGATCGGTCAAAACTTCACCGGAATTGAAGCTTGATCGTGGGTCCAGAACTACCATTCCAAGATCTAACACCTTAAACAAGTAGAAAACATAACGACTCGGAGGAAGAGAGCAAATACCGTAGCCATTGTGGAGGAGGAAGTTGAAGGTGTGGTGGTCACATGCGTAGGTGAACCTGCTGTTAGACGAGGGAAGTTTCTGGAGACATTGGGTGGCTATTGCGGGGAAGTTTCCAGTAAACTCTGTATACTCCGCCAGAATAATTGTTCCTCTTGCTACAAACCCGTAAATCAATGATATCTCATTTCCGACGACCACCATTTCAAGCCTTCCTTTTCAGCTTTCACCTCCGAGATCGCTTTTCAGTCTTCACTGCTCGAGTTTTTTTTTTTTAAATCTGTTTTTTTTATTACAATTTCTACTTTGATATTTTTACGATTCACCCCTTTCGTAATTTTATATTCGCAATTTTACTATTTGAAAATGTTTATTTCAATGAAATTTTATTTTCTATATAAAGAGAAAAGAGTATCCGTCAACTCACTACCATTATTTCGATTGTCGACTATCGACAGGCGACCACCGCCGATTGTCGACTATCGACTTTTTGCGAGGTAAATCTATTTCTAATCTCTTCCCTATTTTGAAAATGCCGATCAATTAGTTATGTGCCGATTTCGATTTTTATGTTTACCGAGATTATCCTGTTTTTCTTTTATTCTTCCCCTTCTATCGAGATCATGCTTCTATGTACTTTCTTCATTAGGTTCGGAAATTGATCCAATTCGATCATATTCAGTTTCTGAAGATGAAGGCACTCATTCTCGTCGGCGGATTCGGCACTCGTCTTCGGCCATTGACTCTCAGTTTTCCAAAACCGCTGGTTGATTTCGCCAACAAACCTATGATCCTGCATCAGATTGAGGCCCTCAAATCTATTGGAGTTACCGAAGTTGTTTTGGCGATCAATTACCAGCCAGAGGTAAACCGACCGGCGACCTCAAATCAATTAGCATTTAGTACCCACAAGATTATTCTCAAACTGATTAGTTTTTTCTTAAGGTCATGCTGAACTTCTTGAAGGAATTCGAGGCGAATCTTGGCATGAAGATCACCTGTTCACGAGAGACGGAACCACTTGGCACCGCCGGTCCTTTGGCTCTCGCCAGAGACAAACTGATCAATGACTCTGGAGAGCCCTTCTTCGTTCTCAACAGCGACGTCATAAGCGAATATCCACTTTCCGAAATGATCCGATTCCATAAATCTCATGGCGGCGAGGCTTCCATTATGGTTACGAAGGTTGACGAGCCATCCAAATACGGTGTCGTCGTCCTGGAGGAGGGGACCGGAAAGGTCAAGAGATTCGTAGAGAAGCCAAGAATATTCGTAGGTAACAAGATCAACGCTGGAATATACCTCCTCAATCCATCAGTTCTTGATCGTATCCAACTCAGACCGACATCGATCGAGAAAGAAGTGTTCCCTAAGATATCGGCGGACCAGGGCCTTTTCGCCATGGTCCTTCCCGGTTTCTGGATGGACATTGGACAGCCAAGAGATTACATAATAGGTCTCAGACTGTACCTGGAGTCTCTGAGGAACAGGTCATCCTCAAAACTCGCCGTTGGCCCGCATATCGTCGGGAACGTTCTGGTGCATGAGAGTGTCGTCATCGGTGAGGGGTGTCTGATCGGTCCCGATGTTGCCATCGGTGCCAACTGCGTTGTGGAGTCTGGCGTTCGATTGTCAAGATGCACTGTGATGCGTGGAGTTCGAATCAAGAAGCACGCCTGCGTGTCCAACAGTATTGTCGGATGGTATTCCACTGTCGGAAGATGGGCCCGTATTGAGAATATGAGCATACTCGGAGAAGATGTGCATATTTGCGACGAGATTTACAGCAACGGCGGCGTTGTTCTCCCTCACAAGCAGATCAAATCAAACATTCTCAAACCGGAGATTGTTCTGTGAGAACTTTGAATAAGGGACCAAATAGATTTTATTGAACCATTTATTCTAGACAGACGTTTTTAAATTAAATTACTCAAGCCACATTCAGACTTTCAGAGTTAGCCAATTTAGTCGGGGTGCGACCCACTGCCAATTAGAGTGGGTCTGTGTTTTCGGCGGGAGTTAAAACTGAAGCCCGCCTAGGCGCGAACACATTAAAATAATTTTAAAAAAACTACCCATAAGGCCAAATCCCATCCGACAACAAAAATTCCCCCAAAAATGAAATAAACCCTAGATCTCTTCTTCCTACGGCAACAACTAAGCAGCTCATTCTCTCTCTGATTTGGTTCGAGAGTTTTTGATTCGAACTCAGAAGTTGGTTGTAGTTCTGATTAGAGGTTTGTTTTCTTTTCATTTATTATTTCGCTCTCTGCTTTTTTAGCTATTTCAAGCCCTCGCCAGCCAAGCTACAGCGGTGCCTCCGGCCATCATTGTAGTGGCCGATCTCACTGTTCCAGCATGCAATTCTCTTAATGCGGCGATTAGCCGAGAAGAGACATATTCCCATACTAACTAAAACATTCGATAAAAGGGTGTGTGGTAACTTTATATAACATTCACTTTATATATAAAATTATAATTGAAGGACTATTACTAGTTCAATCGATTAATTAAGTATCACGTCTTCTATGTTCTTTTAATTTCTTGATATTACTTTCGCTAAAAAAATATTATGATGGTATTGCATTTGAAGATGCCTTTTTGAAATGCTTAATTTCAAGGCTTCTTAGTTCCTATTTACTAAGTTTTGTGTCATGTTAAATTCTTTAGTTTTGATTAGAATACTTTTTTTCTTCTACAGTTGCATGTTAAATTGCTAATGCCTAATGGTGTTTTCAACAATAATTATTGCAGCAACGGATAATGGTTATTGCAACAATAAAACTTGGGTGTCTGTGTCCGATGCTGGTGTCTCATTGATGTGGGTGTTTTCTTTGAGGAAAAGAAAACGAAAAACAATTTCTTTGTCCAATGGTGTAACCAGCTTAAGGTTTCATCAAAACATATTCAAAATTCATTTTATTTCCCATTGATTCTTTTGTCAATACCACAATCATGTTAACAAGAGGTTTCAAGAAAAGTGGGATCCTCTGCTTCACGGCACACTATTCTTCATCCTTGCTCAAAAAATCTCAAATATCTCATGGCTTCCTTGTCGGCACTCAAGCCTGCTCAGATGAATCCATACTCAAACCTGTTGATGTCAACATCCTTGAAACAATTGTCGATGAACTATGTAAGTTGATTGGTAAACAAAAGTTTGTTTATGCAAAACATCTCCTTACATCCATCTCAACCCAAGCATCTGTTCATCCTGTTCCTTCTATTGCCTCTGCACTAAAAAAAATCTGCAAGACAGAATGGATTTCTTCCAAGTTCTTACATATGCTTTTTAGCATTTACTCTGATGCTGGAATGTTTGAGAAGGCCTTTGAGACTTTCAACATTGCAGTTGGACTGTTTGGAATGTTTAATGGAAGGTTATGCCATCAATTTCTTCTTGTGCTTAAAAAGTCCAACCAGACCGATCTTGCTGTTCTTTTCTTCCAAAGAATGCTTGAAGAATATGGTGTTGATGTGTCTACTCACTCTATGGCAATGGTGGTTGATGGGTTGTGTAAAGGAGGAAGTGTTCAAAGCGCACAAGACCTGATTGATGAGATGCATTTGAAAGAAGTCAAACCCAATATATACTGTTATAATTCTTTGATTCGGGCCTATGGAAAGAAAAGGGATTTTGAATCCATTGGTGAGATATTAAAGCACATTGATGATATCGGTATTGCCCGTGATGTCTCCACTTTCACAATTCTAATTGATGCTTACTCAAGGTCGGGAAGGATTGTTGATGCAGAGCGAATCTTTAATGAGTTCAAGGAAAAGGGGATAGAAGATGGCGATGTTATCTTATACACAACAATCATCAGTGCAGTTTGTAAGGGTGGGAAAATGAAGCAGGCATGTTATCTGTTTGATGAATGTGTAGAGAAAGGTATACAACCAAATGAACATACTTATGGAGCATTGATCAATGGGTTTTGTAAATTGGGACAAATGGATGCAGCTATGATGTTGATGGGGGAAATGCAGAGAAGTGGAGTAGAGTTAAATCAAGTGATACTCAACACAATGATGGATGGTTATTGCAAGAAAGGAATGTTTGAGAATGCACTCGAGATACGGGTCATCATGGAGAAGAAGGGCATGGAGCTAGATGAGTATACGTGCAACATTCTAGCTTGTGTGTTATTTAAATCAAAACAAGTTATCGATGCAAAGAAAATTTTGCATGAACAGATAGAGAGAGGAGTAGCGGCAAACATTGTGAATTTCACAAAACTAATTGATATTTATTGCAAGGAAGGAAATATCAGGGAAGCGGAAAATTTATTGCAAGAAATGGATAAATTGGGTTTGAAACCAAATGTCGTTAGTTACAACACAATGATTGATGGGTATGGTCAGAAAGGGAAACTGAAAGAAGCTCAAGAACTTAGAAAACAAATGGAGGCCAAGGGTTTCTCTCCTGATGTATTTACATATACATCGCTTATACATTGGAGCTGTGTTTCAGGAAACATTAACGAGGCAAAGGCATTGTTTGAGGAGATGCATGATAAGGGCATTGATCGAAATGTTGTGACATATAATGCAATGATATCAGGGCTATCTAAGGAGGGGAAATCTGAGGAAGCATATAGATTATATGATGAGATGGTAGAAGCAGGAGTACCCCCAAATGATGCAATATATTCATCTCTTGTTGTTAGTTTATATCCAGCATCAAAAACAAAGTAAATGCTGTGATGAATTGGTGTATATCATCAGCCTGTTTGGATAATTTTTTTCCAGACAATAACAGACCAAGAGAGTCTAATTGTTATATATTAATTATTTTCACATCATGGTGCTCATGAAGAACAAGACCATCCATTCGATCAATCACAGAAAGGCACAATCGGCTTTTCATGGTAGGATAGGATTTATCTGCATACTCTCTTTTTTCGGTTGTTACATTAAGAGATTAATGGTATCTCATATAGTGGTCATACTCATGTTAACGATATGTCATAAAAATTAGTTTAGTTAGTTGATATTAGATTAACTGAATCTAATTAGTTTAGTTAGTTTAGAATTAAATTTATCAATTAATTAATTGAACCACGTTACCACGAAAGAAATTTTCTTTTTATTAAATTCACATTAAAAAAGGATATTTTAAAATATTAAAATGCAATGTTTTTCATCGACATTATTATTCAATTACATGTTGGGGGATTCTTGACGTGTCTACTGACTGCAGGTGTACGTAGAGTGCGCAGCAAATAGCTAGTTTTTTGGCGGCGCGTTTGCGATATGCCTTTTCTTTGATTCCTTTAAAGATGGATTATTGGCGGGTGGAATGAAGAAGAATGGTGGGTTTGATTCCAGTGGTGGTGGTTCTGAAATAATTGGCGCGGTAAGACTTCCAGCTGCTGGTGGAGGTGGTGATGATGGATTGATAATGATTTGTACCGGTGGTGGGTTGATTACAATAATCGTTGTTCCATTGGATCGACAAGGTGGAGGTGGACTAGGTGGAGGTGGACTAGGTGGAGGTGGTGATGGACTAGGTGGAGGTGGTGGTGGACTAGCTGTAGCGGGAAATATAATAACGAAGAACTTTTTACTGATTCGGATTGCTTCCGTGGTCGGAGAATGGACAATGAGGGAGAAGATGAAGATGAAAACTACTGACAAAACCATTCTCGCCGCCATCGTTATGGCCAGATTGATTTGTTACAGCAGCTATTGGAATGATAGACTGAAACTATAGAAAGAATTAATGGTATTTATAGCCGGAAAGATTGATAAGACTGAATTTTCATCACTGCCAATTTAGTGCAGATGGCCCTTCTTAACCACAATAATGGTCAATGCAAGAATTAAATAGCCTAATTATGGTTATCAAATAAGGAAAGAAGATCTTAGATTCTCAGTGCAATTGGTACACCATCCTCATCGGCTGATTTATTTTCTCTTTAATTAGGGACCAGTACTGTTGGGAGAAGATTATTGTGTTCTTATTTTATAATCCATAGCATTAAAAGTTGAAATTAGGGTTGTGCAAAGTGCAAACCTGCAGTCATTGAAATCCGATCCGCACCCCCATTACCGAATGTATAGGATCGAGACCGATTAAAAAATTCACCCAAACTCACACTCGCAAACCCAATCAAATCTATCTACACTCCAGAAAGCTAAAGCCAAAAGATTCAAAACCCATGGAATTTTATAATTTATATGTTATATGTGTCAAGTTGATTTTGTCCATTAGACCGATTTTACGTCATACATATGTTAGTGTCTTATGTAATACATTATTTTACGTCATTCATATATATATTAATGTTTTGTGTAGTATATTATTTTAATTATTGGATTAAACACTAATAATCATGATTTGATGACGCACGGCGACGCATTCAAGGTACAACACACCTGAAGCTGAGGTCGGAAACCAGCTCCATCTCAAATTAATGATAATTATGTAATTCTTATTGACTGACTGACTAATTGTCTTATATTTTTAGTCTCGTTGCCTATTAATGATTTTTAATGCTCGTACTTAAAGACCGATGTTAAAACAATAAGAATGTCAAGGAAATGAAAGATTTTTTAGGGTTTGGATTTGATTCTCTTGGTAGTTTGATCCTATTTGTGGTGGGTTTGGAATATTTGGAGATGTAGGATTTACAATTGGGGGTGGTGGTAGTGGTGGTGGTGGATTCATAAAAATTTCCGCCGGTGGTGGCTCGACCTTCTTGATGAAGGTGGTGAATTAACTAGATGGAGGTGAAGCTGGTGTGGTGAGTGGTGACATTCCAACCGCTAATTGCCGGGTTGGGTACCAATTTTCTTAATACGGTAGTTACGTTGGTCCGGAAATTGATTATGGAAGTGTACCGTAATCTAATTAAGATATCAGTTGGTTTAGATTGATTAGTTTGTTTAGATCAACATCAACTATTAAGAGAGGGTCCCATCAACTTTCATCTAAGAAAAATATTACACAAGGAAATTAATTTAACTAATCATAGTAATTATTAAAATGTATGATTCAAATCTCTTATTATTATCAAAAAAAAGTTGATAAAAATTGATGTATACAAAAAATTAAGAGGTAATTAAAATAACCAAATCCATTTATTCATTTTATATATATATAAAACGATTTTCGCCTAGGTGCGTCGGTCAAGATGTGTCAAATGAATCTTGACCATTCATTGTCTAAAAAACGAGATCGAAGAAGATCGTAGTTGGAAAACGACGATCTGGATTTAGTCGGCACCTTGGCGCGATCTCATCTTTCATCCAACAAGAAGGAAAATTCCCAAGCTCATCAAACCGGAAATTGTGTTGAATCTATTGTCGGTGTCGGTTTTGGTTCCAGCACTTTCAAATGGAGCTGTCGTCAAATAAATTTGATAATGTGAGTAAATATTAAATACTTATGTAGCGAATTAGCGATGATTAAAAAAAAAATTCAAACACTTGGTCTGGGTCAAGTTCGAGCATATCTATATATTAGTTATGGTTCGAGTCTCATTATGTACGTATTTTTATCGAATTTTTACTACGATATAACTGATTATATATTATATGATTCTGATATATAATTAATTAGTTTACTTACGTACAATATCTAGGAGAAGCATCAGATGATTGCTCGTTTGAAGGACTGAGTGTACTTTCTCCAAACCCTAGCAAGGTTAATTAAGAACAATTCAATGAAGAATTTGAAGGTGATTAATTAATTATAATGATGAATTTGAAGGTAATTAATTAATTAATATACATACCAAATGATGAGCGAAGAGGTTGAGGCAGTTGAGGGTTGAAACCGCATGAGAAGAAGCCTTCTGTGTTTGCACCACACTTGGTCAGCATTTGATTAGCATACTCATTGTTGATTCCTATGTATTCATAAATAGAACACAAGCAATCGGCGTCGGTGTTATAGAAATCAACCATCATCAAGCAGCACTTTTCGATCCCGGTCGGCGATTCCTGGTCGGAGCATTCCTGCGCGTATGCTCCGATGCATTTTGATATCAACTTCCCATTCACCGTTGATGAAATTAACAAGGTGGCAAAAACGGCGGAGATGATAATTGCCAATCTAAAACTTGTCATTTTTATTTAAATATTTTCTTCGTTGATAACTTGGTATTGATTATCTTTGTGGTATCAATATATAGTTAACCCGAATACCCGACCTGATTTCAAATTTAACTCCTCTCCACGTTGCTTCAGGAAACAGCAAACGGAAAATACGTGGCTACTGTGTCGATTATTTTAATATTAAATTCTAACATGAACGTGGTCACGTGTCATGTTGTCATGTGTAATTTAAAGGCATCAACAATCCAAGCATGAAGCATCCATGGGCCATGGCCCATCCAACAATACTCAGCCCAGGCCTTCTTATTAGGTGGACATGAGATATGATAAAAATATTTTCTAGGGATCGAAATACAAATTACGATTGTCAATTTCAATTTGTCAAGGTCAGTCGCTACAGATGCACACACTATTTATTCTTCCCATCCGTCTGTTTATAACTTCTTTCCAGAGACCTGTCAACATCCCTTTTTTCCCTTGCCGGCGTTCCTGCTATGTGCGCGTCACCGGAAGAGCCTCAGCCACTCAAGTACAAGGTGAAGGTGGTGTGTTTTATCTTCTAAATGTTTGAAACTTGAATAATGTATGTGTTTTTTTTGTATTTTCTCAGATATGGGTGATGAGAGTTCCGATCCACTGTGATGGATGCAAAAGGAAGGTGAAGAAAGTGTTGCAGAGAATAGATGGTGATATTCATTCAATAATATTCTTCTAATCTTGTCTAGTTACCACTTATCTGGTTGGTTAATTATATGGAGTTTCTTCTTCTCAGGTGTATACACAACTGCTGTTGATTCCGACAAGCAGAAAGTGACGGTTACCGGTAATGTTGAAGCAGAGATTCTGATGGAGAAATTGGGCAAGATGGGAAAACGTGCTGAACTCTGGCCTGACAAACCCAAGAAAGAGAACAAAAAGGAGAATAATAAGAATAATAATAATGTCAAGACCAAGAAATCCAACGACAAAGATAAAAAAGAAGAGAAGATCGACATTACCGGAGAAGTAACCGCTAAAAATGAAGAACGGGGCAATGGAGAAAACAAACAGAATAAAAAAGGTAAGAACAAGGGTTCTCCTCAGAAGCCAAGGACTGACGAAGGAGGAGTTCCGATGAACATGAAACAACACAACCAGGAGGCGCACTGTCAATTTCCAATGTATGCAGTTAGCTATAACGCAACTCATCCAACAACAACAAACAATGGGTACTACTACCAGTATCATCATCCAACTGAGCCATCTCCGTTCACCGGAGACACATCTTCCCAACCATTCACTGGGTATTATTGCGTTTTCAGTGAGGAGAACCCTAACACCTGCACTATAGTCTGAATGTCTGATCTAGTGATCTCGATCTCCTCTGCTAATTTGGATGTGTTTAGTGTTCTAATCATGCTCTGCTTGTTATTATTATGATGTTTAAATAGTATTTAGTACTTGAACAAATACATTGCACAAACTCTGTTTTCAGAGGTCTGAACTATACATGATTACATGGTATCAGATATTAATGTTAGCATTTACTTCCATGACAGTAAACCAAAATTAAGGACTACACTTCACAGTTTATATACATACACACTACAGTACTGATGAATGCCCATGCAGGATTTACAAAAAAGAAACTAAATAATTATTAACAAACAGCTTCACCTACCAAAGTCCGCAGTTGAAACTGACTGCAGATGGGTCACGGTTTCGTCCGATTTATCCTGCGTCACTAGGAGCTGGTGCAGTTTCAGGAATTGGAATCATAGGACCGGAATCGGAACTGTGATTTCGAGTGTAGGAGACGGAGCGAGTGTAGGGAATGGTCGTTCAGTCCCCCCGACAACGTGAATCAAAAATTATCAAATCTAATCCAACGATAAAATCAAATAAAAAATGAATGGCTAAGATTGACATTACTACCTATTCTTTTATAAGTTATAACCAGCCCTACAGAATTAAATATGCTATTAAGTGATGATTAATGAGTAATGAGAGTCTTATTTTATAAATAAATGTAAAATCATGTAAAACAAAAATCATTGAACACTTTAGATGTGGAAAGCCGACAAGAAAGCCACCCAGATGAAGACACGTAATCATTATTTTCTGCGCTCGTAATCAGATCCGACGGTGACGATGAGATTCTCGTCTTCAATAAAATCACACCCTTTCTAATCTTCTCCTCTAACATCTGCCCCTTCTTCGACCCCCTAGGATTCTCCGCAAACAGCAACTCGTCTTTCCTCTACTCGATCTTCCATGGCGGATCTTCAAAACGTAAGCAATTAAACAATTACGGAGGGGTGGATGCATGGTTGGATCGTGAATTTGATGTGTTTTGTTCTTCTTTTGTGACAGAAAGAGGAGGATTCGGAGGTGGTCGTAAATGAGGCGGAGGAGAATCTCAAGTACATGTGGATCGTGAAGGCCACAGCGATCCGGACGTTGATTTGCTTCTCGAAGGTGTACGATTTCGCCAAAGATAACTCTGGAGCGCTAAAACCTGGAGTGCAATCCGTTGAAGGTGCGGTCAAGACCGTAATTGGTCCTCTCTACCAGAAGGTCCATGGATTTCCTAACCAACTGCTAAAGTTCGTCGATCGTAAGGTTTGTTTTTTTGCTTACATTAATTGGATCCGTTTATTCCAGATCTTTCCAGTATATTCTGATTCCGATTCCGATTCATGATGGCGACAGCGCATACAATTATTTTACTGCAAATCAATGGGACCGGATCCGAGACATTCTGTGCCTATTTTTTTAATTCAATTAATCAGTTATCAATTATTTCATCAATTACTCTTTCTTGTTCGATTAGGTCGACGATTCTATCACTAAGCTAGGTTACTATACGCCGGCGGTAGTGCGTCAGGCGTACACAATGGTTCAAGAGGCACCGGCTCTAGCCCGGTCCATGTCTGATGAGGTGCACCAAAAAGGCGTGATGAATACCGCATCTGGATTGGCCAAAGTGGCCGTCACCAAACTCGAACCTACGACCACTAAACTGTATTGCAAATATGAACCGGTTGCAGAACAATACGCTGTTTCAATCTGGAAGTCATTAAACAAGTTACCGGTGTTTCCTCAACTGGCACAAATCGTAGTCCCAACCGCAACCCACTGGTCGGAGAAGTACAACGGAGCAGTGAGATACGGCAGAGAGAAAGACTACACCATTGCTTCTTATCTCCCACCCGTCCCAATGGAAAGGCTTGGCAAAGTGTTCAGATTTCCTATCCCTGCTGAAGAAGTTACTGTTTCTGCTAGAGATTAGAAGAAAGAAGAAGAAGCTGCAGAAGAAAGAAGATGGTCAGTAGTCATTTGGTGCTAGACTATTAGTAATTTGCAATAGGTTTTTAAATGATGGTGTAAGAAAGTTTGCTTGCTTGCTTGCTTATATTTTCCACTATTTTATTAATCATGTTTAAGAATTAAGACCGAGAGTTTAACGAGTGACAAGAAATGGTACAGTGGTATATGTCGTTTTGTATCGTATATGATATTTATTTGCAGAAGGTGGGGTGAGGTTGTAATCGTCAGAAATTTCATGTCATCATGTGACCCATCTGAGAATCTGACAGATACATGTGATCATGATTCATAAAGCATCTCCTACAAAAGCTGGGAAGTTTAGATTCAATATAGAGCAATACTTGATTCTATGTTGGAAATTGGAATAGAATAATTATTATGCAATTTATTTGGAACGTGATTTCTCAAACAGCACACTAGTAGAATCATCAATTCAGCACCGTCTATTATTTTATTCCTATGTTACAAACTTACACTTACAATACAAAGTATTGAGCCATTGACGAAGAAATCTGCCATTGGAAGAAAACTATATATATCCAGGTGAGATGAGTATAATATATACAAAATCATAAAGAGATGACGGCAAGAACGTCTCAGATGAGTTGAACTAAAACCGCAACTCTCAAAGAACCACTTTGAAGAAGATCAGCAAGCTCGTCAAATAGCAATGCAGTGCGCCAGCCCCATCCTTTTGGAGCTTTGGGCAGTAAAGTTCCTGGTTGTTTAAGGTTACCGAATACCATAAGTTCCCTTTTAGATGGACAAATCAACTGGATAAAAAACAAATGGAAGCAAGGGCCGTAATGAGTTCAAAATTGACAACAAAAATCATTAATCCAAAGCTCAAAACTCAAAAGTGATGATAAAATACCTGGTACCGGGCTGTCACTTTCTCTCGAGAGTCTATATATATATTAAGCTGTGAAAAGGGAACATAGGGTTCAAGATCTGAGGATAAAGCACTTCTCTTTCAATGTAAAATTTGAAAATAGAAAAATAGACCTTTTTTAGAGAATCAACAGGCTCTGCCTTGCGTCGATGAAGAAATAAACCTAGAAATAACAATAAAAAAGAAACTTATGAGTCATGGCTCATGATCATGTGTAAACAACCTAACGAGTGGGATTTCTGATGATTCCAGGATAATTTTGAACTCTAAAAATTTATGGAAAGTATGATATAATGGGAATCACTCTCACTGTGACTGAGTCCTTAGCATGATTAAGAGCTCCAGCATAAATAAATCCCAGTTAGATTTAATTATAGTCTAGAATATAGATGTAGCTTTATGGTTAGACTTAGAGACCTCATCATTTACGTAGTTTTATGTTCTGTTTAATAGTTATGCATTTAGCTAGAGTAACAATTTAACATAATATCAGTGTGTATTTCCGTTTTCTTTAATGAAATTTTTTATTATTTGCAAAAAAAATTTACCAAGGGTACGTCGGCCTTGAGGATCCTCATCATTGAAAGCTTGTACAGTAACCTGTAAGCAGTCAAGCAGATGGTTTGGGTCATTTAATAGGAATGCTAAAAATCTAATACAGCACAAGAACTTTGAAGTACCTTCCATAAAGACCCTGCGTAAAATAGCTCGGATGAATGTTTCACTTGTCCATCACTAAGCCTATGAACATCTTTAAATTCTACCCTGAAGATTCAATTAAAACAAAAGATAAAATTTAGAATTCTATGCACTAAATCAACTTTCAAACTTCAAGTTTAAACACAGCTTTTAAGCTAGCTAGCATAAGATTAATGATTTTAACAGACACAACAATACGACATTAAAAATAAAAAACTAACCCGAAACGAAAGGGAGGAAAGTGACACAATGGAGTTTTCATGTCTAAAGATAAAGTGGAAATTCCAGAATCATCCCATCCTACACCAATGGCATGCTCCTGTGAGTCCAACATTTGCAATGGAATGCTATTAGTTGTTGAAGTATTAACCGGTCCAGATCCATTGTTTCTCTCGGTGGTTTCCGCATTGAGAGGAACAATATTACTACCTTGGTCAGATCTGACAATTGTCGTTAAACCATCTACTGAAAGATCACCATTCAAGTCAATTCTACCTTCTGGTTCATAATTACCATGTGATTGCTGCTCATTTCTGTTTCCCAATCCAAAAGGGACACGAGAGAAAACAAAGCGTGTTGGAGGCCAAACAGCATCTGTCACATATGTGGTTCCACGCCCTATCCCAGCAAGACCATCAATAGGACCCCTTACATGAACTCGGACAGGTGCATATATACCAGTCCCTTCTCCTTGGCTACTAGCTACATAAACATTGTCCATATTGTCAGATGCATTATTTCGATCATGCTCATTTCTAGAGTAGCCAACTGAGGTGCTTTCTTGTGAATATCCATGTCTGCAGGCACATGACATGTTTACGAGGCAACAACTTTTGCATGTATCGGCTCCTATTTCCTGGATTTTATGACTGAGAAGCATCTACAGAAACAAATGTAAAACTAGATAAGGAATGAAATCAAGGTTTTTCTGGTGGCAAGGTATGTCTGGCCAGATAAGCATAAACCAGACAATCATCTTCTCCATGTACATTTTGTATACATACTAATATAGTATTTACTATATACATAAAGTGAGAGAGTTGTTGTCACTGGGAAAAAAGTTGTCACCTAAAACACTAAACCATCAGACTAGTCAGAGTAGAAATTTCAATTTCTACTCTTTTTACATGTTTATTATTATATTATGATTTCAGTATTATTTTATTCTTTTTTAATGACTAATTGGGTATTCATAAATAGATCTGCCTAAGAGTCCCAAATAGATGATCTTGATTTTGGATCTGGTCACATATATGTGTGCATAGGCATGCATATGCAACCATCTATAAAACTTTGAATGAGTTGCCATCGATAGAAGATAAGACATTTGGCAATAAGATGATGCCTTTTGAATTCTGACCTGTAGCCAAAGACCATCATTCACAGCTTTGCAAGTAAAACCAATATCTTCAAGTTGTTTCCTACTATATAACAGTGCTCCAAATGACATGTTGCAATATAACAGAGAACCCCCTTCAAATATGTTCATAAATGCATCAAATTCTTCACCAGAGAGTCCAGAAATCACTTCTGCATTTCTACACTGCCTCCAACCTAAAGTTCGAGCACCCCAAGAAGGAGATGTAATCATTCCACTATGAGAAGAACAACTGGAAGAAAATTGTCTTGATTGAGACCCAGAGGACCAGATATTACTATTGAAATTGTAACATGTGCTTTCTTCAGATGGTCCTTCTATGGAAGAACCAGTTAACATTCTCCTATCTATAACAGAAGCATCCTTCACATTGGTGTAAGAGCAGGAAAGATGATCATCATAAGAGTCGTTGGGGAGGTTATTCAAGGAAGGCATTTTTCCCATATTGGCACAATCACTTATGATTGGTTGTGTAGATACTGTGTTGTTCACCGTCTCTGGTTTTAAATGGAAAACATAGTTAAGAGGGTGCATTGAACTGTCAGAAAAATCAACTAGACTATTTTGAGTAGTGGCTTTAAGCCCTTTTTTGTCAATGGCACCGGCTAAATGTTGTCCCATTGGGAGATGAGAGTCAAAAGAAGCACCAATTCCTGATTGGTAACTTGATGTTTCCTGCTCTGGATGATCTTCTTTGTGTAATGCACTTTTAGTAAGTAGTATATATAAAGCAAGACTAAACCTGAAACAAATGAATAAAAAAACATCCAATATAAAAATAATTAGTGATAATGGAAGTCATGGAACAAGTTCATTAACCGAAATAAAAATTTGATAGTTACCTATCCTCTTCATTATCTACCCATAGCCTATCTGATGTAAGCAAAGAATGAATAGTTTGAGCAGAAAGTTTTGGAAGGACCTGTGGAATAATACACCATGCCACCATATGAAAAGGAACAAAGACTTATAATAGGATTGTAACTGATATTTTCAAAAGAAAATCTATAAAATAATATTTATTATCTATACTTGTAAAAAATGGAGATCGTCCAAAATTCTATATGGACGATGACTGCAATTATCAGAGGTGATCTTCAATTATGCATCGTTAGTCATTACGGTTTCATTTATTAAGAAAGATTATGCATATACTATCAAGTTTCAAAAGGTATGGTTAAACATACACAAATTTATAGTACTAGTATCAAAAAAAATGCATTATGCAATTAATGCATGGTATAATTTATAGTATGGTTTAAAAAGTAATGCATATATAATTAATGATGTAATCCTACATCTGAATTTTCATTTATATATGCATAAATAAAATAAAAAATAGGTCATCTATACCATAATCGTACTAGAAAGCCTGCATGTACATTCTCATTAACTCACAATTGATCTGTTTGATTTTCTAAAGATTCCACTGCACAACAAGCCCAGCTTTTTTTAATAAAAGAAGCTGAGAAAAACCAGTTTTAATTCCGGAGTGTTACAAGAAGAACTGTTGTCACCCTTTGGAGACATCTATGATGGAACTATGAGAGACCAACCTCCTGAGGCAGCGTATGTAGTTACTATATAACTAGACTACATAGCTAATGGGAAAGAGTCAATGGGCTTCTTGCTCATTTCTTTTTACTTCTGTTTTTTTATTTCTACACTCTATGTAATGTGGGCATTGCCCTTATTTTTAATGAAATTTAATTTCTTTCAAAAAAAAAACAATTCTAAGTTTGCTTAAATTTGCTTGCTAATTTAAAACACACAATATGACCAAAAACGAAACAACCTTATGACCAAAAGAATAGTAATGTGCTGATTTCATGTACAAGTTTGAACTAATTTATTATCTTTGCAGATAGTGCCATGGAGGTAGTTATCTAAAATTGCATATTCTAATCTAGATTTCAATGATCTTTGCAGATAGTGTCATGGAGGTTTTTAATTGCATATTCTAATCAAGTGTGTGAAATGATAATTATGTAGCACAATTACTATGGCAAATAAATAATAAAATTCTATTTACCTCTCTCAATTCTCTTGTGGCACTTTGACAGAGGTATCCCCAACAAGCTTTTCTAATACGCTCCCCGTGTATTCCATAGTCTTGACTCTCAGAAAACACCTAAGTCATCAATAGAATCATTACATGTAATAGAACATCCAGTTATTAAACAGAGTTTGGTAGCTAGATCTCAAGATTGATATGAATCGATGGGTTTGTATTGATTGCATATCGTAGAGTATATATAGAATACAATACTACCTTAGGTAGTGGAGCATTAATATCAAAACTAACTAACAGACGATATATGGATCTAATTAGTTACAGTGAATTAATGCTTAATTAATCACTGTCAATAACACCAGTCATTTACTGAAAAGAGACCACACTAGAAAAATGTGAAATGGAAGCAAACCTGATATACTAAAAAGTTTGTAGTCCATAGCTCTGAGATGATAAAATCTGTGCAGATTGCACATAACTCCTATACACACAAATCCACATTAAAAATAGACAACCAATAATTAAACATATGGAGTAGATTAAAATCACTATTGCAGACGCACCTGAAGATCAAGGAAAGAGGCAGCTGCAAGGACACGAAATGCATTACTATCATTAAGCTTAGGATGTTGTCCATAGAGATAAGCCAATGACATGGAGATCGCTTCTGAGTTAACATTGGCATCATCTATTTGCAATGTAACTGTGGGTGCATCAACCTCTTTCCATGGACCATGAAGCATATTCCTGATTGAAGTACAAACATCTATTAAAAGTATAGTCCAATATTTGTCATTGAGGAATACCCATCCTTTACCACCACTTAGGTATTTAAGTTTCAATGTCATTTAAGTAACAAAATAATCCCAAATTCTCATTCAACCTGTAAATGATGAGAACCCTCAAATTTATGGAGACAAATAAGTATATCTGAGTATCTTACGACAACAGAACTAGAGAAGATACCAAAATCTTATAAAATAAAATAAAATTTCAACAGAATAGATCAATGACCTGAAATAGGAGCTCCGAGAGAGTATGAGGCGGTGAAGTCGGTAAGTAGAGCCCATGGCAATTACAACTACATCTGAGAATGCCCCAGCATTAAACCCCTCAATTTGAATATGATCGCACAACAAAGAAAGATTACAATCAATCTCTCGAAGTTCCTGAAGAGTTCGATCATTATCCGGCGTCAGCATCTTCTGTTCCTGCTCCTGCGATGCGGGCTGAGCCGTAGCATCCATTCTTCCGCCTATAACTAAGCGTGACCTAGGACTCCGTGACGATGACAACGGGGGAGATTCCATCTCTTCTTTTCACTTTCCACTAAAGTGACGACGGCGATGCTGCTGAAATTGGGGAAGAAGAGAGCATCGTAAATTAAATTGAATTCGTGACGGTGTGACCACGACGTGGTCTGTTTCACACATCTAAGAGGACAGAATTTTTTTTTACCCTTCAGTAAATTAGTGTCTTTTTTTGCAACAGAAAATATACTTTGTTGAATTAGACAACAGTACAATCTAGCCAACTAGTTTGCTTTGGGATTCAAAAATACCACCTAAAAAATTCCTGATCTACCCTTCTCTTCAACTCAATCATCAATTACCCAACTGCCATCTTCCTCCTGTGATATAGAGACCGGAAGTTCAAGCTGTGGCATGCATTGGGGAAGATGGAGTTGGCCTACGTGGGAGAGCATGGAATTTACCCAAAATACAGTACTCACAATCAGGAATCGTTTTACAAGAACTTCCAAAAATTCCTTTAATAACTAAATTAGATACGGAGAAGTTAGATATTAACTTCCAAGAAACTGAGAAGTTGGAAAGTACAAGTACATTTTGTTTGTTTGTTATGCAATCTGGAAGATGAAATTAGAAAGCATCTTTTCTTTAACTGTTATTATTCCAGATCTCTTTTAATTCTGTTGACGAGCACGTACCTGAAACTCACCTTCTGGAAAATAATGAATATTTTAGTTCTCACCCAATTAATCCAGTCCATATATTAGATTGAGGGATCTGACGAAGGCAACACAAAAGATTATGCACCACTCTCCCCCTTGGGGGCTACTATAGAATGCTATTGGGTGTTTGTCGTAACATATATGAACAGAAAGATATAAATAACACATTAGTAGGCCTCCTGAGATAGTCCTTAAGGAGGTGATTAAAGATATCAGTCTCTTCTTTGATTCAGTGTATTATAAGAAGAGTTGTTGTCACTCTTTGGAGACATTTATAATGGAAGTATGAAAGACCAACCTTCTGAGACAGCATATCTAATTACTATATAACTAGATTACATAGCTAATGAGAGAGAGTCAATGTATTTTTTACTCATTTCTTTTTACTTTTGTTTCTATTTCTATACTTTATTTTTTGTAAACTGTGCATTAGTCTTATTTTTTTTAATGAAATTTAATTGTTTAAAAAAAAACTAAATTAGATACTGATTTTTGGTTCAGATGCCCCAGTCGATAATGTCATAATTGTCTAGTTACTAGTTTCCATTAGTAGATAACACATTAGTAGGCCTCCTGAGGTGGTCCTTAAGGAGGTGATTAAAGACATCAGTCTCTTTTTTGATTCAGTGTATTACAAGAAGAGTTATTGTCACGTCACCTTTTGGAGACATTTATAATGGAAGTATGTGAGATCAACCTTCTGAAACAGCGTATTTAGTTACTATATAACTACTACATAGTTAATGGAAAATAGTCAATGAGTTTCTTGTTCATTTCTTTTTACTTTTGTTTCTATTTCTATACTTATTTATTTTTTGTAAACTATGTATTAGTCTTTTTTTTAATGAAATTTAATTGTTTAAAAAAAAACTAAATTAGATACTAACTTTTTGTTCAGATGCCCCAGTCGATAATGCCATAATTGTTTAGTTACTAGTTCCCCGAGAAGCACCTCCTCCTGAAGTGCGATGGCTATTGAAGACTGCTCTCCCTCCATTAGAACAGCCCTAGTTGCTAAATAACCGCTATTCCGGACAATCGCGATTGCTATGCGGAATGTGGAATCACGATGACCTCGCGATTGATGTCACAGAACCCCACTCGTGTCATCGCGGAACCGCAACCTCTGAACGGCGATTTACTTCCACTCGAGACGGACGATGAGATCGGATGAGGTGAGACGTGGACGGTGAGATCGGATGTCTGCACTGAGTGTTGGTTATTTGTACAATATGCCTTAAGCATATTAAGATATTCTTTATTATTGTAACTAACCCTGCACTTAGCCCACTACATTGGTTATTAATAATCATCTCGAGTGTATATATATATATATAGACCAGGGATCAGAGACGGCCGCCCGCATCATGCGGCCGTCGACGGTAAGGTTACCTCCACCTCCAACTTACAACTGTCACCGGACTTCAAATGGGTTCTATCTATGAACAGAGGGGATTTACTCGGAATGAACAGAGGGGATTTATCTATGGTGACCCAAATGGTTACACGCCGTTTCTCCTACTGTATCTCTGATCAAGACTCCTCCGGCATTCTCCTCATCGGAGACATTGAACTCCCATTCAGTTTATCTCTCAACTACTTATGGAGACGATGGGTTGCAGGTAATCTCGGCATTGAAGGTAATCTCGCCTTTGATATGTTCCACATCGGAGAATATATGAACCCATCGCGAACTGCAACCGGACTTCAACCCATCGCTGCAACCGGACTGCAACCGAACTGCAACCGGACTTCAACCCATCGCTGGTCATCGCGAACTGCAACCGGACTTCAACCCATCGCTGATCATCGCGAACTGCAACCGGACTGCAGTTCACCCGCGGAACACCCGCTGGTCATCGCGGAACTGCAACCCATCGGGATTCGAACGGACGGCCGGATCGGAGGTCCGCAAAAAGGACCGTCCGAACAAGGGGCCGTCCCAGAATCGCGCCATATATATATATATGCATGAATAAAGAACATAATAACTGTCTCGGTTATTTGTCGAAACCACTATTGTTGATTTTCCTCATATCCTTCATCATGACCAAAATTAGCCAATCTCTTTCTTCCATGTTCTCGTCTTCCACTACGAATGTTGTTCCGATTTTCAATATGGTATCAGTGCGTCGTCTGATCCTAGAACCACTTCGCTTCCAACATTTCCGCTACTCACCGGCCCTCAGACGCCGTCGGAACCCCTTGTCGGACCCCTATCTTTTGGTTCAATTCAGAGCTTCTTTCGTATCAAGCTCACGACGACAAACTACCTCATCTGGAAAATGCAATTCACTCCGTTAATAAATTGCTTCGCTCTTCAACAAAGGACCGGACCAGATTGCAGTTTCTTGAAAACCAAATCCAAGTTGGGTGTTTGTCCACTAACACCAACTTGAAGGGGTATATTGATTATTTGTACAATATCCCTTAAGCATATCATTAACATGTTAATATATTCTCTATTATTGTAACTAACCCTGCACTTAGTCCACTACATTGGTTATTAATAACCATCTCGAGTGTATATATAACTGTATCAGTTATATGTCGAAACCACTAACATTTTCATCATGGCTGTTGGTGTGTGTGCTCGCCGGTGTAAGCCCACAACCTCAACTCTCAAGTGTTCACTCTCTCAGAATTGTCAACCCCTTCCCCAGTTGGACCAGGGGAGGTATTTATAGCCTTCACTTGTTGTCATTGGGCCTCGTGGGTTCGTACGGTCGGCCCCGTCCGTCCGTTCGTCCGCCCGCCCGTCCGTCCGTCTGGGCCGGCTGGTCCGGTTCGGTCCATGGGCCGCGGTCCGCGGTCCATGGTACCAACAGTACTCCCCCCT
>LFYR01001565.1:337111-366698 GCA_001185155.1 Zostera marina | reverse complement strand
TTCTCCGCGCGATCCTTCTCCTCCGCGCGCTCTCTTCGTCGGAGCTTCTCGCGCTCCTTCTCCCTTCTCTCCCGGGATCGCGACCGAGACCGCGTTCTCCTGGCCCTCGGTGGGGATGCCGCCCCTTTGTGTCGGCGCCTCTCGGGTGACTCCCAACCGTACCTGATCTCCTCGATCTCCATACGCAGTCTATCCTCGTCGTCCCATTCCTCGTTGGCTCTTACTTCCTCTGAGTACCGGTCCCGGGAGTGACGTCGCTCCGGCCGATACTCCTCCGGCTCCCGCTCGGGTCGCTTAGAGCTCTCCCCCACCTGGTAACCGCTCTTCGTCATCCTTTTCTCTCCGGCTGCCATGTATTTCGTTCACGTCAGGTTCACCACTGTTGGTGTGTGTGCTCGCCGGTGTAAGCCCACAACCTCAACTCTCAAGTGTTCACTCTCTCAGAATTGTCAACCCCTTCCCCAGTTGGACCAGGGGAGGTATTTATAGCCTTCACTTGTTGTCATTGGGCCTCGTGGGTTCGTACGGTCGGGCCCGTCCGTCCGCCCGTCCGCCCACCCATCCGTCCGTCTGGGCCGGTTGGTCCGGTTCGGTCCATGGGCCGCGGTCCGCGGTCCATGGTACCAACAATGGCCAATCCCTCTATTCCATGTTCTCGTTTTCCAATGTAAATGTTGTTTGGATCTCCAATACCGAGATCATAATGTAGATATCAAAAATGCGTCCTTTTAATATAACTACCAGTTTCAATTTAAATAGTTCTAATTTGTAATTAATTTCAGTGGTCCATGAGTCCATGTGGAATGTTTAGTTATTAAATTTTAAGAAAATGAAGGTAATTTTAGAATCCAAATTTGAAACCAAGATTTTGGGTATTTTTAAGATTTACTCTAAATAACTGTAATCTTATATACTACACGTATATGTTGTGGTTCCATCCGGTGCGTCCATACTACACCTATTTCTGTCACTATTTTACTGTAACTATACCGTCGTACACCCTTTATCAAATCGTCGACGCAATAAAGTTCACAGCGGCGACGGTAAGGTTAGGGCTCATTGCGGCGACAGTGCGTTCACGGTGCGGTTCATGGTCGCCATCGTTGGATGTTAATTAATTCATATCTAGCTGAAATACAAATTTTATTGATTCAGCAATGACGCAATTATAATGACTAGCAAGCAGGTAATTCCTAATGGTGGGGTCCATTTCGAAATTTGAAGAGTAGATTTATTATTTATAGGAAGAAATTAACAGCATAAACAAACACGACGATTTGTTTACAAAATAATACGATGATTAGAATTAGATCAAGCTTCCTCCTGGGGTTGAACAAATTGGCAGCTACCAAGTCCAATAACAGTTATTCTGCTCCTCCCCTTTTCGGACTATCGTCCACACAAATCAAACCGGACCACCTATCAACAAGCTGTAGAAAGTGCCATTATATACACCACGTTGTTCGAGTAGATTCTCATGTCAATGTCACCAAAGCTGCTCACCAATCGATCATGGAGACGATGCGACACACTTCCTTGTTTCTTCTACCTCCAAACCTAGAACAAGAACACGAAACGATATCTGCTACTTCTTCTCCGATTCCTCATCCTGTTTCGGCTTCGGCTCCTTCTTCTTTGAATTACGCCCTCGTTCTGCTCAACCAGCGAATCCCCCAGTTTACGCCTCAGCTTTGGGATCACGGTACGTTCTTTGGTCGTCGCACGGAGTTTGCATTTTTTTTTGTTTTTAATTGTGTTTTCGTTGGGATTGTGGATCAGCACGGCTGCGGCTCTGTGCGGATGGAGGAGCAAATCGGTTATACGACGATATGCCGTTATTGTTTCCGCAGGAAGATCCTTGGGACGTTAGATGCAGGTTCAACGTTTTTCGCTTTTCTTCTTCTTTGTTTTTTGTTTGTTTGATGTCGGCTTCTGTTAAGTTTATTATATCATAAAATTATAATCGACGATAGATTGGACAGTCAGGTTTGTTTTCTTCATCTATGACTGACTTCTTCTCACTTTTGGATGTTACACGCAGATTGTTTTTCTTTTTCTCCTTTTTGGTTGGTTTGGTTTTATTATAACCGACCGCATTGTTAATTGTTAGTTGTCAGTTGTCACACACAATGACACAATGATCATGTTGTTATTGGTATTAAAAAAATGCGGGTATACCATTTGTTCCATCAAACGAGAGTAACTATATAAGTGAAATTTGTGAAATTAAATCTGTGGAAGGTCATCAAATTGTTTTATCTCCCCTTTCATATGATCCTTTCACAAGATGTTTTCCCCTACAAACCCTGAAATCAAACAAGGCTTGACAATCCTTGACTTGGGTCTATTAAGTTTCTTTAACTTGGGTTTAGTGGGCTTCCCTGACTCGGGTTCTTTTCATATGGGGTGTTATCATTTATCAACATCCTTCAAGAATCAGACAGAAAATAAAATCAGATTAAGAAGATGCTGGCTGTATTGATACCGGAAAGTAAAGAAGACAAAATATAATTAGTTGTTAATTAACTTTCATAAACCTTTACCGAAATTGGTTTGTCAAGAATCATTTTTGAATTTGAACTAGTTATTCAGATTCAGAACAGAAATACCTGGCATGATTACATGAATCTAACAAACAAACCAGATTAATTTGAATCGAATTAATTATTGTATTTTTACTTCTTGATAGGGAATAAACTCTATCCAAGAACCAAATTTCACTAAATCAGATTAGATTAATAAGATGTGTGTGATCAAGCAAGCCATATATGTATAGTTAGTTTGTGTGAAGTTGAGACAGTATCATTTATTTATTCAAAACCAAACTCGAGTAAATTAATGACTAAATGTCTTCTAATCTTTCAGGTACAAGCCAGATGTAATAGAAGGAGATATGGATTCTATAAGAAAAGAAGTAGAGGATTTCTATTTAAATATGGTACTCTCTCTCTCTCTCTCTCTCGTGTTCATTGCCTATTCATTTCATGGTCGTGATTGAATAAGCTTGGGATGTGGTTTTAACTTGCCACACACTGCTGTCCGACTGTCTGTCTAATTTATATATGTTTTTTCCTGTAAAGCTTTTATTATAAAAGTAACACAGTTCACTCCAAGAATATTGCTTCACTGCAAGTTTTTCCATTTATTTATTTCAGGGTACCACTATAAAGAATGAATCTGATGATCAAGACACCACAGATTTACAAAAATGTCTCTCTTATATTTGTGACTCTAGCAGCAACCATGATAAGGTTAATGTAAATTGTGTTTTCTTTTTTATATATTTTACATTCAAATTATAAGGGTTTGCTATTCAAATCTTCCAAAACTCAGCATTTTCCCACACCCCAATAGTATTGATCTCATAGAGGTTCATCTCTACTTCCTAATACCAGTATTTAAGTGTTTGTGTAGCATTTTGGTATTTTGAACTTTGAAATGCTAACTAATACATTTTCTATTTTAGATCATTGGCAGTGCTATCTGAATGAAGCAAATTCTCATGCAATTTTATAGTAATCTTGTTGATAATTGATACGTTCTCGTGCATTTCATCTATACTACAGCTATGCATTCTTGTTGCGGGAGCTGTTGGAGGAAGATTTGATCATGAGATGGGCAACATTAACGTCCTTTACCGATATTCTGATTTAAGAATGATTCTCTTGTCAGATGATTGTCTGATTCATCTTCTTCCCAAGAATAAAAGACATGAGATACACATCTTGTCTTCAGTGGAAGGTCCACATTGTGGTCTAATTCCAATTGGTTCGTCATCTACCACTACGACAACTACAGGCCTCAGGTGGAATTTAAGTAAGTTCTTTCACTGATATTTAGAATTTTATAAATTTCTCTTCATTTTGACATGACTTAATAAACTCCTTTTATTTTTTCCTCAGATGATACAAAGATGGAATTTGGAGGATTAATCAGTACTTCCAACTTGGTCCATGATGATATAATCACTGTTTGTTCTGATTCAGATCTTCTTTGGACTATCTCCATAAAAAAGAAAGAATAAAGGTAGCAAAAGGGGTGGAGATAATTCTTTTTATTGTCGATAGATGTATGTTTGATCATAAATCATAATATAGTTTGCTGATCAAATCAATTCAAACATGCTATCCAAGTTCATGGATACTATTTTTTTTTGAGATATTCAATTTTAGGTTTTCAGGTTCTCTTATCAGTCTATATATCATTATTTGTTAATGTTAAATTTCATTCTTTTAAAATCAGTCAGGCAAACAAACAATAAAATAAAACAAGCTCTCCTCCAACACTTTTACAGTTCTACACTACGATGATCATATTTTATAAACGAAACATATGTTTATTATCTAACACTTAGGTAATTAATGGATACAACTAATTGCATAACTTGAATAGTTGAATGATAAGTTTCATGGTTGGATCGAAGGGCATAAAAGTTTATCATTTAAAAATCAAAATGACATCAGGATTTTTTCAATTATGTTATATTTAGTTTTCTTCCTTTTCTGAACATATCATTTGATATAAATCATACGTCATCAAAGAGTCGAAATGTGATCTAATGTGTTTCGGAATTGGGATTGAAATCGGCTTATTTCATGATAAATTATAATGCTGAGTATACGAGTCGACTCAAAGAATTTAAAATGACAAATGAATAACATAGATTTAATGAGATTTAAGATAAATGGTTATAACTTATAATGATAGTTTCATTTTTCATATATGAATTGGATGATGTTAAAATGTTAAATGGCTAAAATCTTTATTTATTTATTTATTTTATTATCTTTTCTCTTTCTCTTTCGATTTTTTTTTTATATTTCCATTTTATTATAAAATTAACAAATTCTGACTTCTCGAAGTTAACCGTAATATAAAGCAAATCTCTCCCTCCTCTTCATCGAAAATGGCGGAAGAAGATGAAACAGATGAGCCAGAAGCGCTCGGCAACGATCAGAAGAAGGAGATCGCAAATTGGTTTCTCACAAACGCTCCTTCTGGAGAGATCCAGTACATCGCCAAGGGTCTGTCTGTAAATTCCGAGGATCTTTCATTTCATTTTCTTCCCTGACTGTCGACCGATCTGGTTTCGTTTTTTTGTTTCATTCTTTTGTCTTCACAGATGTAAAGTCTATTCTTATGGACGATCAGTTGTACGATGAGGTGGCAGCGGAGGCGTTTCCTTTTTATAATAAGTCTCACTTGCTGGCACTGAAGATGCCAAATAGAAGTACTGATGTCAGTTTCCCCCTTCTCCGATAATAACAAACCTCCGATAATGTAGTATTGATCGATCACTAGACATGATCGATTTTATTTTAACTTTACATAAAATTTATTCTTCTTCTAATACATTGGGTATTTTGAATAATAAGTTAGAATTAGTTAATGGGATCCGCCAGTCATTTATTCCTTTTCAATACAGATGACTTTTTATCTTTAATTTCATAATTTATTAATATTCAGTAACTATGAAGTATGAATATGCTTTCTTTCTTTCTTATGGATTATTTATAGAGATGATTGCCAATTTGTTGGTCATTTTTATTTTTGTATGCGATTTTGTTAAAGTTTTGGCAGTCTGATAATTTCAAGTTTCCGAATTCTGTGTATGCTTCTCTATAACATGCCTTTCCTATTGCTTTTAGGTACTGATCACAACATTTGGAGAGCTTAATGATAACAATTATCTTGATCCCAGGACTGCACAAGTGGTTACGGTGAATCATATCAAACAGGTAATTTGAATTTCTTTTTAACTTGTTTTATTTGTCTTGACAAAAATAATCCAAGGCTTGATTTTTGCAGCAAACTATCTGCAATCGAATTCATATTCTATGATGTTAATTGATAAAATTCATGGTTTTCCCCTCTCAGTAGTTTATTTCTATTTCTGTTTATCTCTTAGTATATAAATACATAATTAAGTTTACAAGTAAAGTTAGTTATTTTGAATTTATTTTTTTCCTAAAAAGTTTGGTAATTATGAATATTTTCAAATTTGAATATTACAAGCATATTCAAATCTGAATACTAGTTTGTAGTTTTAATTCAAATTCATTATTCTTATTTACATTGAATCTTTTTGGAAATGATATGCATAAAAATTATATAAAGTCTAGACTCTAGAGTTTATATCATAAAAGTTATAAAGAATAAAAATAACATAAATATTTTTTCTCTCTGATTTTACTAGTTTTTAGAGGGTTTGGATTTATTGGTTAAAGTTTAATGTTCAAACCTTTTTTCATTTATACGAAAATAGCTAAGTTGCCACTTTTAAAAAAGTAAACAAATTAACCAGCTAATATAACACACATGCCACCACTTTTTGTAGTAGTTTCATATGCCCATTCTTTGAACAGACGCACCATGTTTACACCTTCTTGGTTTAGGCTACAAGCCTACAACTATTAGTAAGTATCAGGAAGAGACTCTCTCTGAGCCCCATTGGCTCCCTAAACTTATCTGCATTAAACAGTTCTTGTCAATTCTTTCACAAATGACTTCTCAGCATTTTTCATCCCCATCATTCTTGCACTCTGTCATATCTTTTTTTCCAATTACGTTATACAAATTACACAGTGATCCCAAATAGCAGGTAGTGTAACCATCAAAAAGCACCCCGCCATGTCTTTCCTTCCAGTTATGTCATACACTCATACAAATTATACAATGATTCCCAATAGCAGGCAGTGTTACCATCGGCAAGCACTCTTCCTGCTGAATTAACTTTCAATCTTCTAAATAGACTGGGACCCGATTCATCATCTCAACTATACACTTACTCCATATTCTTATCTCATTGAATATTAACTCCATGTTCTGTTTTATTTCTGCTCTGCCCCTAGAGGGCAATGCCTGTCTCCGTACAGTGCTTGTCTGTTAAGAGGCTTTATTTTTATATTTATGTAATATTGGGAAAGGCCCACTTCATTCTTAATGAAATTTCAATTTCACAAAAAAAACCTGCCCCTCATCCTCCTAGCCCATAGAGCTCTTTGAGTCCACTAGTTTTCACATTCAATGTTCAAGCCTATTAACATAAGTTACATAATTACTTGAATACTATACATGTATATGATAATTTGAATATAACTTCATATTTTGTTTTTGAACATGATTTATATAAGAATATATTATCTATGCTATGAACATGATTTAAATTTGAATTCAAACTGAATGGTTATTCAAATATCAAACTGGTTTTATAATTTCAAATTCCAATTTAAATAATACACTGTTCTTTAATTTGATTCGGTTCATTCGCAACCCTGAACATAGAAGTAACATATAAATATATTCAGAAGCTATGAAAACATGCTAATTCCATCAACATTTATGAATATGGTTTAGGTTTGTACAAATGTGCGACCTGCTACCGAGGAAGAACTTCCATCACAATATATTGAGGAATTCAGGTTTGGCTTCTTTTTTCTTGAAAGAGGCAGATCTTACTGAATATCAAATTCATATTATATTTTTCTTCTTAATAATAAATATTTGATGTACATATTATGCCGCACAAGGAACTTATACCACGATGTAGTCTACACTAATTGGTTGTGGTCTTGCGGACATCTTATTATAAACTAGAATACTATATAAGTAAATATAGTGTTATTTTCATTTTTTTCTCCAATAAAAAGAACAGTAAAATTTTCTTGCTATTTTATCTATATTTAAGTTTTAACCCTGTACAGAAGGAATAGATAATAAAATTCATGACCAAAAGAAATATGAACCAAATAAAAATATAATTTAATAAAATACGTCCTTAGCAAATTTAATAAAATATGCAATAAAAATATAATGTAAATAAATCACAATACAGATGTACTTTAATAAAATATGCAACCATCTCCATGGTATCTTTCCCTCTCTATTAACTTGAAGTTTTCTTTGTTCCTTGATGGAACATGACATGATATTTGATGGCTATTTCCTTTAAAATAATAGAGGAAGAAGCATCAGGGGGAAAAGGAGTCGTAATTTGGATATGTTTGTTACTTTGTTTAACTTTGATAGTTTGATGTTAATATGTTATTGATAAAAATTATGGGGATACATCTAGCTTTAACAGTTGCCATTGATGGAGAAAAAGGAGATTCATAGGAGAGTTATAAACAATAGAAAGTGATTGAAAGGAAGTGTGAAAAGGTTACATATTGAGTTTTGAATTTGGATGTTAATAAGATAGATATCAGTGGATAAGTTGTGGTTGGTGGAGCAGGGCATCAGAGATTCAGAAGTCAGAACTAGGAACATTAAAAAGAGAGAACTGATAGGGGAAAGAAGAGGAAAATCTCTTGAGAAAATGTTACAAATGTAAGATATTACAAATACAAATGCAAAATGTTACAAACTAAGAATAAAATTGGAAAGGTGACATTTCCAAATACAAGATGCCTAAGAGGTTGTCCTTACATAAGCTGTCAATTTTTTTTATGCTTATTAATTGATTTATTAGTGTTGTTTTGCAGGGGTGCTTTGGATTCTGAAATTTGCAAGTATGTTGTTGAAGCTTATCACAATGGAGTTTCTGCTGTTTACTGCATTGATGGGAAAGATGTGGAAGAACTTCACACAGAGTTTAAGTTTGTCGTAGTTATATCTGCCGCAAGACATAGCCCTCATAATTTCTGGTGTGTAAGACAGCTTTATTATCCTTTTTTTTTAGTTTTTTTTATAATCCTAAACATCTTTTATCTTTTGCAGTTTGCATAATTTAACTTTATAAATTGATGATGAAATTCTCAAATTCTTGTGCTAACAGCCTAACACAATTGTTATTTTGGACAAATTCCCATCTATGATATTTTTTACAAATATTGTTGAAACGTTTAATGTCAACTTTGCTATTTGGACAGATTACTTAGAGATAAGTAGATAACATTATGCTATGTCAAATGTCAAATTACTCAACTCAATACATTCTTGCAAAATGAAATATATAAAAGATGTTGACAATAGCTTGCATGTTATTTTATTTAGAATTTGATGATGTTAGATACAATCAATTATTAATGAATTTTTCATTGAATACATGAATGAATGATTTTGATGTTTGTCATATTATTATGGATATGGATATATTATTATTATTATTAGTTTATTACTACAATGATTGAAAGAAGCAAAATGTTGGACATTAATCATGATCAAGGTTTAAAAACCGGCGGTTAACCGGCTGACCGGTAAAATCCAACTAACCGGTGACCGGTTAGTTGGAACGGGTAAATGGGTCGATGGGGGCGGGTCTGACCCGTACCCGACCCGGTTACCCGTCTCAGTTATAAATAATTCCCTTATGGGCTTTATTTAATAAAGCCCATTATGTTTAATTTATTAAAGCCTCATTTCAAGGCTTTATTTTAATAAGTTTAAATCTTACTCCTTATAGATATCTTAGGCTTAGGATATTTTGAATTACATTATGGAATTAATTACTTATTTGCATTACTATTTTGAATGACTATTTTGAATTACTATAAACATGGATATAAACATGGAATAGATATATAAGTATATAACATAATTTCTGTTTTTTAAAAAAAATTACGAAAATACCCCTACCGGTTAACCACCGGTCTAACCGGAAAACCGGTAAGCCAGAACCGGTTACCGGTTAACCGGTTTTTAAACCTTGATCATGATAAAGTATGCCTTGATTGCCTTCCCATTTTTTTTGATAATTTCCTCTCTTCTTTCTTACAGCAATGGAAGTTGGCGTTCTGTATGGAATTTAGAATTTAGCGATGATCACCAAAAAGTAGAACTTATGGGCAATATTCAGGTACTAACTAGCATTTTCCAAAAAAATTATAAATTGCTTGTCAAGATTATTGATGCCAACTCCATGGTGGGTCTTGCAGGTTGGTGCTCATTATTTTGAGGAAGGAAATGTGCAACTTGACTCCAAAAACAGCTTCAAGAATTCTGCAATGTTTGAGGTCAAACCTGCAAACCACTGATTTCTGGTTGCAATTTATCTTTATTTCTTATGAGCTTTTATTTAACTAAATACCAGCATTAAAAAGGAATAAATAACAATTAAAGAAGTCATTATATGTTTTCAGATAAAACAACTTGTATTCTGTTCTTCCAACTGCTCATATTTGGCAAGTTATCATGAATTCATGACATTTGTTTGCATGCATGCTTCAGAAGCTGTCGAACAAAAAATGTCATTTAATCTTTAATTATTTACCCAACCAATCAGTCATAAGAGGAATAGAAAATCTTTCAAATATAGGGATAATGGTTGTTTCTTTCTCTATAAGTAATGTTCAAATTTGATTTAGATAAAAACCAATTAATGCTATCTTCGAATTAATATATGTTTTTTGTTTTGCCCCGTGACTTTTTAATGTAAATTATGCTCATAGTTAAAGTGTGCTGCATGCCTGTATATTATAATAATTCTATGGTCTATGAAACAATGTTATTTAGTGTTTTGAAATATTTGATGTTTTTTATTGACTCGATTTTTTAGTATTGACCTACTTGAAGCCTTGAACAGTTCCCTGAAGATTGTGCAGTTTCTATTGCGAATATGATTCGCCTCCATGAAAATGAGTATATGGCGAATCTTGAGGTTTTTAACCATACATTTGCTTCTCCTATTTTTCTTTTTTAATATTTATAATTAATTCGTTAAACTAATATAATATTGGAATGCAGGCCTCATATTCCAACTTGCCAGACACAACTTTCAAGGTACTTTTATGTACTTGGTTTTGATTTGGTCTGTGATATGAAAATCTTGGGGTTTCCTCTGTTTAAAAAAGATATAGATTTAACATCCTGTTTTGCACTATTTGCGTTTGAAAATACAGGATCTTCGAAGAAAACTTCCAGTTACTCGAACTTTATTCCCATGGCATAATACCTTGCAATTTGGCCTGACGAGAGATATCGCAAATCAACTTGGAATTGGGAAGTGAGAGGACGCAAAGCGATCGACCAACATGTCAATGTGATTACTTCCAATTGTTTAGTATCGACTGTTTCAATTGATTGCTGTAAACTTTGGTAGATCTTAGAATCTTTCCTTAACACATGTTATTGGACTCCACTTAATTCTTTGTAAAATAACACCCTAATTTGATTATTCTGGATTCAGAATACCATATTCTGCTATGATTAATAAAATAGACCAAACTTTAGGTGAAATAGGAGCTTCCTGCCTCCCTTCCTAGTCTAACAATGCTACTTGCCAAATGTTTTTATCCTTCCTAGACTGTAAGGTCTGCTTTGAGCCTTTGAGGTTAAATCTAAGCCTCCAGATTTAGGCTTGCTGAATGTAATGTTATAAAGATGTGGTTAGGGAAGTGATGATGAATTTCATGTCTGTTATATCTGTTTGCTGTTTACTGCTTTTCCCTACAGGATTTTGTCTGCCTTGACCTTCGGTGTACATTTGTCAAGACTCAAGGGGTTTTTATTTCTGTATATTGTAAAACTGGAATGAAATTTTAACTTTTTAATGAAATTTTAACTTTTTAATGAAATTTGTCTGCCTTGACCTTCGGTGTACATTTTTAATGAAATTTTAACTTATTAAAAAACTGTCAAATAATTCTAAATCCTGTAGTTATAATTAATAACCAGTGTAGGGTAGAATACGCAATATACCCATACAGTTGAATAAGAAAAACAAGTGTTAGAAAAGTGGGGGGAGGGTGAGTTGGACTCTGTGGATACTACTTTTACATGAGTGGGGGAGGCGGAAGATCTTGGAGGGAGGGAACCATAAGGTCAAAATCTCTGACAACCGAGAATGATATGATATGATATGATCTGATCTATTTTGTTTGTGTATTGATCGAATTCAAGGAGAGTCGACAGCAACCTTTTAGTGATATTCCGACATCTCAAGCTTTTGCTGTCGGAGAGATTCCGTCATCCTCGAATCACAGGTTTTGATTTGGTTGATTCCATTATTTCATTCTAGTTTATTTGATCTCTCTGATGATCCCTCCTGATTTTCGTTTACTGAGTTGGGAAATCTCAAGATTTAGCAGACCTAGATATTGGATCATACATCCTCTTTGGTATTTTTCAAGTTTTAAGATAGATTCCGTTCAGTGGTTTTGTCTTTCTTACGCCCCTCAATACTTAACGTGGGTTGTGGAGGTATTTATTTTTAGCACAATTACTTTTCCTTTGGCCTGAAATACTCAACGATTAACTTCTTTTAATGGTTTTTAATTAAGACATTACATAATAGGGTTGGTATCATTGTATATGAAATCTAAACATGGTCAGTGTGGGGAATTAAAAATCACTGAGGAGAAACATGTTAACTGAATACTCAATAATATGGAATGTAATCATGGGAGTATATTTTGAATTTTCGGTAATAACTTAAAGACAATCATAAATACTGATGCGATCTCTGAATGTATATTTTGGATTAAATACAGTTAATATTTCAGAAGGGATGATTATTTGAATCAGTTTGATAAAATTACTCAACTTCATATTAAGTATTTGTACGTACATATACAGAATTTTTTCTGTAATTGTAAATTATTTTTCCTGGTTATGGTTTTCTGGCATAGATCTCAGGATCAAATAATCATTTGCATCATATTAATCTTTTCTACCGTGATGTAATTCATACTTCTTATTACTTTTTGGTTTTGTGGTTAATTGGAGATTCTAAAGATAGCATTCTGATTGCTACACAGATGGGGTATGTGAAATTGCACTCTGGTGCTAAGACAGATGAAGAAACAGAAGTAGTGCACAGGGGTTGTGATGATATGGTTAGAGGGACTGCTTTGTCATGTATAATTAATTCTGAGGTCAGTGCTGTATTGTCAGTTATGAGGAGAAACATAAGGTGGGCGGGTCGTTATATGGCTGGTGATGAGCAACTAGAGCATTCACTCATACAATCTTTGAAAACGCTTAAAAAACAAATGTTTTCCTGGGGGGACCAGTGGCACACAATAGATCCTGTTATTTATCTTCAGCCATTTTTAGATGTGATTCAATCTGATGAAACCAGTGCACCCATTGTTAGCATTGCACTATCTTCTGTATACAAAATTTTAACCCTTGAAATATTTAATCTGAATACTGTGAATGTTGATAAGGCTATGCACCTTATTGTGGATTCTGTGACAAGTTGCCGGTTTGATGTCACAGATGCATCTGAAGAGGCAGAGATACTGATGATACTTCAAGTGCTTCTATCATGCATGAAGAATAAAGCGTCTGTGTTATTAAGTAATCAACATGTGAGCATCATTGTAAAAACTTGCTTCCGTGTGGTCTGCCAAGCAGACAATAAAGGTGAACTCCTGCAAAAAATTTCTCGCAACACAATACATGAGTTAATTAGATGTATATTTCTTCATTTGCAAAATGTCGAAGCACAATTGCTTCCTAATGATGCATCTTCTGTGAAATCTGAGGTATTTGTTTATAAACTTCTGCTGTCTGGTATTTTTCTTTCAGTCAATAAATCCAACTGAAGTTTACTTTGCAGGATGATTTGCCGAATAATGATATTTCTTTTGGGATCAAGCAAATAAACAATGGTAATGGAAGTTTTGTATATGATGCTCCAGAAACATGTTGCTCTATTGATAAAAATAGAATAGGGGCTACAAAGGTCATTGGTGACCAATTGATGACAAACACCTATGGAGTTCCCTGTGTTATGGAGATATTCAATATTCTTTTCTCTCTTTTAAATATTTCTGAGAATCTCGACATGGGTCCCAGATCAAATACTAAAGCTTTCGAGGAAGACATGCCTCTCTTTGCATTGGGATTGATTAATTCTGCCATAGAATCCGGAGGATCTTCTTTAAAAAATCACCCGAAGCTGTTAGCACTAGTACAGGATGAACTTTTTAGGAATTTAATGCAGTTTGGTTTGTCAACAAGTCCGTCAGTCTTATCAATGGTTTGTAGCATTGCATTGAATCTTTACCATCATTTACGTTCAGAGTTGAAGCTGCAACTTGAGGCTTTCTTCTCTTGTATAATTTTGAGGCACTCAAAAAATAGACATCCTGCTTCCTTTCAGCAGCAGGAAGTAGCAATGGAGGCTCTGGTGGACTTTTGCATGCAAAAAGATTTCATGGCTGAAATGTATGCTAACTTGGATTGTGACATAACATGCAGTAATGTGTTTGAATGTCTTTCTAACCTTTTGTCAAAAGGTGCATTTCCGGTAAACTGTCCTTTGTCTTCAATGCATCTTCTTGCATTGGATGGTCTACTTGCAGTTATACAGGGAATGGCTGGCAGGATAAATAATGCATCTTTGATTTCAGAGCAAACATCGGTGGAACTTCGAGAATACACACCATTCTGGACACTAAAATGTGAGAACTACTCTGATCCCAACCAATGGGTTGGATATGTAAGACGTAGGAAATACATTAAGAGACGATTAATGATTGGTGCTGATCATTTCAACCGAGATCCAAAGAAAGGTTTAGAATTTTTACAGGGTACTCATCTATTACCTGATAAGCTCGACCCTCAGAGTGTTGCTTGTTTTTTCCGATATACGTCAGGACTTGATAAAAATCTTGTTGGGGATTTCTTGGGAAATCATGATGAGTTCTGTGTTCAGGTACTTCATGAATTTGCTGGGACATTTGATTTTCAAGATATGAGTCTGGACACTTCCCTAAGACTTTTCTTGGAGACGTTCAGATTACCAGGTGAATCTCAAAAGATACAGAGAGTACTTGAAGCTTTCTCTGAGAGATACTATGATCAATCTCCACATATTCTTGCAAACATGGACGCTGCCCTTGTACTGTCCTACTCACTCATCATGCTCAATACTGATCAACACAATGTACAGGTAAAAAAGAAGATGACTGAGGAAGATTTCATCCGGAACAATCGTAGCATTAATGATGGAAATGATCTTCCTAGAGATTATCTTTCAGAGCTTTATCATGCTATCTGCAAGAATGAGCTTAAAACCATCCCAGAACAGGGTGCTGGTTTCCCTGAAATGACCCCCAGTCGTTGGATTGACTTAATGCAAAAGTCAAAAAGTACCTCACCCTATATTTCTTACGGCTCTTGTCCTTACCTTGACAGGGATATGTTTGCAATGATGTCTGGCCCCACGATTGCTGCTATTTCAGTTGTTTTTGAGCATGCAGAACAAGAAGAAGTATTCCGCTCTTGTGTTAGTGGCTTCTTAGCATTGGCAAAGATATCTGCATGTCATCATCTTGAAGATGTGTTGGATGATCTAGTTGTATCTCTATGCAGATTTACGACACTGACAAATAGCATTTCTATTGAAGAACCTGTTTCAGCCTTTGGCGATGACTTGAAAGCTAGATTAGCAACTGAAACTGTTTTTAGCATAGTTAATCAATATGGTGATTTTATCCACACTGGATGGAGAAACATATTGGATTGTATATTAAGGCTGCATAAGCTTGGGCTTCTTCCTGCTCGAGTTGCCAGTGATGCATCTGATGATACGGAACCCTCTTTAGATGCAGTGCAGGGGAAACCCGTCTTGAACTCCCAGTCTTTATCTCTAACCCCTACAGGTACTCCTCGTATGTCTTCTGGCCTTATGGGTAGGTTTAGCCAACTGCTCTCTTTAGAGACAGAGGAACCTAGATCACAACCTAGTGAACAGCAACTAGCTTCTCACCAACGTACTGTTCATACAATCCAAAAGTGTCATATAGATAGTATATTCACAGAAAGCAAGTTGCTAAAGCCTGATTCACTGCGGCATCTTGCACGTGCTCTCGTATGGCCATATTCACGATCACAGAAAAATAATAGCTCCCCTGATGACGAAGACACTGCGGTATTTTGCTTGGAATTGCTTATTGCTATTACATTGAATAACCGAGACAGAATTTCTCTACTTTGGCAAGGTGTTTATGACCACACAGCAAGCATTGTTCAGTCGACTTTTATGCCCTGTCCTCTTGTTGAAAAAGCGGTATTTGGGCTTTTTAAAATTTGCCAGAGGTTGATTCCTTATAACGAAAACCTTGCTGATGAACTCTTGAAATCTCTACAACTTATCTTAAAACTCGATACTCAGGTAGCTGATGCTTATCGTGAGAACATCACACAAGAAGTGACACGGCTCGTGAAGGCAAATGCCACACGCATAAAATCTCATATGGGTTGGAAAACAATCACTGACTTACTGTCTATTACTGCTCGGTATCTAGAATCTTCTGAAGCAGGGTTTGAGGTGGTGACATTCATCATGACTGATGGAGCCTTCTTAACTCCTGCTAACTATATACTCTTTGTTGATTCTGCAAGACAGTTTGCCGAGTCAAGAGTTTCCCTTACAGATAGATCTATTCGTGCATTAGGTTTGATGGCAGATTCTACGGCATGTCTTGTTCGTTGGTCTCTTGATACTAACCCAGGTATAGAAGGAATCGATAAAACATATGATCCAATTAAAGAGATGTGGTCACATCTAGTGAAGGGATTGAGGAAAATGTGTTTGGACCCCAGAGATGAAGTGAGAAACCAAGGTTTATCGTCCTTGATCAAATGCATGATAGGTATGGATGGTATTTGTATTACATCACAATGGCAGCAGTCGTTTGATACTGTTGTATTTGGATTGCTAGACGATCTGTTGAAGATTACCCAGCAGGGACAATCACCCAAAGAGTACAAGAATATAGAAACCACCCTTGTTCTTGCAATGAAGTTCCTGTCTAAGCTATTCCTACATTTCTTGAAAGATCTCTCTGCACTAAGTGGCTTCTGTAAGCTGTGGCTAGGTGTTCTCGATCGCATGGACAAGTACATGAATGTTAAGTTTAGAGGCAAGAGCGAAAAACTTCACGAGTTGATTCCAGATCTCCTGCAAAACATACTTGTTGTAATGAAAGCAAGAGGAATTCTTGTTCAAAGAAGTGCAATCTGCGGTGATAGTCTGTGGGAGCTTACATGGCTTCATGTCAACAACATTGCACCATCTTTAAAATCTGAGGTTTTTCCAGGTGATGAATATGCACAGGATTTATGAATATTGATTTTGTATTTTTTTTGTATACCACGTTGTGTAGCTTTGTTCTTCTTTCTTGGCATGTTTTAGTTAGATTTGTGCAAATGATTCTACGATTGTTATTTACAATTCTACATTATTTATTTGGAGTATAACAGTATATCAGGTTTATCAGATTATTTTATTGTTTTATAACCTAACTTATTTTACACGTACTGATGTCAGCCCATTTTACTACAATCAATACTCATCTGGACGACCAGTTGTGACAATTATACGACAGTTAACTAGTTATAATAACTATTATGGTTTTTCGCTAGCATGGTACGAATTTCGATTTGTATATTTTCATACGATATATTATATGGTTCTGATATATCATGTAAAGATAAATATTTTTACAGTAAAAAAATTAAAGTCAGAGAAAAAATGATAAAATATAAGTAAATAAAAATTAAATTAGACTCAAACCTGAACCTCTATTATGAATCCGAATCATTTATTATTATTGTGAATCCGAAATCCGAATCATTTATTATTATTGTGAACTAGTCTATTTATTTGATCAAATATATTTCAATTGTCGACACTGTTGGATGATTTCAATTGCTTTGATCAGATATATTTCCCCCTTATCATTTTCCAATTTTCTAAAAAAAAAAACTCTTGTTCGAATGGTTTTGTTAACTTCCGATTTGCTTAAACCCATTGATCCGTCTCAACAATTCGACGAGGATGCCCTTCTTCGCTACGTCAGAGCTAACGTCGAAGGATTTCCTCCTTATCCCTCCACTCTAGCCGTCTCACAGGTATCATTTTCATACACCATTTAGCCAGTTCACTTGTATGGGGTTTATTTAGGATTTAGGATTTCCAACATCGATTCTCTTTTATTTTGTCGATAGTTCGGACAAGGGCAGTCGAATCCGACGTTCCTGCTTGAAGCAATGGTAGATGGCGTTGCTGTCAAGAAGTATGTGTTCAGGAAGAAGCCTGCTGGGAAATTGCTTGCTTCGGCCCATGCCGTCGAGAGGGAATTTCAGGTTTGAATCCGAATGTTTTCTTTAAAGAAACCCTCCACCCCTTTTTTATCCTTTGTATTTTTTTGGTCAAACTCTGTCTTTTTTCATCTTTATGAGTGAGATTTTTACGGTTATATGTCTATTCCAGTATAAATTGCATTTAAGCAATGTTTTCTTCTCTAACATCATAATAATTTGTTTCAGGTTCTGAGAGCATTAAGTCTACACACAGATGTTCCTGTGCCCAAAATCTTTTGCTTATGCATTGATTCCAAAGAAATTGGGACTTCCTTTTTTATCATGGAGTATTTAGAAGGACGAATATTTACTGACTCTAAGCTACCTGTAAGGATTTATTTCTGTCTAATGTGTTAATGATTCTAATGCCTCCTTCCATATCCTAAAGTTTCAATTTATCTAAATTTTTCATACCCTATGTTTTGTTTATAGGAACTTACCTCTGAAAAAAGACGTGCCATATATCTTGCAACTGCTAAAGCTTTGGCTTCGTTTCACAAGGTCGATGTAGATTCTATTGGATTAAGCAATTTTGGAAAGAGGGACAACTATTGTAAAAGACAAGTATGTTATAGTTTCTTATTTGATATTTTACAATCGAATCAGTTATTTCAAAAAAGTCTTAACTTTTTTATAATTGGCAGACCTTTGCTGGTTTATTTTAATTTTTAAAGTTACATCACTTGTTACATATACATGAGTTGTTACATAGAGAAGAAATTTTAGTTTTATTTTGAGTTTAAAAAATATACATACTAATTGTTTCTATTCTTTTTAAAAATTATACTATTTTTCAGCAGGTGCATATACATTGTGTTTTCTCAATAGTCATATAATCACATTTCTTGATAGATAACTCATTTTGTAAATTGAAAGCTCAAAGCAATAATATCTGATATCATATATAAATAATAAATATATATAAATTATCTGTCCTTTGCTCCTTCGCTAACATGTCTTCCATTTTAACCAAGTTTCGAGTGTATACTTCATAGTTTATGTTCTGATGTGAAGTTTTGCACACTGCGAAAAAAGGCATCATAACATTATACAGTTAATTTGTTAGTGTAAACCGTAAACTTGGTATATGGAGCTTTCAGATCTTCCCACCTCGCCGGAGCTTCCTCCCTGCACTCACTGGGTGCTTCATCTGCACTCGGGTGACCTAATCTTTATAAAAACATACACTATAATTTTATGCTCGCATATGCAATATGCGGACCTGGTGATCGCCTGGTCGCTTGGACGCATCAAAAACCTTGATATGCAGTCATGCAGAACCCTCAAGTCTCATGCATTTTTTTAATGCATATCTGTTTTTTGCAAAAGGTATTTTTTTCTTGTAATTGACTGCTTCTGAATTTTATGTTATTAATTACTACATCTCGATATCTTATTAATTATTATTCTTAGAATTTCTTTTAAGTAAAATGTAATTCTTATAATTTAAATGTTTTATGAAATTTTCTTCCTTTTAATATTTGAATGTTTCAAGAAAGTCAACTTTTCTATCATGAATGTGATATGGCGAAATTATTTTCTCCAGGTGGCAAGATGGAAAAAACAATATCTTGCTTCCACGGGTGAAGGAAAGCCTAAGAGGAATTCCAAGATGCTGGATTTAGCTGGCTGGTTAGAAGAGCATGTTTCTTTTGAAGACACTTCAAGAGGAATATCAACTGGTCTTGTCCATGGTGATTTTAAAATGGATAATTTAGTTTTTCACGCTGTGGAGGTATGTACTGTGTAAAAATTCACTTCAGTAGATTCTTTGTTCAGTGTCCATCTCATTGTTACTCTTTTCATTCTTTCATTAGTCAATATGCCATGAGTTACCTTATTGATCAATTTATAATGCTCTGAACTCCATTTCATAATAAGATATATTTAAAAATAAAATAATCACAGGCAGATCAAGTGTGAATATGCTTTTATCTCTCCCAATTCCCTCAATGAATCGCAAATACACTGGTAACAGTCAACCGTAGGCAATTTTGTGAGTTTTATCATTGAATTATCAATGCTGTAAATAATAAATATCATCACATTAAAATGACATGTTATTGTGATTTGTGAGTGGGGTGAATATTTTTGAATCAAAAAGTTAACAAAAACTGACAAGTATTTTTTTACTGCAGGATCGAGTTATTGGTATTCTTGATTGGGAGTTGTCTACACTTGGGAATCAAATGTGTGATGTTGCATACAGCAGTTTGGTACTTCCTGACCTCTTGTCATTTTAAGACGCAAAATGTTCCAAATGCATCGTTCCAATTTTAAAAAGTCCTTAGCTAACTATTTAATAAATTCTTTTTTTACTTCAACATATAGTAATCAGTTTATAAAAAAAGGTTGAGTAATCATGTTTTCCAATCCTCTTCCATATAGCACTCACATTTTTTTATTTTGCCCATGACATGAAGTGCAGATACACACTTCGGCTTCCTCCACAAATAAAGCTTAGTGTTAATCGATTATATAAGCTAGATTATCCCTCCAGATTAATTTTCCTACAGAGATCTGAATCCAAAAATCTAGATTAGAACTGATTTTCGATGTAAATCAAGGATGTTCGGAATCCACTGAAGATGTTGGAATCCACCTACTAAAGAAACACAAAAATGGAGAAGAAATACCTGTCAAAGTTGTAACTGAATAAAAGACGTCTTCTCCTTTGTCTGCTCTTATTTTATACTTGTCTTCATAAAGGTGGAATTCATGAAAGCAAGTTTCAAAGCCCATTGGGTGTATTCTGGGCTACATCAATTTTAACTCCTTTATTTTATTGGCCTTTTCCCAAGCAGCATCATCATTTTATCCATATTCCAGAAAATGGTCTTATTTTAACATATTTCTTTTGATCGTTCATAATTCATTTCATAAATTTTTAGGATGTTTCATTTCATAAATAATTCAGGCCTTTAAAAACACCAAAACTAAAAACATTAATACATCTAATAGTTAGAGTTCTCCATCTTTTAAGCAGAAGCTGTAGAATAATCTTCTCTCTTCTTCTTTTTTTTGAAACAAAACCAACTGATAATATAGATTCCGAAACAAAAAAAAGGGTGTGATCACATGCGATCCACCCCACACCCTCCGCATTGTTCCAACCCCGGATCTTACGATCGTTTGGGCCTTCACAACCTTTGGGGAACTGACTCGATATTTCCTAGAACGATCTATGCCTCATCGTTCTTACGAAGTGGTCCTAAGCCAATGGGGAGTGTAAAAACCCTGGTGTGCCCAAGGCATCTTTTCCTTTGCCAAGGGAAAACTCTGCCATTACCTTTAGGTCCACTACACATAAGTGATTCCACATATCGTTTCTACTTTAATAATAGAGTCCACCCCCTGGGGGATAGAGCTCTATATGGATATGACTTTTTTGGTCATTCCATTTACCAATTTGCCCCCTCCTATAGTATTTGGCAAGACAGGGTTCTATTTTTAGTTGAACCCCATCCCACCATATACCTCAGTTTTAGTTTCCCTTAATACAAGTTCCTATTAAATTACGATTACAGACTCACTATCAAATATGAAGAATTAAACAAGTTTCACGTTCTCGCCAACTGGGCACCTCCGGTCCATATATCCATCCATCTCTGTTCCCTTCTCGTACCTTTTGCTTTATACTTGTCCACCTTGAATGACGCTGTTACATCCTGTACTGTCCTCCTCCCTATCTCCTGTGGGCTCGTGCGTCTGTCCTCATGCACTCTCCTGTTCCTTTCGGTCCAGATTCCCCATACTATCGCTGCCGTGTACGTCCACGTCAGGCCCCAGCATGGTGAGTTCTTTGTTCTTGCATTTGCCTGTGCCATGACCTGTTCTAAAGATAGACCTGCACACGTAATCAAACTGGGTTTTGCATTTAAAATATATGTCCATAGATCCTTGGAGAACTTGCATTTGAAGAAGACATGGTCTTGTGATTCCCATGTCCCCCCACATAATATGCAGCCTGTGTTCCCCCTCCCATTCTACCCGCCCAGTCAACTCTCATGGATATTTTGGACCACCTGGCCCTCCAGAGTGTTATGCTGAATTTCCTTACACTAGTCGTCCAAACCCCCTCCCCGTAGTGGTCTATTGGCTCAACATTCCTGACGGAGTCCCAAGCGTTCTTGAAAGTCAGGGAAGTCCCTTTTCCTATCCAGGTGTAATTATAATCAGCCTCACACTTTAGGTTCCCCTCTATCACATCCTTCTTATCAGACCAACTGGTACCATCCTGTTCGTTAGGACTTTTGAAAGGATCTTGTACGTTGTGTTTACGCAAGATATGAACCTAAACTAATCCAACCTTGTGGGGCTCTTGGTTTTCGGGACCAAGGTAATGAACGTAGCGTTTACTTGTCTCAGTAGGGGCTCTCCTAGAAAGATAGATTGTATGGCTTTGACTAGGTCCTCGTCTATAATGTTCCAAAAGGCCTTAAAGAAGGCTCTGTTGAAACCGTCTAGACCAGGGCTTTTGTCTGAGTTTAGTGTCATGACTACCTTCTTAATCTCGTCATACGCTGGTATCTTCTCTAATTCCCTATTTTGTTCAGGCGTAACCTTTTTAACGAAGTTTCTGGTTTCGGTACTTAAGGCCTTCTCCCCTTCAGCAAATAGTGTCTGGAAGTGGTCCAACGTTTTTTTCTCCGTCTCACTTCTAGATACCACCACCCTTCCATTCGGACCTAACATTTTGTAGAGGGAATTTAGGGTTTGTCTTTGTTTTGTCATGGCTGCAAAGAATTTCGTATTCTTATCCCCTAGTCGCAACCAATTTGCCCTACTCCTCTGCCTCGCATCCTCCTCCTGCACCTGTAGCAGGCCTTTTAGATCCTTAAGGCATCCATCCAGCCTCACCTGGATATCCTCATCAAATGGTCTTACCTCCAACAGGTCCTCATTCTTCTGGATTTCTGCCTCTGCTTGGGCGATTCTCCTCCTTGCTTGATCCTCTGATGTCTTCCATCTCTTGAGTACCCTCTTCACATTGTTCAGCCTCCTTGTGAATATGTACATCGGGGTCCCCCATACCTCGATTTGCCAAGCATCCCTGACTACCCCTTCCAACTCATCCTTCCTTAGCCATGAGTTTGTGAATCTGAAAGGCCTCTTCCCCTCTTCAACTACCCTGAGGTCGATGGTCAGGCTACGGTGGTCAGACGTGCCACCAGAGTGGCTGTCCAGGGTCACTATGGGCCAAAGGTTCAGGAATTCAAAGTTCCCAAATCCTTTGTCAATTTTACTGCTAATCCTGAACTCGCCCACCCTTTTGTTTGTCCAGGTCGTAGGATTTCCTTGGATAGGAATCTCTCTCAAACCTGCTCCATCTATCGCCTGGTTGTATCTGCCTATGCATGCCAAGGAGGCCCTAGCATGTTCTCCTATCCTGTCCTCCCTGTTTCTAACCTCGTTGAAGTCCCCCAGCATGATCCATGGCCCTCTGATGCTGTGGCTGAGTCTCACAAACTCCTCCCACGTCTCTTCCCTCTCGTTGCTCTCTGACGCCCCGTGCACAAAGGTTACATGGACTGTAAAACCCCCCTTATTCTTTTCTACACAATGTATGTAATGCTCGTCCAGAATGGAGCTCTCAATCTTCCAGTTCCTCACATCCCATACTAGCCAGATAGAATCCGGCTTTTGGATTGTGTCATCGGTCCTGTTCGACATCACTGAGAAATTTTGTCCGAAAATCTTACTACAGTGTGCAAAGTTACGTTTCATAATCTTGGTCTCGTATAGACCAAAGATGTCCAGCTTATACTTTTTAACAAACCTCTTTACCTCATCCTTCCTTATGTCACTGTTTAGTCTGTAAACATTCCAGCTTCCGAACGATATTTTTGACTAATCTTGACTAGGCTTTTGTAGATTTAACCACCTTCCCTCCTTTTCATTTGTCATAGCCAGCCATTGGTTTCCTTTGCTCATCCTATTCAGACTCAGTCTATGACTTTTGGTCAAAGCCCAGGGATTTTGACTTTTGGTCAAAGTGTGGTTTTTTGCCAGAATCAGGGGCTGGCCATTTTGACTTTTGGTGAGACTCAGGTTGCGAGTGTTTTGCCTCTTGCCCAAGCTCCAATTTTGACTATTGGTCAAATTCGATTGATTTTGACTTTTGATCAAACTCTGGGTGTTTTGACTTTTGGTCAAAGTTGGGTTTATGTCCTTCTTATCTTCCCCCACCCATGTGCAAGCATTTTTTATTACAATTTGTATTTTTATTTTTATCCCCACCTCAATCTTACCCACATGCATTTCTCTCCTACCCTCCCTTTTCACCCACATGGGTATTATCCCTCTAATTTTATTATTATAGAGTTTATTTTTCCCTTTATTTTCCTTATTTCCCTTTAACCACATGCAAATTTTCCCATAACCCTCCCACCCCAATAACCAAATTGGTCTCACCACATGCAATACAAGTCGATCACCCTCCCTGGCAATTTTCCTTTTTCCCCTTCTACCCCACATGCAATTTCTCTCCCCTACCCTAATGTTTATGTATTTACCTTTCCCTCCCATGTGCATGTCCCTTTGTGACATTTTATAATTACCCACTACCCACATGCATATTTTAGATATAATATTCCCTCCTTTATTTTTTATCCTACCCCACATGCAAATTCCCTCCATTTGACTTTTCCAATTGGTTTTACCTAATATTAATACTTATTAATATTTAATACTACTACTAATTTCTACTGTTTATTTACTTAATTTAATTTAATTTTAAATTTTAAGCTCACCTCCCCCGCTCACCCCGCCCTTGGCAGCAGAGTCGGGCTGGCTTTCCTCCCGCCGGACGTCTTCCAACAGATCATCCTCTTCGATCACCAGAGATGGTTCCTGCCATTGAATCATCCCGTGCTCGTATTCTCCCTCCGAGTCTCCCTCCTCATCGTTCAATTCTGGAAAGTCCAACCTGCCGGATTTTCTCTCCGACAACCCATGCCCGCCGTCGTCTGGTTCAATAAGATAGTCCTTCCTGCCTTTGCTCGATATTTCCTTCTCGGTCTGGACCACCATATCCCCTTGATTCTCCCTCCTTGCCTGCTGCTTCAATTTGTTCTTTGAGGTCTTCTTCCCTTTTGAGGTCGCTCTGGTCGGCGAAGGCTTTGTACTCTGTTTTGCTTTTGCATCTCGACTCCCTTCCTCCTCGTCGGGTTTTTGAGGTGTCGAGTCTATTTCTTGCTTCTCCAATTCATTCCCTCCTATCTCTTCCGTCTGTCGATCCTTAATTCCTTCTCTGTTTCTCTATTTCTCTTCCGCTTTAACCCATCAGTCGGCGTTCCTGGCGATCTTATCCTTTTCCCTATTTCCATCTCTGCTCGGCTACTGGGTATCATAACATTGGTCGGTTTTTCCCCATTCATGTTGCTCACCGCTGCCCTAGTGATCATCGGCGCAGTGCCTCTATCCTCCGCCGGCAGCACATTCCCGCCTTTCTTCTTCCCCGATTTCGATCTCCTATTTAATTGGGTCGGATCAATGCTTTTCTTTTTCCTACTCAATCGGGTTTCATTTGATGTTATTTGGGGGGCGGCAATCGGGTCGGGCGCACTTATGTTCGGGTGTGGTTGTTTGGCTTGAATGGTTCCACCTGCACCTGCATTAAAGATTAGATCGATTAATTTGTTACCTGGTGCAGCCACATGATCAGGCTCGAATCGACCCGTGTGCACTTGACTTAATTGACTCGCAGAGTTGATTTGATTTGTTGCATGGCTGTGCTGATTTATCGCATGTGGGCTCGATCGCTTTGTGGAGTTGGCTCGTGAATTATTAACCAGCCTATTTAACTCATTGACCATGAGTTGACATCGGACCCTATCACTGTTCATCGTCTTCAACCTTTCTCGGTCGCTGCAAGGTTCAGTTCCACTGTCGTACGGTCGAGGGGCACCCTGATCGATCTTCAATCCATGTGAAATCTCCTCCGATACCTCCATCCGAGTCATCCTAGCAATTTCTCCCACTCCGTACGTCTCCCCATCCGCTCTACTGCACTCTCCCATCCTCGACAGGCTGTCTGCACCCATTCGTTGTTTTTCCGTACGCCTCGAAGAATCAATTCCCAGAGAATCGTCCTTGGTAGCGTGTTCGATAATTCCTTCCCGTTGAGTCTGGTCACGTACCTCTCTCCCTGCAGTTTCTTCAGTCCCCACCGTACTGTCTTCTTCCCCGATTTTCCCCCGACCTCCATCTCCCCTGTTTCTCCATTCCTCTGTTTTCTTTAGTTCACTTTGTATCTTGTTCTCGGGCCGGTCTTGTGATCCGCCCGACCCACGTCCGATTAGGTTAGCTAATTGTTGACTTGGGCTTAAACTCTCCGGGTCTCCCCTCCTTTTCGGGCTTATCAACCCGGGTCCGACTAAATCATCTATCAGATTGTGCATGAACTGGTGTATGGTCCCTTCGGTCTCCACGTCAGCACCAGTTGTCGTCTTTCCATTGGTAGTCGTTTCCACCTCAGTTATGTTCTCTCCGGTTGTCGCCTTTTCACTGGCTGTCATTTCCACCTCATTTAAGTTCTCTCCAGTTGTTCCAATCCTCTCTTCCGCTTGCACCACGTCATCCCCTACTTCCTCGTCTTTTCCTGCTGCATCACTATTGTGATTGCCTACCTGGTGGAAACCCACCTCAGCTCCAGTTGTCCCAATCATAGCATCCTGTTGTGCCTCGTCATTGCCAGCTGGCTCGTCTACCTCAATTGGGGTCATCACGTTCGACTGACTACTGTCTTTGTCCTCCGCGTCTGTCTTTTCGGCGAAGGTCGCGATTTCCTCCTCTCCAGTGAATCCACCCGTGTATTTGCAATTTTCTGCCTCATGTCCGAAGGAGATGCACTTACCACAAATCGGAGGCAGTTTGATGTATGTAACAGCGCACCCATCCTCCGTCTCTGCGCCGTCCTCGCCGTGCATGAAGATCGGCACCTCCGTCGGGAAGCTTCCAGCCGCCTCCATAATTACCAGTAGCTTCGCACCATTCGCATTTGGACCCATTGCAGTGTGAGCATCGACTTTTACCGGCCTACCTAGTACACTGCCGATCGCCGAGAAAACCTTCGGCGACCAAATGTGAGCTGGGAAGTTTGGCAATCCGACCCAAATTGGCAGTCGAGTGATCCTTGCATGTTCAATTGCCTTTCCCACCTTCCAATTTTTAACCATGGTGTACACGCCGTTAGTCCATGTGTCTCCGGCCGATTTTACACTGTCGTAATCTTCCGATCGTCGAAATTGGATGATGAAGACAGCCGACCCTCGGATCTGGACGTTGAACTGATCGCCCTGTATTCCCCAAATCTGCCTAATGATGTTTTTGGCAAATCGAGGGTCAATCCTTTCGTCAGTGAACCTACGCACGAGAAGTGTTCCGGCGAACCTCGCGTTTTCGATTTTTTTGATCAATTCCGGTCTCAGTAGGGCTCCTCGCCTCCCTTTCCTCTCTTCCGGCTCCGTGTAGCTCAGAGCAGTGGTGACTCCCTCTGGAAGTTCTGCAGCAGGCCTGACAATCGACGCAAATGTGCGCTGCACCGATGGGTTCCTCGAATTTGCGATTTTCCGTTCTTCCTCCTGTTTCCTTTCCTTTTCGATTGCCGTCAAGTCCTCCTCAGTGGCAGTGCCCTCACGCACCCTTCTCCTTCTCTGTAGCTCAATTGGGTCCGCTGTTTGCCCCAGAGTATCGACCAGCTTTGCTCTTTGAATGTTCCGGAACCTCGCAATCCTCTGTTTTTTCAGAGTTTCCAAGTCTTCGGCAGTAGCTTTCCCGGCCCTCGCTCTGGCCCTCCTTGCTATCTCCAGGTGATCTTTGGTTCCCGGCAAGACTCCGTCACCCGCATTCATCGAGTTCCTTCTTGTTTCCGCATGATCGCGTCGTTGGACCTCCATCGTCGCCAAGTCCTCCACTGAACCCATTCCCTTCCGTACACGTTCTCTCCTTCCAGCGTCCTCCTCAGTCACTGCCTTCGGGAGGAACCCATCTCCAGCCTGCCTCGCCCATCTATAGTCGTCTGCCCTAGCTTGCATTTGCTCCAGTGTGAGATGTCCCGCAATTGGGTTCACTCGACGTCGTGAACTTGTAAAACTGCTCCTGCCTCCACCACGACCTCCCCCCGTCCCCTTCTTCCGGCCAGACCTCTCCCCGGTGACGCTGCATCCTTTTCCAGTCTACCCCCAGCATTTCTTCCCGTAACCTCGGTCCATCCACCTCGGTCCATCCACCTCCGTCTTCAACCTCCATGGAGATATTCTCCATGGAGAAATTGAAGAACACGAACCTACAGTTAAAAAAGTACAACAAAAATCAGAAATTGATTAAAAAAAAACTAAATCCGTACCTGGTTTTTTAATTAAAAAATCCAAGATTTGAATTTTTATACAATTTCTCTCCGTGCGTGAACTCCGTACTCCCCTAGTCTGCTAATCATCAGAGAAGAGAATCGCCTCCTGGTCGCTCCTGATCGCCTCCTGATCCCTAATAGATTCCTCCCTTGTCCTTTACTCGTTTGTCAGTGCATCTTTTTTCTATTGATGAAAAAGAGAGAGAAAAATTTCCTTACGCAGTGCTTCAGAAAATTGATCCCAAATAGCCCAAACAGTACGACCAGTGGCGTATCCAGGGGGGGCAAGGGAGGGCAATTGCCCCCCCCCTAAAATTTGGAAATTTTTGGAGGACCTATATGTAATTAAATTTTTTATAGGGGGTTTAGTATAATTTTCACAATATATTAATATTTTTAAGGGTTAATATATAAATTTCACAATATTTATATATTATATAAATTTCTTTCCCCCAATCTTCTTCCCCAAAACTATCGATTTCTCCTCCTCCTCCTTCAATTTCTTCCCCAATCTCTCCTCCTCCCAACTCGCATGACCCATCCACCTCACGATTTTCCCTCCGTTGCTTTCTATATAAGTTTTTTCTAGTACACAAGGAGTCCAAGATCAATAACATACCCCCAAACAATTAACTACCATCTTCAGGCGGGATCAAATTGGTGTGCGTCAGTGCGTGTGTGACTGTGTGTCTGTGTCTGTCTGCGGTCTGCCCTCAACAACCTAGGTGAAGATCTAAAGACTTCCCAAGAATTGTTATGCATTGGAAAATCGATTACAGTTGGTACCTGGCATTTGACAGGTAAATATAATTATTTATTCCAAAAATTATTACCACCACTAAAATTCTGAAAAGAAGAATAATAGAATAACACAATATGAAGTATAAAATAAATGTTGTGATGTTGTTTTAGAATTATTTTCTTTCAGAATGATCAAGTTGAAAGGAAATAAGTAGACTATCTATAGTAAACACACAAGATCGATCACCAATCAATAACAGTATAAGATGCCAGATTTCAATCAAATGAGATGATTTGTTTTGAATTTTGGATTTCATTATTATGTGACTTGAATTCAATCTGCTGCATTATTATGCTCAGAATAAAGTGGCAAACTACTAAGTGAGTCTTTGGTATATAGTTTTCCCACCTAATCCTCCATAATCATAGAGATAATTTGTGAAAACCATTTTCTCACAT
>LFYR01001565.1:66835-315363 GCA_001185155.1 Zostera marina | reverse complement strand
AGACTGACATCGGCGAAAGGCGTGTAAAGGGCGACCATGCCCGGCGGCGGATCGGAGGCAAGGCGGTCACCGGCTTCGGTAAAGAGCAGATCCGGTTGGCCCATCTTCGCCAACGCCAACCGGATCGTGTCGACCCCGACAGTGGATAAGGGATCCTTGCTGGTAGGGGCGACGAAAAGCGACGAGACCAGAGTGCGGGCGCCGTCCGCGGCCTGGACGCAATCAGAGGAAGAAGCGGAGGCCATTACCAACCTGGGAAGGGAGAAGGTCGGAGGAAAAAAGAGAGTAAGAAGAGTCAGTCGCGAGGGGCAAAGGGGGGTTTATATAAGGGTTCAGGGGGGCGCGGAAGACGAAGCGTCGCGTACCTGGATTGGTCAGGATCGGATGGGCCGGGGGGCCCCCGAGGGAGCCCAGGAGCCGGTCCATCGGAGGGCAGGGTGAAAGCCAGGGACCGACGCGGGCGACGAGGCGGGGGAGAAAAACCCGACGTAGGCCCGGCGGTGTCCAACGGCCGAACGACGCAGGAGGAACGTGGTGGGGGTGTCCAGACGGGCCTACAGGCGGACCCCACCAACGAGACGACGTAACGAGCCGACGCCCGAGTCGGCGAAAGGGGGACCCGTCGCGACGGACAAGGGCAGAGCTCGAGAAGGATGCGGGCAACGTCGACAGAAGACGCCGAGTAGCGCGAATCTGCACGGACGTGCGAAGACAGTCAAAACGAAGAAAAAAAACGAAGGCATTCTCATTAAATTAAAGCAAATGTTACAACGGCCGGTGGTACGGCGGGAAAAAATACACGACGCATAACAACAGCTAGTCCGGATACAAAAAAGAAATAGGAGAGAAGAAGAACGAGGCGCGCCCCAGACGTCGTCCCGTGAAGGCAGACCCACAGCCTAGATGAACGTGGTCGCGGTCGCGGACGTCCCCCGGACAGGCCTAACGGGCCGGCTTCGAGGACCCCGACAGGAAGTGACGCAGATCGTTAGCCGGGAGGGACGAAGACCCACGGGAACGACGAGGGCCGCGCGGCCGACGACGCCTTGGCAGAGGATCAGGGTCGGAGGCAGCAGCAGGAGCGGCGATCGTACCATGCGCGCGGAAAGCACGCGAGGTGCCAGCAGAGCCCGAGGTATCAGGGTAGGTGACGGGAGGAATTTCCGCGAGAATGTCGGAGCGACGAATCTGGGAGAGACGACGGTGGACGTCGATCAACACGGCGTTGAGGGGCTGAGTCTCGGCTACGGCCACACTATTGGGAACACCAGCAGGCGACAGCAGATACAGGGCCCAGGTGGCATGCTGAAGCTGCACTTCGCGACCATACTCCTCGAGGATATCTCGAACACTCATAGCGGAAAGGAGAGGTGGTGCAAAAGATAGGAGACTCAAGCAGCCTATTTATAGGAAAGGGAAGGAGGATGGGTCCGAGGATCGAGGAGCACTAATGAAGGTGGGTGGGGGCGAAAGGGGGGCGGACGGCCCCGGGCCCCGGCCCGCCGAGAAAGGGGGAGTACTGTTGGTACCATGGACCGCGGACCGCGGCCCATGGACCGAACCGGCCCGGTCGGTGGCCCAGACAGACGGACGGGCCCGACGTACGAGCCCACGAGGCCCAAGGACAGCGAGTGAAGGCTATAAATACCTCTCCTGGTCCACCTGGGGAGGGGGTTGATAATTCTTGGAAAGAGACACTTGTACTGGGTTGGACGGTGGGAGTGTTCCGGCGAACCCCCACACCAACAGTATATTAATTATTTCCATCAAATAAATCTCTATTATTGATCAAGTTAATTATGGAAGCTTGTATTTAATTTTGCACACCTATTTGCTTGCATTAACTCTTGTTTCAAGTTGATCAATGTCTTAAAGATTAATCAACAAGGTGTAAAAGCTACAACTATTTATTCAAACTTCAAATGGACCCAAGGTGTAGAAAACGTGTAGAAGTGCAATCATGAAAAATTCTAAGAGCATATCCAATATATTAACTACAAAGATCTTGGAATCAATGCTACACAAAATACTAGTTGAAAAGTTCAAATTGGAGGAGTACAAAACGTGTAGAGGTTCATTCTCCCAAAATGTTATACAATCTGACCTTGGAGTTAAAGCTACATAATTTCCTAAAAAGAAAATCCAATCATGATCTTGGATTTAAATACTACACAATCTCTCAAGATGAGATTCAAATTCAAGTAAAAGCTTCAAGCCTCCAACGTCTATATTCAAACTCTTCTTCCTAGGAGTTTTGAAAATGAAAAAATTATCTCAATGCCACTCACGTCTACTATATAAGGAGGTGCACACCCAAGGGCCAAAGTCATCACTTGCCATCTTTACTAAACTCTCCTTGGATCAAAACTCTACTCTTTCTCTTTTGCTTTTGCTCAAGTTCTAGCTCTCGTTCAAGCTTTGTGTGAGAGTTGCTCTCAAGATTGTGTGCTTAGTTCTTCAACTTTTTTTTCTTCCCCTCTTGTACGTTGAGAGAGTGTTAGAAGAAAAGCTCTACATCTTGTAAGTGGTCCAAGTGTTGTGAGAGATTTGTCTCAATACCAACACTTGAAAGGTTCTACGAGTTCAACCATAAAATTCGGTGTGGTTCTATAGAGTTTCCAGGAAAACTCTTAGGTTAAATCTGCCTTAAAGGTTCAAGGATTTTTAAGAGTTCCTTAATACTCTTAGAGAGTTCACAACCGTTTAGCCTTAAAGTTTGGCAGAGATTTGACTAATGAAGTCGAGCTTGTCGTTATACTATTATATTATATACTTTCATTAAAGTTTCAAAATGAAGTATTGGTTAAATAGTTCATTCATTTAAATGTTAAGTGAAAGATCTCAAGTTCAAATCACACATATTTAAAATTATTTTTATGGTTAAATTACTTGTACACTGCAATTTTAAAGAGGGCTTATCGAACTCAAGCCCAGGCTCATGGGCTCGCGAGCTTCGAGTCCGAGCGTATAAAATTTCTTATCGAGTCGAATTTGAGCTCGACCAAATCAAACTCGACGAGCACGAGTCCAAGCTTGAGGAATTCCTTATCTAGCCAAACCTGAGCTTGGCTCCATAAACCAAAGCTCGGCTCGGTTAGTAGATGCAACTTCCTAGTCTATGTTAGAGAAAACCTAGAAATCTTGGTTCTCAAAAAAGTAGATGATGCTGGCCTGCTCTAGAACAGAAATCGAATATCACACTCTCTACTCATGCTAAGGAATTGGAAGCAATCCGGTGTTGACATAGATCGAACTTGAAATTTTATTCTCGTTACAATTAAAAATATTAAGTGATAACTTAAGGAAGACTTTCATCTCCTGAAATCCAATTGGATACATAAAATCAAAGCATATAGTGTTGGATTTATACTTTGTCTGTGACAGGACAAAGAACGGAACAGACGATGTTTGTCAAATTCAACTCGATCTGATAAGTCGTGTTTGAGTTTAGCCTTGTCAAGCTCTACTCAACTCAAAAAATTTAAATATATATAATTTTTTTTATAGAGAGTGATATGTTAGTATGAGAATTATAAAATGGGTATTATTGTAAAATCTCGTCTTATTCATTTTACTAATATAGAATCAATTGTTGTTTGATCGATTCCTGAGAGGCGATTTGATCACTGTTTTGTGATCAAATTGGAAAACACTAAACAATCTATTGTCTTCTATTTATGATTGACATTTCCGCTAATTGATCAACGAAAGATGAAAAGAACATGGTTGTCTTTACTCAAGATGATTTGCATACTCCGACAAAGGACGTGGTTATTAAATCTCCAAAAACAGTAACGTTTGATCGAAGTAATTATTTCGCTTGGAGGACACAGTTCATTGACGCATTGAGAGGTAATGGATTACTCTCATATCTCCTCGACCAAGCTATACTGGACACGTCAAAGGTAATTTGACAAGATGAAATGATTTTAAGTTAGATCTTGTCGACAACATTTATAATTAAACATGGCATGTATATCGATCGAATTTGAATCGGATATACAAGTGTCCAAATATGAATAATTATCTGGATATTTAAATTCGATCGAATAAAATACGAATATAAAAATTTGGATCCGAAATTTTTTTTATAAAAAATTAAAATAAAATTATGAAAGTATAAAATCATCATTAATAAAATTATTTAATAGTCAATTAATCATTCTAAAATCTGAATATTCGAAAGTTAATTTATATTTATTCGGATATCCGAATCCGAAATTTATTTAAAAAATTAGATTTAACGACGGATTTTTCGGATATTCGAATCCGTCCGAATAAAATTCGGATATCAATTTGGGTATCCGAATCTGAAATTCAAAAACAGATTCGAATACGGATTCATATATACCATTTACAGGCTTATCTGTAAACATAAAAGTCGACATATTGTGAAACTACTACATATTGTTGGAAGATTTTACAGGAAGAGTTTGCATCTTCTTCCAAATCCCAACTTCTTGCAATTCAACAAAAATTGTAAGATTTAAGGGAAGAAAATCAATCTCGGAATACATTGTTGAAGTGAATAGCTTGGTGGAAAGTTTGTCTGTGATAGGGAAGAAAATTAAAAATGAGGATCTAATTCTACTAGTGGTGGCAAAGTTGAAAGATGAATATGAATCTCTGATTCAAAACATCACACTATGGAGAGATTTAATCACATACAAGTGAAGGTTATTATATTCATAGACATTGAGGTAAGGAAATCTAAATCTAGTATTACCAATTCTTTAAGTGCTAATGTGATTGAGGTAGAGAAAAATAATTCCAAATAAGGAAAAATTAATATCAAGAACATCCCATGTCAAATATGCACTGTCAAGGGAAATGGAATTATTGATTGCTACAATTGTCTTAACATCACCAAATATCATCCAATGGCACCACAAGCAAAATGACTGCAAATATGTTTGGTACCCTAAAATATTGTGGATGAGCTCTCGATCAATATAATTGCAATTGAAGATAGAAAGATAGTCTATAAATTGGATAAATACAAATACATTGAATAAAAAAGATTCATGGTATGCACACTTAGGGCCACAAACCATGTTACAAAAGCTTAGAACAATGTGCAACAAAGTTTGAAGTATGATAGGTCTATCAACACTGCAAATAGTAGACCTATGAAAATCACATAATGTGATAATTCTATTTTTATAGTTAATAATAGAATTTTTAATTTGGATCAACTACTTTATGTTTCTTCATCATCAAAGAATCTAAACTCTGTTAAAAAATTGTGTAGATAACAAAGTCTCAATGCAATTTGATTCATAGAGAACGATTGTCAAAGACTTGACCTCTAAAGAAGTGTTGATCTATGCAATAAACGGTGATGGATAGGGTGTCAACTGAAGTCCAACGAACCGAATTTAAATTTATACTTTTAAAATTCAATTTGATAAGCTCGTTAAAAGCTTCTTAATAATAAATTATAGATATAAAGAGTTATAAATATTAATTGATGAGATATTCTGCCAATTGTGAGGATTATATATGCATGAACATGAAAGATAAAAGGACAATGTTGTCTAAAGATGTGGTGTTTTATGAAAAATAATTTTTTGCCAAGAATATTCTTAGCAAAAAGAATCTGATCAAAGAGCAATTGAAGTTCAAAAAGCAAGACATTCCATCTTTTATAACATCAGAAAATGTTACAAGTCGACCTATACTATGTGATCATGTGATTCAGACATGCTAAAAGAAAGAAAGTCTCTGATGCAGTGGTTCTTAATAATGAAATTTCTGAAGTCACATCAGATATCGTAGATGAACAACAAGCAATTAAAGATCAATATCTAATTAGAATAGATCGGATTATCCAGATACTAATCGAATTCGGATACAGGGTTATCCGATTTGAATTCGTTCGATTGAGAGCTAATCAAATGCATGGCTTGAGGACTCCTCTGCATTGGCCTTGCGGATCATCTTTACTATCATCAAACCGATCTCATTACAGATTATCCGATGTTCTTGGCTGACGTCCTCTAATTGTGCAATCTTTAAGATGTCTGCATTGGTTTTTGCAGACACGCTCTTCAAGGCCGAGGCAAGAATATATACAAGCTTTGGACAAGACTTTGTCTGTAGGGCTGACATAAATGTCTCATCAAAGAGTCTTCCGAATCTCCACATCTTGCGAGTGTAGGCTGGACCCTGATTCAATATGAGCCTGGTCATTGCAACCAATGCCCTTATCTGACGCTCGAACTCCTTGGACTTGACAGTACTCAATAGCAGACCAGGGGAACAGTTTAGAACTCCGCATAGTTTGACAAAGATGCTCACAATATGTATGCCAGTGTTTGACAAATCGAACTCGTACAAGAATGTTCTAATGTTCTTACCAGGTGCTGATCCTCCAATGTATAGAATTCTGTATAGTGTCATTCTCATTCGTTTATTGTAGGAGAAGAAGTGAGTAACAGTCTTCAGGGCTTCTAGTGTCGGGATTCCAGGAGCCACAGGTATCTGATACCCGTAGAATCGTTGAAATCCAATGAGAATGTGATTGAAGGCCTTGATGAAGTTATCTTCAGACTTGATAAACATTCGCAATGTTGATGCAGCAATGAACGAGTATGCTACAGCCTCAGACTCTATGTTGTTAGTTGGGGGCAAAGGAACATTTTCGCAGACTGTGGCGAGCACATTATCTGGAAGACTCTTATAATCTTTATCTAATATGTCCTCTTCAACCTCCGGAAATATCGTGGTTTTAACATCTACAGGATCTCGAAGCTGATATGCTAATATAAACAATGCTCCGACTCCTCGCTGAGAAAACCCAGAACTTAACATCGGAATGACCTCTCTACCTATCTCGACGATCTCAGCGTTTGATAGGCGGGTCAGGGTGATAATCCCTTCCTTCACGAACGTTTCGTCATGAAAGTCAGTGCTCATTTCAGTGAATCCAAGACCAATTTGTGCCAATTGCTTCAATTCCTCTGTCATTGTGGGGATGTCCGGGACGGTCTGTCTGTACTTTCTGATTTTTTGTTCGAGATCACTATCATCATTAGTTGTAAGGGCCATGTTACGTGGCATTATCAGTTGATGGACAGTCTCTGGAACCATATTTTGCTGTCCGGTGGCAGCATTAAACTGTTGAAGTGCAGTCATTACATCCTCTTGTGAATTACTGTACTCTGCCATGATATCCGTTGTACCGGTCCTATTGAGTGTATGTGTGAATACAGGACCAATTTGTGCCAATTGCTTCAATTCCCCTGTCATTGTGGGGATGTCCGGGACGGTCTGTCTGTACTTTCTGATTTTTTGTTGGAGATCACTATCAATTACTTGAGACTTCATACAAAAAAAATTCTGTTATAAACTTTCAAAAAAAATACAAACAAAAATTCTAATAATGTAAAATAATCAGATAAAAACAGATAACTTTTAATAACTATTAACTGCTACATTGAATTACATATTAATAAATACAAAAAAAAAATTATAAAACACTTACTGTATGCATTTCGTCCGCAATATTTAACAGATTCTGGAAAATTCTGAATCCGAAATCGAATCGGTTATAGACGTCAAAGATAGCTAGAACTTTCTAGAAACATGAAGAAAACTAAAGAACACTAGAATGATGAATGAAAGAAGGGAGCAAAACCTAATACAGATGTATCCGTAAGGAAATCAGAAACGACAAAAAGACCGCTAGAAAAAACCAAAGAAGAGGGATTCAGGGTTTCTAACAATCTCCTCCCCTTAACGGTGCCGTTTCAAGGAGTCGAGAGTGGAGAAGTAAGCGAGGGTGACGACGAGAACGAAGAAGATGCAACAGATAAAAGAGAGATAAAAAATGACCGAAGATTCAGACTGAAAAAGAAGAAGAAAAACCTAAAATCTGGAGAGAGTAAATGCAACTATGCAAGTGATGAAAAATACAGACAGAGGATGACGGTTTTATAGATCGACGAGGAAGAAGACAAAAAGTCATGATTCATTGAATTAAAAATATTTGGTTTAGTGGGTTGTTAGTAAAACGTGGTTACGCACTGATGACGGTTATGAAAAAAATAGTTACATAATTGGAATTTGGTAAATAAAAATATATGACGTATAAAAATGAATCGAACGATCACGATGTGTTCTGTAAAGAGATAACGTAAATCCAAACACTGTCCTTGAATTTAGGAATGGGATGGGATGATCATAACTCATAAACGAAGGCTTCTTATTGGTGGAAAACAAGTGACATAGATCTAAGGGTTGAAATTCAATTTTACATTACTACATCAACGTCTACGATTCAACATCCACGTACATTCTTTAATTAGTCCTCTGACAGTTGATGTAATCACATGATACGTTTTATTTTCTATTGCTATATTTTGCAGATTCCCGAGAATAGAATCAAACCTAGAATGGATAAAAGAGTTAAATAAAATCACTCCGGATTACAGACGGGTACCCGACCCATGCGGACCGTCTGTGAACCGGAATGAATAATAATAAACCGGAGTGGATATAAATCACTCCGGTCTTCCGATCGATTTCTTCTCCCCCTCTTCTATAACCGATTTCTTCTCCCCCTCTTCTATAACCTTCCCCGACAGAGCAGATCATCTCCAATCGAGTTCTGGCTAAAATGGAAAACATTGACCGGATCGTCGTTGTTTTCCAACATTGACCGAAACCCTTCCTCTATGGAAACCATGGCGAGATGGAAAACAGAGGCGGTGTGAGATATAATGTTGGCGTGGGAGGAATCGGAAGGAAGAACCTGAAGTGGGTGAAGATTTGACGGAGTTCGGAACCCATGCGATCAAAGTTTCGGAACTGGAGATCTCTGGATTGGGTTCCGATCGCGAGTTTCGGAACTGCCGATATCTGGATTGGGTACCGATCGCGAGTTTCGGAACTGGAGATCTCTGGATGGGGTTCCGATCGCGAGTTTCGGAATTGGAGATCTCTGGATTGGGTTCCGATCGGAACTGCCGATCGCGAGTTCCGATCTCTGGAACTGCATAACTGTGATCGTACTCCGATCGGAACTGCATAACTGTGATCGGAGTCTGATCAGTGATGGGGAACTCTGGTCCGCAAAGGGGACCGTCCGAAGAAGGGGCCGTCCCAGAAATGCGCCCTAAATAAAATTAAATGGTTCAAAAAGGACTTAAATAAAATTAACTAATAATTCTTATTGTTATACGAACAATCAAAGAACTAAAGGACTCGTATGCAGGATTTAAATAAAACTACTTAATAGTCTATGGGCCAAAGGCCAATAGTCCAGCAAATGATTCGGCCCAAGTTGAGTTAGTCCAGCACATCCTTGAGTTGGACTAATATTCGTTCGATAGTCGTTTTAATAGAGTGTCAAATGAGCCTAATCGAATTTTTGCTTATAAAATCAGGCTCGGACTCGACTCGTTAAGGAGTTATCCATGCCCGAGCCTGACAATCGTGTCACACGAATTATTAGACTTACTAATAACGGTCATTCTTGACTACTCACTGATTTTCCTTGTGAACTAACTCATTGAGTTCCATGAGGATCTCACCAAGTTTAGAGGCCTCCTGAACTCCAGTCTGGCCTCATTAATGGTCAAGCGCGATCTTCATCCCAAATCGCTGACTTCAAAGCACAACACCAGAGAAACCACTGACTTCACTACCCTAGATCTCAAACTTTCTTCAATTTACAAAATTACATGTTAAATTTCAAACTCGAGCCTGGATAATTTTTTAACAAGCCGAGTCCGACACCCTACACTTGATTAAATGGTCTAATTATTGTACGAAAAAAGATAGAAAATTCAAAAAATCTAAAAGGTAAGTCGCCAGAGTGGAGCTCCGACGAAAAGGCAAGAAGGAAAAGGTGGGGAAGTTCATAAAATCACACTCAACTCGATTCATCTCCGTCTCCGACACCAAATAAATCCTAGTTATAACCATAACTAACTCAACTCCGAAAATTCAAAACATATAGCCATTAAATATCAGTTTCTGAATTATGACAAACCTACTATCAACTCATCTTCTTAACTTACTTTACAGTTTCAGAGGATTGATAGATTGTGCTTGTGGTATATCCTCCCTTGTCCTTTTTTTTTGAAACAAAACCAACTGATAATATAGATTTCGAAACAAAAAAAAGGGTGTGATCACATGCGATCCACCCCACACCCTCTGCATTGTTCCAACCCCGGATCTTACGATCGTTTGGGCCTTCACAACCTTTGAGGAACTGACTCGATGTTTCCTAAAACGATCTATGCCTCATCGTTCTTACGAAGTGGTCCTAAGCCAATGGGGAGTGTAAAAACCCTGGTGTGCCCAAGGCATCTTTTCCTTTGCCAAGGGAAAACTCTGTCATTACCTTTAGGTCCACTACACATAAGTGATTCCACATATCGTTTCTACTTTAATAATAGAGTCCACCCCCTGGGGGATAGAGCTCTATATGGATATGACTTTTTTGGTCATTCCATTTACCAATTTGCCCCTCCTATAGTATTTGGCAAGACAGGGTTCTATTTTTAGTTGAACCCCATCCCACCATATACCTCAGTTTTAGTTTCTCTTAATACAAGTTCCTATTAAATTACGATTACAGACTCACTATCAACTATGAAAAATTAAACAAGTTTCACGTTCTCGCCAACTGGGCACCTCCGGTCCATATATCCATCCATCTCTGTTCCCTTCTCGTACCTTTTGCTTTATACTTGTCCACCTTGAATGACGCTGTTACATCCTGTACTGTCCTCCTCCCTATCTCCTGTGGGCTCGTGCGTCTGTCCTCATGCACTCTCCTGTTTCTTTCGGTCCAGATTCCCCATACTATCGCTGCCGTGTACGTCCACGTCAGGCCCCAGCATGGTGAGTTCTTTGTTCTTGCATTTGCCTGTGCCATGACCTGTTCTAAATATAGACCTGTACACGTAATCAAACTGGGTTTTGCATTTAAAATATATGTCCATAGATCCTTGGAGAACTTGCATTTGAAGAAGACATGGTCTTGTGATTCCCATGTCCCCCCACATAATATGCAGCCTGTGTTCCCCCCTCCCATTCTACCCGCCCAGTCAACTCTCATGGATATTTTGGACCACCTGGCCCTTCAGAGTGTTATGCTGAATTTCCTTACACTAGTCGTCCAAACCCCCTCCCCGTAGTGGTCTATTGGCTCCACATTCCTGACGGAGTCCCAAGCGTTCTTGAAAGTCAGGGAAGTCCCCTTTCCTATCCAGGTGTAATTATAATCAGTCTCACACTTTAGATTCCCTTCTATCACATCCTTCTTATCAATGATTTCAGCCCATAGGGCCGAATCCGAGTTTGGGTGCTTCTCTATATCTCTGAGAGCGCGTCCACCCACGTATCTCCCCCTCATCCATGATGCCCAGATCGAGTCATCTGCCGACCATATTCTACCCAACCTTATCATCCTCGCCGCTTCAGCGGACTCTCTGAAGCACCTCAGTCCCATTCCACCCTCCTTTTTGGGGAGGGTCATCTGGTTCCATCGGACATCTTGCTTCCCACTCCACATATATCTGTAAGAGATGGATCTCAATTCTTCAAGGGTATCCGCCGGGAGTCTGCTCGACATATTCCAGAAATTGAATATGCCCATTATACCCTAATGATACAGCTGAACCCTGCCCGCATGAGACAACAACCTTGTTTTCCACCCCTCTACCATCTTATTGACTCTTTCAGTTAAGGGGGCGCAGTCCTTTGGGTAGAGGATCCTAGGTGATAAAGGCAGTCCAAGGTACGTTGTTGGGAAGGTCCCTTCCTTGAACCTTAGGCGTGCCAGTAATTGGTCCTTATTCTTTGTGGAATTTGAAAAGAACACCTCACTCTTTGGATCACTTACGTTCAGACCTGTCTTAGATTCGAAGACTTTAAACACTTCATCGATGGATTTGAAGGAATCCTCCTTGGCTTTGCAGAAAATCAAAAGATCGTCCGCATAGATCAAGTGCGATATTCCCATCACGTTGTGCTTCTTAAAGGTACTTATTTGCCTCCTCTCCACTTATTTGCCTTCTCTCTTCTTCTAATGCTTCAATAAAATGTCTTTTCCCTTTGTATCTCTTATGTACTGCACTTGTAGCTTGAGTAGTTGACTTCGCTATGAGTCTTGACACTTGTGAATTGCAAGATGTTCACACTAATACCTTATTTTCCTAGTTTCTTCTTCTTTTGAATCCATTCCCTCATTTCTTTTATATTGGAAGCCATCCATTTGTGTTTTTGTCTATATTTTTATAATCACTGATTAATATGCTGTTTTTAATGCACAATGCCACCTTTGGAGAGTTTCCCGCAAAGAAGGCATAAATGAGTTCATGGAACTGTATTTTAAAAAGGACACCAACCTATCCTTCGTATCAGAGGATTTTAAAAGGAATTGCTGCTCCCAATTTGCGATAACCAATATGCAATATTGGAGATCAACTTCCTGAGGCAACATACCTATTTTATCACTAGATATAAATGTTGTAGAAGAGAAATATGAAATAGATGGAAATTTAGAAATTGATGGGGTTTTGTCGTTTCAATTTTAAAAAATTATCCAGATAAATAGAACTTCATGGATCTATGCCTAGATCTAGCGAAGTCCTTTTGCTCAAATGCCTAGACTTGACCAAGACACCTCTCACCTGTAGCTTTTTAAGTTGAGAATAGATCCATTTTATCCAGTCTTGACTTTAAATTCTGAGTGATTGATTAAGAATTTAATTTAGTTCCAAAACCATGGAAATCAATTACACACAATGAAGTATTGAGAATTGAAGCTAAGGTAAATGTTTTCTCTAACTTGTTTTGAAGTAGCGTTATATGAACTCCGACTCATGACATTGTTGAATTTATACAGAATTGTGGTTTAGAGTTATCTGGTAATCCTGAAGGAATCCCTACACTAGTGGAATACCTCACTGAGTATTGTTTTAGAGCTGTAAGAAAACTATCTTGTCATTCTTGTGGGCTAGTTCACTTATTCAAAATTCAAATGTCTCTGCGCTATTTATTTGGTTTTGTACTACGTTATCTTACACTGCGCTCAAATAATAAATTAAATAGGGAAAGCCATGGCCAGCTGAAAATTGGAAGTTCTATGTTGCATTTTCTATGTTTCGTATTGCAGCTATACTTTCAGGAATTTATGCCAGATGGACTATGGTATTTTCCTTTTTCTTCCACTTTTAGTTTTTACTAGAAAGATGGAATTTTAGATTTGCATATCTTTATTGGAAGATTTCTTCTTTAACTAAATTATCATATTTGCAGGGTAACGCTTCAGGAGGTATCCGTGCCAAAAATAGTGGGCAATTAGCTCATTTGACCATCGATGCAGCTTGGAACTACATCAGTAACACTTCTGTTCTTCCGGATCAACTTCCATTATGTATGTTTATTTTGTGATTTGATTGATTATATGTAAATGTTAAATTCTCTCTTCTAATGATTTCTTTTTCATAAGGAGATGTTCAAATTTATGAAAAATAAAGAAAACCATTAAAACTTGAGTGTTTTTTGAAAAATAAAGAAAAAATATTATTTTGAAGTTAGTAGGAAACTATGGAAATAACAAATTTCGCATAATAATAAGTGTTTTTAAAGGTAAATAATTTTATTAGATTTCAAAGAAAAATACAACACATAATTAGGAAAACAAAAATAATTGGGGGTGAGGGACCATGAAAAACTCTCTATTCCCAAATGTTTAAAGAATACCTACCCACTAAAAAAGGCTAAGGATCTAGAGTCATTAGCCAACATCCAAGACGAAGTAATGTGTGATATCCTACTCCTAAGGTGTTGGAAATTCTGATTTTTTAGCCTTGTAGGTCAGTATGTGAAAACTAAAAATGTCTCAACACAAGATCTCTGCTTAACTGTAAGAGATTGAAAAGGTAGAATATTTTCAATCAATTAGTAGCAAAGGTAGATCGCGTATTTGGCTGAGTGGCAAAAATTAAGATGGGGAAGCAAAAAAAACATTAATCTTAATCCCCAAAAGCCAATATCTTCATGGTTAATCTTAGCAACACACTTAGTTACTAGATTACTAGGTGTAACAGCTAAATAGGAGAATGTTGATGGAAATCTCCATCTCCCTTTATTTTCTGTATTACTCTTCTACATCGTAACTTCACAGGGTACTTCCCTTTATTACTTTTAATGAAAAAGTTTAATGCTTGCAAAAAAAAGTTTGATATCAATGATTCTATCATTATCCGAAAGGGATATGATCGTATATTGAAACATCAAACATGAAATGATAGCTAAAACTCCAGTGCTAAAATTATGTTTTTTTACTATTCTATGCATTGCCCATAAATTATAGTATCATGGAATGAACAAAACTATTAATTAACTATGCAGATAATAAATTAGGTTACTTTACTTTGGAAAGCAAATCAAAGGAGACATACGACAAAGAAATTTTAAATGAAGAAGGTGGATTCTATGTTCCAAGCCTCAAGGTTTCAGAATTGAAAAAAAAATTGCTTGTGTTCATGGAAAAACATATATATCCGATGGAAAATGAGTTCTATAAATTTTATCAATCAAATGAACGTTGGACGATTCATCCAAAGGAAGAAGAATTAAAGGAACTTGCAAGAAGAGAAGGCCTATGGAACTTGTGGATTCCTGTATGTGTATTTGTCTTGGGAATAATTAATGTGTTATTTTCAAAAAAAATCCCATATCTCTTTCTATAAAAATGATTAGAATAAGACACTGCTGGAGTGCTGGTACCTTTTTTTTTTATAAAAACATAATGGTTCTCATGCAGAAAGACAGTGCTGCAAGAGCAGAAAATCTACTTTTTGATGGAAAGGACAACATTCCATCTTGGTACATGGAGAATCACTTGATGGGTGCAGGGTTATCTAACCTTGAATATGGGTACTTGTGTGAAACAATGGGTCACTCGGTGTGGGCTCCTCAAATTTTTAATTGCGGTGCACCTGATACTGGAAACATGGAGGTACAGAAAAATAATTTCATTAATAAGTTGTAGAAAGCTAACCTAATGTCCTATTTTTAAAATATGCAGTTTTCCCATATATATTTTGGATTCTATCATTAACATTAGGTTGTAGTATTCTATAACTAAATATAATTACTTATTTGATTAGGGACGTAGTTTTTTTTGCAAGTATTAAATATTCTTATTAAAATAATGAAGGGTAATACCCTGAAATTACATGTGAACAGGAAGTAAAATGTGGTGAGATAGTGTGTTTTCCCACATTATCGACCTTCTCCTATGTGGCTAACATTCTTAGATATCAATTAGCTAAGAAGTAGACATCAGGAGGTTTGTCTCCCAAACCTGCATAGTAGATTAGTAGTCCTTTCCATTTGTGAGCCACAATCTTTCTTAAAGATATCAGCTCTAAAAGATAGACGCAGTCTTTAGGGACATGTAGTTTCTAATGTCTGAAATATGTAATATTTTAATACTGCTATATTTTTTACTCTTAGGTGCTGTTGAGATATGGAACCAAGGAGCAACAGCAAGAATGGCTCATTCCTCTACTTCAAGGAACCATTCGATCTGGATTTGCAATGACAGAACCAAAAGTTGCATCTTCTGACGCTACAAATATTGAATGTTCGATTAAAAGGCAAGCGTTATTTTCATGATTGATGAGATCCATTTATTCTGTTTAGGTTTTAATTATTCAAAAAAATCAATAGCAAATTAGGCTTGTTTTCTATGCACTCCTAGGCGACAAGTAGGATTTCAAAAAATGTCCGGGTTTGACAAACTGGTAGGATTTGGTACGTCGAGGTTCGGGTTCGGTTTAGTTGCTAAACAAACTGAATCCAAACCTTAGTTGAAGTTTGCCAAACGGTTGGGTTTATTTAGAATTATTATATTTTGATATTTATTTATTTACAATTTACAAATTTGTAAAACTATGGTTTTTAATACTACTGCAGTACTGCTCCTATTCTCCATTTTCAATGTTATTCTATATGATTGTATGAAACATGATGGTACCCCAACCCCAGAACTGGGTTGTGGACCGATCAGGTCCAGGTCGTCGTTTTGGGCCCATGGCCCAGAACGATCCATTAGGGCTTCCGAGTCCTGAGGAGATGCTATAAATAGTATAGTATATTGCACCACTGTAATAGAGAATTTTTGACCATTTATCTAATCAAGTTACTCTAAGAGTGAGTGCGAGTGGTTGCTAGCAGTGATCCCAAGAGATTTGCTCATCAAAACAGAAAGGATAGACTAATGAATAATGATAGAATGTATGACGGACTAATGATATCAAGGTACAGGTTTGGTTCAGTTTGCTAAACCAACTGAACCCAAACTTCAAATTGGTTTTGTTTAGTTAAACGACAGAACTAAGTTATTAATGATTTGATTCGTTAGGCTCGATTAACATTCTGGAAGCCCGTAGAGTTTGTTTTCCCTCTGCTGATGAGATCTTTTTAATATCATTCTTGTCTATCCATCCGTCCTACACCTATAAAAACTTACATAAGGTGTCCAACACCTTGAAAACCCATGTTCTCCGGGTTTCAATAAGGATTCATCGTGGTTCATCGAATTTCAGCAATGCCTTAGCCCTTAGGTCTTCTAGGCAGCTAGACTCATTCTCTTATTGCCTAGCCATCTCAAAAACTATGATATTTGGAATGTTTCCTTATTTATTTTTAATCAAGTAATGAATATGTGACACCATTGTTATTCTTAATCAACTTTGCCTAATAGTAATGAATAACAATTCATTGTTTGACTATGATTAGTATAATATCTATACATTCCTGTACAAGGGCATAATTATTTTACATGGAATCTTTTTATGTTTTTCTTTGTTAAATATATGTTTGATATCTCATTCCTCACAACAGGCACGTAGATTCCTATATAATCAATGGCATCAAATGGTGGACTAGTGGTGCAATGGATCCTAGGTGCAGTCTTTTGATATTGATGGTAAGTTCGTTTAGGCTTTTGTTTGAATATACATGTATGTGCGTTCAATCTAAATACTTGATGCAGGGTAAAACAGATTTTAGTGCTGAAAGACATAAACAACAATCAATGATTCTGGTGGATATCAAAACTCCTGGAGTTCAAATAAAACGGCCATTGACAGTATTTGGATTTGATGATGCGCCTCATGGGCATGCAGAAATATCCTTTGAAAACGTAAAGGTTCCAGTAGGGAATATTCTTCTTGGGGAAGGACGTGGTTTTGAGATAGCTCAAGTGAGTCTATAACCATACTAGAGTTGAGAGTATAGGTCATTATTATTAGTTCACTTTCATTTCCATTTCATAGTTACCTTATCATCATTCTCATATACAGGGTAGACTTGGTCCTGGACGATTGCATCATTGTATGAGGCTCGTAGGCGCTGCAGAAAGAGGCATGCAACTGATGACAGAAAGAGCTCTTGGAAGGAGGGTATTTGGAAAATTCATTGCAGAGCAAGGTTCATTTTTGTCTGACCTTGCTAAGGTATTGGCTTTTATTTGATTTTAAATATTCATCGCAAGGTTTGAGTTGCACCATAGCGCGTAGCGCCGGCTACCCGTGCTATGGGGATATAGCGTGCGCCTCCATAGCGCCAAGTGTATTTTTAAAAAATTCTAGATATATACAATAATTAGTGATCAAGTTAAATCAATAGTTTTAGAAATGGAGAGAAATGAGAGAAATCTATATAAATACTAACCCTATTTGGGCGGATCTTAACCCGGATCCGCCTAAAGGTCCACTTCCCATAGCGCGGGGAGATAGCGCCGTCTACCCACACTATGGGGTATATAGCGCGCTGCTCAAACCATGATTCATCGTGCAAGCAATTAAAGTTCTCGCTAAAATTTCAGATGCTCATATTCATATTTGATCACATCTCTAGTGGCTAAATGAGTAAATGCTAATTTTACACATTTTTGGGAATTTGATCATTTTTCATTCTGGGAGATTGATACCATGGTTATTAACTCGGCTACTGTTATTCAATGAAAAGATTATATTGATTATAAGATCATTTAGTTTTGTCAACAATTCTTATCTTTACTGATATTTGGTTGTAGTGTCGGATAGAACTGGAAAAAACAAGATTGTTAGTTTTGAGTGCAGCAGATATGATTGATCGTTTTGGTAATAAGAAAGCCCTGGTTGTGGTTGCAATGGCTAAGGTAGAGAGAATCAAGAAAATGTGTGATTTGAATCGAACCATGATAGTTATTCGATTTTGTAACATAATTACTTACCTTTATACCTTATTGGCACAGGTATCTACACCCAAAACGGCACTTAAAGTGCTTGACATGGCAATGCAAGTTCACGGTGCCGCCGGCTTATCATCTGACACTGTATTAGCACATCTTTGGGCTACTGCTCGGACACTAAGAATTGCAGATGGTCCCGATGAGGTTCATCTTGGAAGCATTGCCAAGTCAGAGCTTCGTAAGGCCAAGATGTAGAGAGAAAATAAATAAACTATAAAGACTTCAAAAATTCATCTTGGTCCGGAAAAGAAAAAAAATATATGATAACAAGATGAAAAATTAATGATAAGATTTATAATAATATCTCATGAATGATTAACATCCTATATTTGGATATTTTCATGTTACTTTCTGTCTTTGAGATTCCGAAAATATTAGTTGAGTTCTGAGATTCATTCTATCTAAATAAGTAAAAACATTAATTTCTCCTAAATTTGACCGCAGGAGTGCGCCAGATAAGTGAGAACGCCGACGAGAGGGGCGTTTATATAAGTCGAAGGTTCCGATTGTTCGTAGTCGGATCTTTGATCAGGGAATCGATCTTTCGAATCGGGTCCACCAATAACCGCTCCGATCAAGACATTTGGGTTTCGTGCACGGGACAACATGTACATGAACCCCGACGAGCACGTAATCTTGGCCGGATGCACTTTAACGGATGGCATGGACGAACCTCTGTGATGAATACGATATGGGTATCTCTTCCGATATCCAACCATGTACGACATCCTCAGTGGGTTGTCTCCGAGCAAGTAATCCACCTGCGTTTAAAAAACAAGTCATAATTCAACGGTCATAATTCAAAACAAAACAAAACAAAAAACCAATCAATCTCACTTGTCGTTTGGCGATGCGCCGGAGCAATTTGGGTGAGATGGTGGTACCACCACCGCAGGAAACATGTTTGCCGGAATAAGTCAAGTACTTGGCATAAGTGACGAGAAGAAAAGCAGTCGACGTGACGTACTGCATGTTCCCATCACTCATCTTGAACAACAATCCTCCCGGAGTGAACTGAGACACATGAGTTCCAGGTATAACAGAGCATATGTAGTTATCTGCGTGGGCCTTATAGCCATGCAACAATCCCACTTTATGCACCAGGAATTCCTTGGATAGAAGTATTCTGGCTCCGACATGTTTGTTGTCCCACCCAAAGGTGTTGTCGGAGTCATCGCCACCTAGATACTCGCCGTTGGCTTTAATATATCTGAGGTAGTACCTGCTCCTCGTAGCTTTGTACAGCCAAACCGCGCCCCACAGTAGCTCATCCTGATAAAGATGATCGGATTAATAAATATAACCGTCGGTTTTGTTTTTAAAGCAGAACCAACCTTGTAGCCGGAAAAGGAACAGTAGAAGGGACAAACGAAAGACTTTAGACCATTACTGTAAGCTCCTCTGTATCTATCGGCAAATCGGAAAACCCTAATAGCTCTGGAAAGAAGGAGTCTGGAGTATCTAGGATCGGATTTCCTGAAAACAAGTGAAGCGGAAGCCAATGCGGCCGCAGTCTCCGCAGCTACATCAGACCCAGGTGTACTCCGATCCACTTTAACGACTGTTCTTGGTGTGTCCATATCTTCCGGTCTCTCCCAACAAGAATGATCTTTCCGAGCATCACCTACCTGAACGTAAATGGTATTGGGTTTGACAGTAGCTTTAAGAAGATAATCGGTGCTCCAACGTATAGCTTCCTTCGCATACCGTAGCTCACTTTTCATCTTCCCACCAAATTCTTTCACACTCCATGAAAGCATTGTGGTGGTGAAGGCCATGGGGAACCCAAACTTGACATTATCACCAGCGTCGTAGTACCCACCAACCAGGTCTACGTGCATGGAAGACCCATCGGAGAGCCCAGAAGAACCCCGCCAGGTCATTCTTTGTGTCGATGGAAGCCTCCCTGATCTCTGACCCTCGAAGAAGAGTATCGACTTGGTGAGTGCATCCCTGTAGTTATGTCTAGTTGTGCAGCGAAGATGGTGGTGGTGGCCATACTGTGCTACACTTAAAGAGAGAAAGAGCTGGAACACTAAGAAGAAGATAGACAGAAGAACACCCATTGAACTCATCTCAACCCAACTCAAGTACAGAACTGAACTGAACAGAACTGAACAGAAATATTTATAGCGAGAGGGGGACCGGCCGACCGACCGTTGGAACACTATGGAGTATGGAGGTTGGAGGAGTATGATGCTTTTATCTTTGTTCTCTTCCGTGATTAGCTATGATAGTAGCTAGCTAGCTGCCTAGCTACATAGACAGGTCGTCGTCTGGAGGTCTGTCGACTGACATAGATGCACATGGTGTCCACTTTTTTCCCATCTTCTTCTTCCTACTTTACAACTACAGTCTACAAAGCTCCGTCCCCGTCATATTCTGTATATATTCATTATCTCAGCTTCTTCCGGTCAAACCTTTTTGGAATACGAGAAAACTCTGCTCGCCGATTGGGTTACACTTCTCCCGGTAAAAACACTATAATCCTTAACCCTCCTTCCCTTGCAGGCTTGCACCATGTTCATTCTCTAACTGGACTTCTATTTACGGCCAAAAAGAAACCCAGGATTTGATCCTATCAAATTAGCGGACCCAAGCCTAGAAAACTCTGTTTGTTTACTTGCACAATGATGGTACCCAGGCCCAGCTAACTGGGTCTGGGACCAGTCAAATCCATGAGTCCAGCTAATATCTCAGTTGATCCAGATGATGGGAATGGATCGAACCCGATCCAGGAAGGCCCACTAAGTTCGTAAATCGATCCAGTAATTAGATTTCATTTATAATTAGTATTGGATCAGTTTTGATAAGTGGGTTGTTAACTTGTTATGCTGGGTCCAGTGGGTCGGCATCGAATTACCAACAACATAATTTCTAAATTCCTCCTCAGCCTCTCCGGTTCGTTGATCCTAACTCGCCTCTGATCGTCGACGTCGCTTTTTACACGTGGGATGGAAGCAGTCTAGACTCTAGCATGGGTAAATATTTAATGGATATTTTATCTATTATCCTTAGATTCTTATAAACTTACATATATTATTAGTCTGTTGCTCTGTATGAAATATAAATAAAATTAACAAAAATATATTTTAACTAATTCTTTTATTATTGTAAAAATTATACACAATAAAATTTTCAATTTGTGAATTTAAAACCAATGGAAAATACTAGGATTTGAAAACTACTAAAAACTTTAATCATAGATTCACAACTATACAATTTCATTCATATTTAATATTAAATAATTCCATTGTTTGATAAATATTAGATGATCAGATGTAAAGGTTTTATTTAGTTCTCAAAAAAATTCGTACTTTAAAAAATACATCTTTAATATCTATATTTTATTTAATTATCAAAAAACAATTATCGAACTCCGCGAGTCTAAACTTAACGATTCGAGTTTTAGTTGACACTCTATTTATACAATCCAAAAAGATCGACTAACTTAATTTTTTATAATAACTATTAAAAAAATTTAATGATTCAAGATTCGAAAGTTTGTTGTGTATATTTCAATATCGATTTATCAGATAATATATTATATAACTTTAGTATATATGATACATTTCAGGTACGGAGCGTCGTACTTTAAATACATTGTCGTACGCTATCAAATCATTTCCATTAATATTTAATATAATATCTAAAATAATACACTGTGCAAACACACTAACACATGTATAATGTAAAATAATGTACTGCAAAATACATTAACACATGATGCAAAGTCATCTAATGAACTCGATTAATTTAACGTATTTTGACCTTATATTATATTATAAAATAAAACTTTTAAGTTGTAAAGTTATATCACTATCATATTGAACATGGAAGAAGACTCTAAGCTGTTCACATGGCACTAAAACACAAGCTTGCCCACCTTGTTAGATCAAAAGACAATTGAAAGAACATGTCGGATTGCATATAAATTAGCAAAAACTCATACTGTGAGAAATATGCGCTACTTATAAGGAAACAAACATATCATAGCTCAAGCACTAAATTTCAAGACTGGTGACTGGTGGAATACAGTCAATTTATCAAACACCGGTCGGCCATTGCAACCCTCCCCAAGTCCAAACCCAACCGCCACATGACTTGGATTTCTTAATTGATTAATTAACCACTTAATCCAAAATTAAAGCGAACCTCTTTTTCTATAATATTCCAATTGAACTCGAAATTCGTGCATCGGACCAAACCGACCATTCTACAATGTCGAGTAGAGGTTCGAAATGTCAGACAGCTAAGTGGGGGCCAAAAAGAAAAAAAATAGAAAACGACAGTTTTCCGGTCTGTGTGTATATACGACAATTGGGTTTATTTCTAATCAGTACCTGTTTTAATTAATTTTTATAATCAATATATAATATTTTTGTTTATTTGAATTTAACCCTTGCATAGTTGTACGGGCAGTTCTGTATATATATAAAGAAGAAACTGACGTTAGCAGTGGCATAACTGGTATGGACTTCAAAACTGTCTTCTTCTTTCTTTCATCGATCACCATTTTCTCAGTTATCTCCGTCACCGGTGGTAACAGTACTTTTCAAGTGGCCCAAATCCACTGTAATGGAACCTTATACCCTTCTCTATGCATGTCGATGGTTTCTTCCATCCCTGAAGTCAAATCAAAATCTCTCCCGCACGTCATCTCCCATATTATAGCCCACACGACCATTGCCGTGCGTCGTTCTTCCCGGAAATGCAGTAAATTGCTTCACAAGAGGCACCGGCACCTTCAACTCCGACAACGACTTGCTCTGACTGACTGCTTGGAGCTCTTTGACAGCACCATCGAAGATCTCGAGTCTGCACGTTTTGATATGTTGTCGACCACAGACGTCTCTAGTTATTATCACGATCTACAGACCATCCTTAGCGCCGGCATAACTAACCAGGGAACTTGTCTAGATGGATTTTCTGATGATTCTCTACGTTATTCCATCTCGAAAGGTGTCCGGCATATTTCGCAACTCGTCAGCAATTCTCTAGCCATGTCGAAAAAACTCGACAACGGCGCTGGGTCGGAGATGTTCTACCGAGGTGGGTTTCCAGAGTGGATGACCAGAAAAGACAGGAGATTGCTCCAATCACCATTGGAATCCATGAAGATAGATCTGGTTGTCGCCAAGGACGGAACCGGGGACTACAAGACTATCTCCGAAGCCGTGGCAGCTGCGCCGAATAAGAGTAAAACAAGATTTGTGATCTACATAAAAAAGGGAGGATATTTTGAGAATGTGGATGTGCCGAGTTACAAACCCAACTTGATGTTCATCGGAGATGGAATGTGGAAGACGGTGGTGAAATCCTACAGGAATGTCGTCGACGGCTGGACAACTTTCCGATCTGCCACTGTGTGTAAGTTTTCCGATACTCGTGAGTTGTGACATTTAAAAATACAATTTTTTTTATACTACCGTACACCGATCAGTCAATCGGTCACGGGAGGGAAGATAATCCTTTAACTTCTCTTATTTTAATGGCAGCTGTGGTTGGGAATGGATTTCTAGCAAGAGACATGACTTTCCAGAACTCCGCCGGACCAAGTAAGCACCAAGCAGTAGCCTTCCGGAGCGACTCCGACCTCTCAGCTTTTTACCGGTGCAGCTTCGCAGCATTCCAAGACACACTCTACGTCCACTCCTTCCGTCAATTCTACCGCGATTGCACCGTTTATGGCACAGTGGACTTCATATTCGGAGACGGTGCGGTTATACTCCAGAACTGCCAACTATACGCCCGTAAACCCAACCCAGGCCAGATGAACATCTTTACAGCACAAGGCCGGCAGGATCCAAATCAGAACACGGGGATATCGATACAGAACTGCAAAATGGCCGCGGCGTCGGATCTAATCCCAGTGCAACACTCCTTCAAGACCTATCTTGGCAGACCATGGAAGAAGTATTCGAGAACCGTCGTCATGGGATCGTATTTAGATGATCTGATAGACCCATCTGGATGGAAGAAGTGGAGCGGGAACTTCGCACTAAGCACGCTCTACTACGGCGAGTATAATAACAGAGGACCTGGATCGAATACAAAGCGAAGAGTGACATGGCCGGGGTATAAAGTTATTGTAAACACAACTGAAGCTTCACAGTTCGCCTCCGGGACCTTCATTCAAGGCGAGGATTGGCTGCCGTTGACGACTTTTCCCTATGCTTCCGATGTCTGAAACAAAACAAAAAAACCTTTATATTTCATTTCAATAAATGATTCCTGACTACTTAATGACTTATTAATTATGTATGCAGTTTTTCATTAATCATTGTTTTCTTTGCTTAATTAAATATGGTCAGTTTCCGATTAAATCTCAGCCATTCATTTCAAATCTCAAGTAATCGTTAATTATATAATTAATCTAATTACGTTAGTGAACGAATCATTAAAAATCAAATTATCAATTAGATATAAAAATTCAGTCAAGAATAAGGTCATATATGTAATAATTATCACTTTCAGGACTTTTTATTTAATAGACGACGAAAACGAAAAGTAAAACCACCGACAAGTGATAACTACCGATGAGTTAAATTCTACTACTCCGATCAGACATCCAACGATAAGTCAATCGAAGACAAGCCGGAAGTATAAGGGAAGGTTGTTGCGCAAAGCCACTCGTCACCTTGTATAAACTGATTGACGGTGAACTGTGCAGCTTCAGATGAGTTTTTGATGACTCTGTATCCCGGCCATGTCACCCGACGAGAAGTGTCCGATCCGGCACCAACATTCATGTACTCACCGTAATACAACGTATCCAATGCGAACTCACCTTTCCACTCCAACCATCCCGCTGGATCGATCAGATCTTCGATGTTGGTTTGCAAGATAACTGTCCGGGAGTACTTCTTCCACGGTCTTCCCAAATACGATTTGAACTGGTCCTTCACCGGAATCAGATCCGCCGCAGCGGCGATCTTGGAGTCTTGGATCGATATCCCGGTGTTCTGATTTGGGTCTTTACGACCTTGCGCCGTGAATACATTCTTCTGCTTCGGATCTGGCTTACGTGCGTAAAGATTGCAGTTTTGCATTACGACGGCCGAGTTACCGAAGATGAAGTCTACGGTACCGTAGACATCGCAGTCGCGGTAGAATTGACGAAGCTTGTGGACGTAAAGAGTGTCTTGATAAGCGGCGAAGCTGCAACGATAGAAAGCCGATTTATCCGAACTGCTGCGGAATGCCACTGCTTGGTGTTTGCTGGGTCCGGCGTAGTTTTCAAACGTGATATCCCGAGCAAGGAATCCTTTCCCGTTCACAGCTGCATGCATGTCAAATTGCAGAATCATAATTTAACATTAAATATTAAAATTCAATCTCATCAGATCGAATTACAACTATCACTCACCGACAGTTGCAGATCTGTATGTGCTTGATCCATCTACCACGTTCTTGTTAGATTTCACACTGGTCTTCCACATTCCATCTCCGATGAACATCAAGTTGTATTTCTTACTGGATACGTCCACATTCTCGTAATATCCTCCAGCCTTGATGTAGATCACGAATCTGGATTTACTTTTCGTTGGCGCAGCTGCCACAGCGTCGGTGATGGTCGTGAAATTCCCAGTTCCGTCCTTGGAAACGACCAGATCTATCTTTATGGAATGAATCGGATCTTTAAGGTATCTCCGGTCTTCTTTCTTAACCCACGTCGGAAATCCGTCTCTAACAATCCCGTACCCGTCCAATGCTTCTTTCTCCTCAACGGGTTTCTTCGTTTCTTCAACCTCCTTGGGGAGCTTTATCGTCAACGCCAGAGAATTGCTCATCATACGCGTGATTCTGTCAATTCCGACCTTCAACCGGTCGGGTACCGCTTTACCACCGCTCAAATCTAGTCCGTCTAAACACGTATCTTGGTTGGTCATAGCGGCGCTAAGAAAGGTCTGGAGATCGTAGACACGACCAATTGACAGAGAGGAACGTGCAATCTTAAGCTCTTGGACAGTGCTGTGAAGTAGCTCCAAACAGTCAGTGATCGCAAGACTCCGACGAGGATCAAGGGTCGATCTGAGCACCGACGTGAATTCTTTCGTGAAGTAATCTACATCGTCTGCAGTTTGAGTGATCGATTCGGAGATAATCTCCGGAAGAGTAGTAGTATTGGATTCGATGTTAGGAATTACGGTGCAAAGAGATGGGTATAGCGTCCCATCGCAGTGGGTGTGAGCTGCGCCAGAATCCACACCGGATTTTGCGTTTATACCGGAGATGATGAACGAAAGTATAAAGAGAAGAACGGAGGAATTGATAGACATTGCTGTCTGTTCGGTGTTTAGATAAGTTATAAGATCCGAAGATTAGGTTAGATATTTATACCTGGACGTGGTAACGTGCATGAACATGGGATATTCCAATTGTGAAACATGCATGCAGCATGCTTTTAAAGTATAACAGTGAGATCGTGGTATAGGAACATCATGAGAAGAAGGCATGCCTAAATCCTAATGCCTATAATTATGGATGTCATTTAGATTCCCGACAAAGGATGAGTGCAATGTAATTCAAATGATGTTCATCAAACTATATAAATTTCAGATATTTTATTTACCAACTAAAAAACATCAAATATATAAGCTAGCTGTTCAATAATGTATGTGTTTATCAAACCTGTAAATAGTATACCGAAATCCGTATTAACGTATGTGTTTCTCAGATTCGAATAAAATCGAATTTTGAGATTTCGGTTCCGTATTCGGATACCAAAAATGATATTCGAAAATTATCCGAACGGACTTAGATAGTCGTTAAAATTCGAATTCGATTAATTATTTCAGATTCGGATATCCGAATAAATATAAATTGACTTCCAAATATCCAAATTTTAAATTGATTATTAATTAATTTTATTAAAGACTATTTTAAAATTTTAGAATTTTTTATAATTTTATTTGAATTTTTTTATGAAAAGTTATTTGGATTCATATTTTTCATATATCCGAAAATTTATCTGAATATTATCCGTATTAGGATATTATTCAAATTTTTTTAAAGGTGATTTACATTAAAAATAAAATAAAATAAAATAATTACAAAACTACAATAAGAGAACAATTAAATAACAGGTAAAAGTACGATAGGATATGTAGAATAAGTATATCTTGTTAATAATGGACTTGTAGATCAGTAACCAATAACGATGTTTTCTCCCACCTTCTGATAGTTGTATCCTCCAAACTTAGTCTGTGTGATTTTTTATACAGACGGTGGTCATAGGTGATAGTCAAATCTTGTATGAAATCACTTAAAATGAACTCAACCGGTTGAGAGAGTCTCTCCTTATGACATAGATTCCTCTCCCTCCATAGAATATTTTACTATCCATTGATAGTTATTGATATTTTCTATTTATTAAAACATAATTTTTAGTTATTTCAATCGTAAGATAAGTCAATCCGCCGCGTCTGATTATATGCATTCATATCTTCTCAGATAAATCAATCGGAGACAAACCAGAAGAATACGGGAAGGTTGTAGTGTAAAGCCACTCATCACCTTGTATGAACTCTTGAACGGTGAACTGAGAAGCTTCGACTGGGTTATCGATGACTCTGTACCCCGGCCAAGTAACTCTTTCAGATGTATCCGATCCATCACCTACATTCATGTACTCGCCGTAGTACAACGTGTCCAATGCGAAGTCACCATCCCACTCCAACCATCCCGCCGGATCGATTAGATCTTCGATGTTGGTCTGCAAGATAACTGTCCTGGAGTACTCCTTCCACGGTCTCCCTAAGTACGATTTGAACTCGCCCTTCACCGGAATCAGATCCGCCGCAGCGGCGATCTTGGAGTCCTGGATCGATATCCCCGTGTTCTGATTTGGGTCTGTACGACCTTGAGCTGTGAATACATTTTTCTGCTTCGGATCTGGCTTACGTGCGTAAAGATTGCAGTTTTGCAATACGACGGCCGAGTTACCGAAGATGAAGTCTACGGTACCGTAGACATCGCAGTCACGGTAGAATTGACGAAGCTTGTGGACGTAAAGAGTATCTTGATAAGCGGCGAAGCTGCAACGGTAGAAAGCTGATTTATCCGAACTGCTGCGGAATGCCACCGCTTGTTGTTTACCGGGCCCGGCTGAGTTTTCGAACGTTATATCCCGAGCAAGGAAGCCTTGTCCATTGACCGCTGTTAAAAAAATAAAGTATTTTTAAAAGTGCATTGATTGATTTGATTTGAAATTTGAATTTACTCACCGACGGTGGCAGATGCGAAAGTGGTGGAGCCGTCCACCACATTCAAGTCAGACTTCACAATCGTCTTCCACATCCCATCTCCGATGAACATCAAGTTGTATTTGTTACTACCCACATCCACATTTTCAAAATATCCTCCTTCCTTGATGTAGATGATAAATCTCGATTCACTTTCATTCGGCGCGGCCGCAACGGCGTCGGTGATGGTCGTAAAATCCCCAGTTCCGTCCTTGGAAACCATCAGATCTATCTTTATGTTATGTATCGGGTCATTGAGATATCTCCGGTCTTCTCTCGAAACCCACGTAGGAAATCCATCTCTGATAATTCCGTACCTTTCTAATGCTTCTTCCCTGCACGACCGGTTTCTCCTCTTCAATCTTGGGTAGCTTCTTGGTCATCGCCAAAGACTTACCGACCATACGCGAAATTTTGTCAATTCCATACTTCAACCGGTTAGATAAAAACCTATTTCCGGCCAACTCTAATCCGTCGAGACACGTATCTTGGTTAGTCATCGCTGCGCTGAGAAAGGTCTGGATCTCGTGTACGTCACCGGCTGAAATAGAAGATTGTGCGATCTTGAGCTCATCAACGGTGCTCTCAAGTAGCTGGAGACAGTCAGCGACGGCAAGACGTTGCTGAGGATTGAGCGATCGAAATTTCTTTCCGAGGAACGATGTGAACTCTTTGTTAGAGTGATGAACATGGTCCGACGTCCAGTCGATTGATTCAGAGATCGACGACGTGTGTAAGTTGGATACATTTTTGACGGCGATGATGTCTCGCAGTTGCAGATAAAGTAGGAAGAGGAAGAAGAAATACTTGAGTGTTGAAATATTGGTAGACATGGTGGTTGAAAATTTGTCGGAAATTTGTAACATTTATAAGGTGTAAAGACAGACACGTGTAAAAACAAAACTGACACGTATTGTGAAGTCAGAGCTTTATTAATGAACTTCGAGATACAAACCAACAACCAACGAGATATCTTATATTATAATTTAATCTGACCGTTCAATACTCTCATTTAATAAGAAAAATGAACGGTTAGAATGATATTTTTTATTAACTAATTTATTATTTTATCATAATTACTTTCTACTTGCGTTACCCCAGGTCGGACCAACTTCATTGCAATCGCTTCTATCATCCAACTGTTCAATCAGCGGCATTCTTCCCACCAGGATCATGTTGAATTTACCCAAGCTCTTCAATTCCAAGATGACTTCTTCCTTGGTATACATCCTTGATCGTGTCTCTCTAAAAAGGTGACTGATCTCCTCTATTTCCCGTATAATAACAAGTATCTTTCTAGTACGAGTATTCTCCGAGTATATTACAAATAATTTTCCCCCTTTACACTTCAGCCCTAGAGGTATTTATACAATTTCCTACCAGACATTGGACCCTACGCTTTCGGACTAGGATCCGATTTAACTGATCTGGCATACTTGGGGCGGGACCTTTGGAGGGTTAACTGCTCCGGCCGACAAGTCCGCCCGGTCGGGCGAATACCCGTGAGGCGACTTGGGCCTTCCTCTTTCGTTCACCTTTTTTGGCCTTGCTTCTGGATTCTTTTGTGGGTCTGGGCTGATGAATTGGGGGTACCATCAATCCTCTTCTCCACGTAGTTGATTGATGGGTTCGATCTTGGTGTTGAATTCAGCAATGGCCATCTCGTCGATGATTTGCTCGTCGTCATCGACCTTAATGGACACGTTTGTTTCGTCATAATGATCATCTCTTCGGAAGCAAATCACAGAAACTCCGATTCCCGGATGTTCGGCGATTCTGGATCCGAAAGAAAGAGCTTCACGATCATCTTTACCGCCTATGAACACAACGGCAACATTGAAAGATATTTCACTGTCGGAGACTTGAGATGATCCTCCGAGGCCACGGTCGATGAAGATCCCGAAGGAACAGGTGGCGTCGCGTAATACTTTCTGGTTGTGTAAGGAGGAGGAAGAATTGGTCGATCGTGTGTTGTTCAAATGCAGGTTTTCATAGGAATTTCTTGGCTATCGCAGCATGATAAAATTAGTTTAATTTAACAATAGATTAAAATCATGTAATGACTATTTATTTATTTGAATGCATATCATTCATATCTCTAATATAGTCTTAAAAGTTAGTTCGACAATTATTAAAAAAAAAAATGTTAAATCCCGCCCCTTAATTTCTCATTTGAATTTGGGCCGTTAGATCAGATCTATGATTACTACAATACAGAATCGTAAGGGATAGTGGTGTCGTTAAGCCACTGATCACCTTGTATGAACTCATTAACGGCGAACTGTGAAGCTTCAATGGAGTTATTGATAACTCTGTACCCCGGCCAAGTGACTCTATTAGAAGTATTTGATCCACCACCAACATTCATGTACTCACCGTAGTACAACGTGTCCAATGCAAAATCACCGTCCCACTCCAGCCATCCCTGTGGTTCAATCAGATCTTCGATGTTAGTTCCGATGATCACCGTCCTTGAGTAGTTCTGCCATGGCCTCCCGAGGTACGATTTAACAGAGTCTTTCACGGGTATAAGATCAGCTGCAGCAGCTATCTTTGAGTTTAGTATAGATATCCCGGATGACTGGTTCGGTCCCCGCCGACCTTGTGCCGTGAACACATTCTTCTGACCGGGATTGGGTTTTCGCGCATAAAGATTGCAATTCTGGAACACAGCCACGGCGTTTCCAAATATGAAGTCAACGGTACCGTAGATATCACATTCGCGAAAGAATTGCCGAAGCGTATGGACGTAAAGAGTATCTTGGTAACCTACAAATCCGCAACGGTAAAAAGAAGATTGATCGGCGGTAATCCGGAAAGCCACTGCCTGGTGTTTGCTAGGTCCGGCAGTGTTTTCGAAGGTCATGTCTCTTGCCTGGAATCTATATCCTAGCACAGCTGTAAACACAAATGTCAGAAAATATAGAGATAAACACATCTACTCGCGTGTCTTCGGATTGGGAAGATCATGGTCTTAAGAATTTATGACTACTCACAGACAGTCGCCGAGCAGTAGGTCGGCCAGCCGTCAACGTTATTCCTATCGGACTTAACTACTGTCTTCCACATACCGTCTCCGACGAACATCAAGTTATGTTTGTTACTGTCCACAACCACATTCTCAAAATACCCTCCCGTCTTGATGTAGATTACAAACGTGGAATCACTTTTATTAGGCGCAGCTGCAACGGCATCGTTTATAGTCATGAAATCTCCGGTTCCGTCTTGAGAAACGACGAGATCTATCTTTATTGAATCCACCGGTGTCTGAAACAATTTTTGATTCTTTTGAGGAACCCACGACGGAAAAGATCCTTCTGAAAAGTCCTGTAATACCGTTTTATCCTTTTGGGGAACCTTATTGGTCATCGCAAGAGAGTTACTGACTAGTTGCGAAATATTGGTGAGTCCGACATTTAACCAATCTGGAACTGATCCATTGAAGGCCATGGCGAATCCATCGAGGCATGTATACTGGTTTGTAATAGCCGCGGTGAGGAAATTCTGGAGGTCGTGGATATGATCGGTGGATGAAATAATCGCATCTTGGAGCTCCTCCACGGTGATTTGAAGCAGTTCAAGACAGTCGGTGATGCATAAACGTTGCTCATGGTTTAGAGAGAAATACTCGTTTCGAAGAAATGAAGCGCAATCGGAGGTCGAATAACCCACTTTATCCGCCGTTTGACTGATCGTATGCGAGATGACTTCTGAAAGTGTCATTGATTCAACGTTAGGAATCGCGACGACGGTTGAAACGCAGAGGTCTGGGTACAATGTACCGTCGCAGAGGATCTGAGCATGTCGGAGGGTACAATCGCTGTTCTCGGAGAAGGCAAATGAAGAGGATACGGTTGCAAGAAACAAGAGGAGAAGGCAGAAATTCATTTTCGCAGCCATGGTGTTGTTATGTATCTGGATATGATCGGATATATATATATATATATATATATATGTTACATCAATCGACCATGGCCGAAGAAATAGTCCGGCGAGAAATCAAGAACAGTGGAAAAATAAAATCAGTTAAAGAATAGTTATAAAAACAAACTATAGCATTTTGTACTAAATCACACTATTTAGTTTATATATGGGCTTATTTCTAAATCTCATTTCGATTCTACTCTAATCATAAACTTTTATTGAAACAATTGCAATTGATCCCTTGTACTTTATCTCTATCTTACTCAAGTACGAAGATTAACTTAAACTGATCACAGTTATTTTTAAAATAACTGAAAGTCAAAGTTAGGGTTATGAGGTTCGAGACTCTAATCTTAATTCATCTGTACGTAATTTTTATTTAATTTTTACTAAGATAAAAAAAAATAATACACCTAGAGATTAGTGTAAAATGAAAGGAATTTATTTTTCTAGATGAATTTGATAGACGGTCAGGATTTTATGAGTGTTTTTAGGTTTTCTTGAGAACTCATCTGAAATTTGATTATATATAGGGCTAGCTTCAGGTAAGAAACTCGTGAGAACTTTTAATCTGAACCCTACATCTACATCTAACTTTTATCAAAAGAGTTCATTATTTAAATTATTTATGGTGAAGATCTCCATGTATATTCTCTTTTTTGTCATCATTTACTCCCAACATCTTTTTGTCCAGTGGATATTCCTCTTTACTTTTCACACCAGATCTGGTAGTTTTCAGAATGGTACGTCCGTTCGTGCAGACACAAGATCTGACCGACCAATGGTCATCGGACGACACTATACCATGGTTGGGATCGCAGTAGTCCGACCATTGTGGACGGTACTGTCTGTTTGTAATCGGATGCACGTATCGAACGGTGATCACCTTGCGGACGTACCGTTTTGGAAACGAATCCTATATATGAAAATTTTATAAGAATAAGCCTGATTAGTTGATTAACATATATAATATAATTAGCTGTTAATTAACATATTAGTTTTAGGCACTTTCCAAAAATCTAATAGATATGGTCTGTTATCCCTGCTAAACAGAAAGTAGCTAAAATTTGAAACGAAGGTCCACATTCCACGGACGACGTACGGTGGTCGTCGATGAGTCGAGATATAAAAGCCTCCGGTCGGCGATTATAAGAACTCCAACTATCTAAAACAGAAGGGGTGGGGGGAGACATAAGCTTCTATCGTACATAAATCTTCGCACGCCCCTTCTGTCGTGCGTATCTGGAATATGCAGAATTCAAATGGATATGGCCAGGTCAACGGCGGGCAGAAGAAACAGCCGGTTACTATGGTGATCGTCTCTTCTCTGGTCCTCGTAGCCATGGTCGTCGCTGTTGCAGTTGGCGTCAGCCATTATCAGAAAGATAATAATAACAGCGGCGAGCCTAATAAAGAGCCACCAAATACGTCTATTAAAGCCATACAATCTATATGTCAACCTACGGATTATAAAGAGACATGTGAAAAGAGCATAACATCGGCGGCGGGTTCAAACACCACCGATCCAAAGAAGCTCGTTGGAATATCGTTCAAGGTGGCCATGGAACATATTCATAATGTCCTCGCCGAATCTAAGACCATGGAAGAATTACAGAAGGATCCAAGGAACAAAAAAGCCCTTGAAGTTTGTCAGGAAACTCTGGAATATTCCATCGATGATCTGCAGCGGTCTTTGGAGAAAGTCGATTCGTTTGATCTTAAAAAGATCAATACGTTCATCGAAGATCTCAGGGTGTGGCTGAGTGCGTCTTCTACGTTTCAGGAGACGTGCTTAGATGCGTTTGAGAATACCACCGGAGATGCCGGAGCTAAGATGAAGAAAGCGATGAATACCACCGCGGAGCTGACGGAGAATGCACTGGCTATCGTTGACGGTGTTTCGTCAATCTTGGGTAATCTCCAGATTCCGGGGCTTACTGGTGGTCGGAAACTTCTTGGTTCAATGTCGCTCGACCCTCAGGATGGAGTTCCTAGCTGGTTGACAGATGGAAAGAGGAAACTACTCGTCGATCCTAACATCAAGCCTGATATCACCGTAGCACAGGACGGTTCCGGAGACTTCAAGACCATAAACGAAGCCGTGCAAAGGATTCCTCTGAGTAATGCAACCCAGTTTATAGTCTACATCAAGAAAGGAATCTACAAGGAAAGGGTTGAGATCAGCAAGAAAATGATCAACGTTATGTTCGTCGGAGATGGACAAACCGCGACAGTCATCACCGGAAACTTAAACTTCATCGATGGCACTCCCACTTTCAAAACCTGCACATTGGGTAATTCATTCATTTATACACATACATGAACATTTCATGTTTGTTAATAACGTCATGCACGCATGCATGCAGCTGTCGTCGGAAATGGATTTATTGGAAAGGACATAGGAATTGAAAACTCCGCCGGAGCCGAAAAACATCAAGCAGTGGCACTCCGAGTTCAATCCGACAATTCCGTATTCTACCGATGTCAGATGGATGGATACCAAGACACACTCTATTGCCACAGTCACCGACAATTCTACCGTGAATGCACCATTTCCGGTACCATCGATTATGTCTTCGGAAACTCCGAGACCGTCCTTCAGAAATGCATCTTCAGTTCGAGAAAGCCTTTGTCAAACCAACGTAACATCGTGACTGCGCAAGGAAGAAAAGGACCACGAGAGCCAACCGCTCTTGTTCTCCAAGACTGCTCCTTCGTAGCCGACCCAGGCCTGGAACCATTTAAGAAGCAAAATCCTACGTTCTTGGGACGGCCATGGAAGGAATTCTCAAGAACCATCATCATGCAGTGTCAGATTGGCGACGTCATCGATCCCATTGGTTGGTTGCCCTGGTTCGGCGACTTTGGACTCAACACATGCTACTATGCTGAATACGATAACAGAGGGATGGGTTCTGTGTTGACGGAGAGAGCGACGTGGAGGGGTATCAAGACAAACGGATTTGGGTACGATGCCGCTGAGCAATACACCGTTGAGAATTATCTTGAGGGTAACGATTGGTTAAAAACTACCGGCGTTCCTTACTTTCCCGGAATGCTACCCGTTGCTCACAGTGCACCGGCTAATTCTGGACCGGTTGCAGGAGTGGTTGGTCCTGCCGGGAAATAAAAACTTTGGAGATTAGGAAGTATGTCTTTCGCAATTTGAATTCGATTTTTGTTAATTACAGATCGATAACAATATATATAATATATAAAAACGGAAAGTTGATGGCAATGATGATGGTCTATTAATTCTTCATTCTAAATTTTTAACTCTATCAATATGTTGTTATTATGTATGTATGCTTTAATTACGATTTTAACCTTGTCTGGTTATTCGGAACTATAAAAATATTTTATGAGCTTATAAAATTTAGAGTCTAGAAATTTTGAATGTATAAAATAGATTTTCATTTTATAACAAATAGAAATATTTACATTATTATTATTATTTTTTCTTTTTCTTTAAGATTCTATTTTTACGTTTGTGGTGAAATAAGATCATATCTGAATTCTAACTATTTAATCATTTACTTCGTTATCCTTCTCGGAAAAGGGTCACTCCAGCATGCATCTTCTTCAGCAGCCTTTTGCCATCTCTTCCTGAACATACCAAATTCTTCCAATGACCTAATCCGTACCTACACAGATGATAAATGTGACCCTCATAGGATTCTAAACACAAATGATTTTGTAAAACAGTATTAAAAACATAAATACCATACCAGTGTTCTTGAGTCTGTTAAGTTCAATTTTTGGACTGGGTCTGCTATTTTTGATGATGCTTTGCGAATAGACTACCAAATATATCATAATTCAGATGTTAAATCAATAAAGATAAAAAAACTAGTGAGGTTAAGTTGTACTGTTAATCTTTATATAATTGTCTGTTAACATTCATAGTTGAGATTTGAGAACCTTTCTAATTCCAAATCCACCAAGCGTGGGAATACCTTTGTGAATTAAGTATTCCGAATCTACAACACCAACATTTTTTGTCCGGTCACCCTGTCGTGAATCTAGGATGTTAAAAAATAGATTATATCAAAAAATTATGTAATATGTGATCGACCTGAGCACAATAGCCAAGCTTCATATCCAACCCCCACGCATGTATCAAGTCATTCTGAATAAAGATATTATATCATGTTCATGTATAATTGAATTTTAAACCACTTTGATCATAGATACAAATAATAGATTGCTTTAAAGCCACCTACCTGAATCATATGCCATAGAGAACACCGGAGCCATAACTTCAACCCAACTTTAAAAATATGATGGCTTTTAGATTTTTATTCAAATATATATGTTTGAATTTTGAAAGGAATGTAATTTCGGATGTTGACAAAGACTTACCCCACACATGGAGGAGACGTACTGTTCTCATAACACTTTCCATTTCCAATGTGCTTGTACACTCTTCTGTATAAATGAAGTAAAAATTACGATTTGGAGTTTAGAAGAAGAAATTAGTTTTCTTTTGTATTATAGGAAATACATACCTATGCATTTTTTTCTTCACACGAACCGTTATTCTATGATGTACTTCTGACTTTGTTAGATCAAGAGCAGGTTGTGATATCTCAAGCCCTTTTTCTTTAACAATTGATAAATATCTGAGATCATGGTTACATCAAAACTACTTAAAAAAAAGAGTAGTGGTAGTATAATAAACTAAGAAACTATATTGTACCTTTGAGGATTAAAATGCTCAACATTGAGATCCTCATCCCAAAGAAAAATGTAGTTGTACTCAGAAACTATATCAGGGTGAAGGAATCGCTTGGCAAACCACCTAAACAAGTAAACAATATTAAAGTAAGCATTCATAAATTGCCATTTACTGACATAAATAGTTAATTACAGTAGAATGAGATTCCATTAAAACAATTAGCGATTCCGGATTAATTGTATTGTAGAATGACAAATTTGAGCATAAAATAATTGGATGACGTAAAACAGAGTAATAGATACCATTTTGTTTGGTTCAGAGCAGAAACATGTATGACGGTATCCGACCAATTTAAATCTCTCCATTCATCAACAACACCGTCATAATGCAAGAGCATAACAGTAAAGTCGTCTGATATGAACTATTTTAAAAAGGAGTATAATTAAGCAAGTATTAAAATAACATTTAAAGAAAAACAATGATTTAGTAAATTAATACTTTTTTCACAATCTCATTAACGATTTCCTTTTGACTTATTCCAACTGCGATTGCCAGTAAACTCTTTGAAGCTTTGGAATTATTCTAATTTGACAAAAATAACAAGTTTGATGTTAACACTTATAATCTTTAATTAAATTCGTTAATTACAAAATATATTGAAACAGTAAAGCATGTTCAACTAATTACCATCAATTTGAAGGATCCCCACAATGGTTTCATTTCTAGATTAGAATTTTGAACAACTATTCCTTTCGGTAATGGCTCACTTCCCAAAGGCATAATTTGATCCTGTAAAGAAAATTAATGAGTAAAAATTACTTTATGGGGGATTATAATTATTTTGATACTGCTAGAATGTGTTGGAATGGATGTTGATGGTGCAAAGCCATTTTCAGTATCCGGGCAATCTCCCAAAGTCGAAGGCTAGGTCACCGATCTTCCGTTTCCCACTCTTCGGTCTTTCTTAGTTCCCTCAAGAAATGGCCAAGAAAACCCCTCTTTTACCTTAAACGTAGGGAATGCATATAGTGGTGATCATGTAAGCCTTTCGAGCTTACATGATCACCAACCACTACATGATTTTCCCTTTGGAAATTTTAGACTCCAAAGGGAAAATCAACCAATGCTTGGAATGCAGGGCCGGAAATTCTCTAATTTGGAAAATTGGAAATGGAAAATAGAACTTAGGAACCATCATCGAAGCCTTAAGAACCAAGGCCCCAAAAGATCCTCTAGCCAAAGGCATATGGTCTCATATGCCGTCAAAATTCTCAGTAATGTTGTGGAGGATCAAGAATAAACAAATCAAAACTCTACAGATGCTCGACGCATGGGATGTCCCCATACAACCAACCTGCCTCCTCTGTGGTCAGAGAATCGAGACCATCAACCACCTATTTTTTAATTGCCCCTATACTAGAAAACTTCTTCTACAACTCTCTGAACATCTCAACCAGGCCCTCTGGAAAATATCAAACTCCCCCATTCCGACCCTCACACATCCAGATATTAGAATTGGAGATGTAATAGAATCATGTAAAAAACTGACGCATCAGGCTCCTCCATGGGGCCTACATTGAAATGCTATTGGTTGCCTCACATGGCACATTTGGTCCAAACTAAACAGGAGACTCCACCAACATCCTCTCAGACCTCCATAAGTCGTTCTAGCTGATATAGTAAAGGACTGCAGAATATCTTTTAAAGCTAATATCTTTAAGAAAGAATGTGGTTCACAATTGGAAAAGACTACTATGTAGGTTTGGGAAACAACCCTCCTGAGGCCAAATTCTTAGTTAGAACACTAGGAAGGATAGCTACATAGGAGAAGGTCGATATAGTGGAAATCACAATATCAACTCCACCGTATTTTTATTTTCCTATTTAATTGTATTTCAGGGCATTGCCCTTCATTATTTTCAATGAAAACTTTTAATATTTGCAAAAAAAAGCCTTTCGAGCTTGGGCCTTGTGGGCTTAGATTGATATATTTCCAGACCTCTAGGCTGGGGGTATCATTAGTACTCCCCCTCCATCCATAACTTTTCTCGTGTTCGGGGACCTAATAGGTCGGGTGACGTTTGAAGGGTCTTGAGACCTAGGATTCGCCCAACTTTTCGAATGACCTCCTTTCTCGTGTTCGAGGGCCTAATAGGTTGGGCGACCTTCGAAGGGTCTTGAGACCTAGGGTTCACTAGACTTTTTGAACGACCTCCTTTCTCGTGTTCGGAGGCCTAATAGGTCGGGCGACCTTCAAAGGGTCTTGAGACCTAGGGTTCGTCTGACTTTTCGAACGATCTTTTCTCTCGTGTTCAGGGGCCTAATAGGTTGGGAAACCTTCGAAGGGCCTTAGACCTAGGGTTCGCTCGACTTTTCGAACTACCTCCTTCTTCATGCTCCGAGGCCTGATAGGTCGGGTGATCTTCGAGCGGTCTCGGGACATAGCTCGCCCACCTCTTCGAACGGCCTCCTTCCTCGTGCTTCCTCATAGCATGTTAAAAAATGATATGCTACCTGATTTGGAGAATTTTTTGTCAATAAAGGAAGAACTCCGGTCTGGAAAAAAACAATATATAGTATATATAACATATGAGAAAAAATAAAATTTAATAGCTTCGTATTCTCTGATAGTATAGTACTGCAGACCGCACTACTGCAAATCAGTTTGAAAATACAAATGTCACCGAATCAGATATGCTTTGATAATTTCTTTAAAGTAGTTATTTAAAACCCAATAAGATCAAACCTGGCACACAAATGATGAAGTGGGTTTTGTCTCTGAATCAATAACTCCTGATCTTAACAACATCCTCTGCAAAATGACATTTGTGAAAGGATAAAATTTTCTGCCAAAGCTAAATGAACAAATTTTATGTAGTCTCTACAAATTACAAATAGATTCAAAATTATGCTTTTCTTGAAACATATGCAGAAATTAGAATCACACTCATTACTTCAAAAGCTTTACAAAAATGATTGTTGTAAATTTGAATAAAAGCCAAAGTTGAAATTTACCTCCTTGTAGTCTGATTTGAGAAAAGTAGTTCGAAGAAAGAATGCCGTGCATAGCAAAACTATTGCAGGAAGAAGACCATAGAGGAACATTCTTCTATTATTTGGATGTATCACCATATTACCCTAAATTTATTATTTAACAATGTAAGTAACTTTGTAACATGTTGTGATAAATCTTAAAATCCACCACATAAGAAACATAAGAAATTAAGAACATAAAAAAGACAAATAAATAAAAAACTCGCTTACCATTGTCTCGTTCAGTGAACGTTTCCGCCATTCCATCGACACTAGAAGAAGCAAAAATCGACCAATAAAGCAAAAAAAACTCAAAGAAAGGGAGAAGATCGAAGGTAAAGCAGGATGAGTGTTTTAGTAGTAGTACTTATTAGTGCATTCAGATACAACGTGGAGTCGTGAAGTGAGTGGTGGGGAAATTGTTATCAAGTGCATTTCTGATTTATTTATTTTTTAAGGACTTTCACATAAAAAAGTGAAAATCTGAAGATTCTAATTTGTAATTTCTAACTAGTGGTCTTTTTGGTAATTAGTCCTCAAACTTTATTTTTAATTAGAAACAAGGTTCAGAAGACGAAAATACATGCAGAAAACAGTGGTTACAGCGACGACAACTAACCTGCACCGGTGGCGGCAATGGCGGACTCTCAAAATCTCGGTGTACAAAGATCGGAAAAGTTTGTCGCAAATCCATGCAAAGGTTATCGTCAACGATTCTGAGGAAAAACTCGGGAATTTGATCACAGCATACGGCCGGATTGGCGACATTGGAACGGCGAGATTGATATTCGAAAATTCTGGTCAGGACCGCATCTCGATATGGAATTCCATTATCATTGCCTATTCGAAGAACAGAATCCCAAAAGAAGTAATTTCTCTCTACCATCGGTTGGTCTCCACTCTGGGGAAGGTGACGAGAGCACAGCCGGACAGTTCAACGTTCACAGTTGTGTTGAAGGCGTGTGCTTGGTTGTCGGATTTAGAAACCGGAGAGGAGGTGAGATCTAGGGCTTGGGATTGTGGATACAGTCGTGATGTATTTGTGTGCTCTTCAGTTTTGAATCTTTACACTAAATGTGGAAAGATAGATGATGCGCTGAAGGTGTTCGATTTAATGCCAACAAGAGATCTCGTGTCTTGGAGTACAATAATCGCTGGATTAGTCAATGCCGGAAGATCAACAGAAGCAATTCAGGTATACCGGAGAATGCAGACAGAAGGTCTGGAAGAAGGTGACGGGGTGATGATGGTCGGTTTAATCCAAGCTTGTACGATCTCTGGTTATTTAAATCTTGGCAAATCCATCCACAGTCACATCCTCCGAAAATCCTTAAATCTGGATGTGGTGATCGAAACCAGTCTAGTCGACATGTATGCGAAGAACAGATCCCTAAATCAAGCGATCCATATCTTCGAGAACATGATGCATCGCACAGTAGTGTCGTGGAGTGTTCTGATCTCCGGTTTTGCTCAGAACAGTTTTCCCAACGAAGCTCTTGCCATCTTGATCCAAATGCAGAATGAGCCGAAACCTACACCGATGCCAGATTCCGTAGCGTTGGTAAGCTCTCTCTTAGCCTGTTCACAGATCGGAATTCTAAAACTGGGCAAATCCATTCACGGTTTCATCATCCGTAGGAGAATTCAATATGATCGGATCATCAGCACGGCATTGATCGACATGTATTCAAAATGTGGGAACATACAGAAATCTCGAATCCTGTTCGATCAGATTAACATCGCATCCAGAGACTTGATTTCATGGAATGCCATGATATCGAGCTACGGAGCTCACGGCCAAGGCGAAGAAGCACTAAAACTCTTCCTTCAAATAGAGCAAACCACCAATCTGAAACCCGACCACGCCACATTTGCCTCACTTCTATCAGCTCTAAGCCATTCTGGCCTCGTCGACGAGGGACGGTGTTGGTTCAATGCAATGACGGCGCACTACAAAATCGAACCTCAGGAGAAACACTACGTGTGTGTCGTCGACTTGTTAGCCCGTGGCGGACATGTGGACGAAGCCTACGAACTAATCACTCGGAATAACGTGGAAGGATTAGAGATCTGGGTTGCTTTGCTTTCGGGATGTAGGAACCACAGGCAGTACAATCTCGGGGTGAAAATCGCGGAGATTGTGTTGAAGTTTTGTCCGGAAGATGTCGGAATTCACACATTGGTTTCGAATGTGTTCGCCGGCGCTGAGGATTGGGGAAGAGTTGCAGAGGTGAGGAAGGTTATGAAGACGTCAGGGAATAAGAAAACACCAGGGTTCAGCGTTGTGGAGATCAATGGAAGGACGATGTTTAATGGATTTGTGATGGATGATAAAAGTCATTCACAGTTTCATTTGATTCGACAGATTTTGGATATTTTAGATTTTGATATGAAGATCGAGGAGGGATTTTTTATATGAAGGACCTTGCGATTCTTTAAAATATACTTAAACTATTCTAATATTGTATTGTAATTTTTAAGAAATAAGAAGTAGAAATGCAAAATGTTACGATTTTGATTAAAAATTTAAATAAAACTCACTTTAAGTTTAAATAAAGAAAAAACATTTAGAAAATCCCAAAAATGAATTATAAATTGTTTTTTAATTTTGACTGACTAAAAACTTAAAAAGAAAATATGTATTGCGTTTTCAACATGCAGAAAAATGATCGGAGTTAGGGCTGGAACTACCGGCGAAACTCATCATCCGGCAAAATTCATGGTAATCGATGACGCCATTGCCATCGATATCATACGCACTAATCATCCTCCTACAATCTTCACGAGTAGTTTTAACGTCTCCAAGTTTCCTGAACATGTTTTTTAATCCATCGACGGTGATAACACCTGACCCTTTCTCCGTCTCAAACATCTCGAACGCTTTTTTTATCTCATCGTTACTATAATTTTCCTTCTCTTCTTCCATCATGATTCTTTTGAACTCCTCGTAATCGATCAAATCCAATTCAATCCCCGGAGAATCACTTGCACCTGATAATCGGAATAACTCTTTTATCTCCTCGCCTGAGATCTTCCCATCTCCGTTTAGATCGATCAACTTGAATATCTCTTGGTATTGCCAAGACCTTGATTTCCTCAATACACCCACCCCTTCCGTCGTCTCCGTCATAGTCGTTTGCATCTCCTATATATATAGCTCGATCAATATAATGCGTTTATGATTTTATATAATATATATTATCACCTGTGTATTACGACCATGAGGACGATGCCCGACACCGCAAGGACGGAGAAAAGCAGGGAGTTTGAAGATTCTGCAGGGGGAGAAGATGGACCTTTTGGAAGATTTCTTATTGGTAGCAACGTTGCGATCACCGGAGGTCTTAACGATTTCTGCCATGGTTGCGATGGATGGGAATCTCCGATGGTGTATATTCATTCGATCGGTCATGATCTGAAAATACCTTAATATATAACGGCCGAATTCCAAATTTAACCTCTATCTTTAAATATCTTAATAAGTTCAAATTCCAAAATGTTCTTATTTTAATTTACGTAATAAATATTTAGATATAGATATAAGATATATTTTTAGATATTTTATCTCAACCATTCATTTATCTCAATTCTCAACCCTAATTTTGCCAGAGAAACAAAAGAACTAATTCAGTAATAAAACTCACAAAATCAAATGGTGCTGAAGTTGCAAACACTAGCTGGTGTGTTCTTTATTTGGAGTACAAATATTAAGAACCTAAAATAAAAGTATCGAATGGAGATTACATTCCAAATAAGTGTAGCATAATGGCATTTTGAGCATGCATTCGGTTCTCTGCTTGCGGGAAAACGATGGAATTTGGGGCTTCAATGACATTGTCAGTGACCTCCACGCCTCTTTCCGCTGGTAGGCAATGCATGAAGAATGCCTTGGGACCGGCTAAATCCATAAGAGCCTCATCTATCTGCAAAGTATCAGTAATGAATGGTTGTCATATCATATTAGCTTTTAACATTGGCATTTATTTGAATTAACATGATTCAAAGTGAAGATTACCTGAAAGCCTTGGAACCGTTCCATTCTATAAGATGCCTCTTCCTTCTGACCCATGCTTGCCCAAACATCTGAATACACAACATCAGCTCCTTTGACAGCTTCCTTGGGATCATTCACTATTTCAATCTTGCTAATTCCAGCATCCCTTGCCTTTTGTACAGTGGCATTGTCAGGTTCAAAGCCCCTGGGACAAGCACAAACGAAATGTATGGGAATAATTGATGCCATCAAAAGCCAGGAGTGCACAATGTTGTTACCATCTCCAATGTAAACAACCTATATAATTAAATTCAATACATAAAACTTGATGAATGTCTATGCTTCGGTTTTTGAAGAATGTACTGGGAAATTTTGATTTACAAAGTAGATTGCTTGACCTTAGTCCCTTCAAATCGACCAACATGTTCGATGATTGTCAGTGCATCAGCCATTATCTGGCAAGGATGATTGTAATCGGTAAGACCATTAATAACAGGCACTGTACCATATTTTGCAAGATCAAGAATATCCTGCAAACACAATGATTTTAGATAGAATTAAACCTAGGTAATTGTACTCATTTGAAAGAATACAATGCATTAGAAATGAAAATATATTTTTCACATCATATCGAGTTTAACTAACTACTAGAAATGATTGGTGTAAAGCACGTCTGTGCATATTATAAGGGCTTACTAATGTCTAACAAACAATGAAAAAAGGATAAAACACCATAGTATATGAAAAAAAGGAGGATATGACTAGGTGAACATTCTTGCTGTCAAAAGAATGAAAATGGATTACCAACACATTGATAAGAGAACATATTATGGTTTTACGATGAATCTTTAGTCTAGTTTAATGAAAATCCAACAATCACAGAATTCAACCAAACAGCAAACAGTACTAATAATTTAATATAAAACAAAAAGTACAAGAATTAAGTATTTTAGAGGCAAAGAACATGCACTTTAAAGGAAATGTAGATAGATATTGAATCCATACACCTTATAGAGTTATATGACTTATATCATAGAAAAAGGTCTTCCCCACCACAGAAAGTGATTGCAGATGAATTTAAGCATTTTAATTTAAGAAATGCATATCTTCCATACCTGATGTGCGAAAACACGTGCCATGATGATATCATTATAACCTGAGAGGACTCTAGCAACATCACGTGTTTCTTCTCGCTTACCCATTTGAATATCATCCGGTCCCAAGTAAACGGCATGACCTCCAAGTAAAAAGAAGCCTGTCTCAAAGGATACTCGAGTCCGCATGGAAGGCTTGGTAAAGATCATTGCCATAGACTTCCCTTTAAAAGGGAGGAATGTCCCGTCACCAGACTTCAGCAAAGCTTTTACATCAATTGCCTGTTCAAGAATCTTTGTAATAGTTGCCTTGTTAAAATCGCTGATGTGCAAAAAATCTTTGAGTGGTTTTTTTGCTGAAACGATATAAAAAAGGATGAATATAGTCATATAGATAATCAAATAGCTTAATAACCTTAATTTAATCATGGAAAGTGAAAACAATCCTTGCATCTAATTCAAAGCTATAGGGTTTTGCATATCTGAACTTATATGTTAATGTTTTGGATATAATGCAACAGGAATCATTTCTATAAAATTATAAATGAGGACAGAAAAAAAAAACAGAAAATCACGGGATCGATAAAAAATCCTGTATGTGATATACATTTCGAAAGGAGCAAAAAGTAAAAACCCCAATTCCGAAGAAAAAAGAAAACTTCAAATTTCAAAGACAATGCCAAACGAGACAAGCTCGCTAGTAATTAAAGATAAATTCGATCAGCATTCTCACCATTTTCTTCAACAGATGATTGGATAGAAGGGTATGAAATGGAAGAAGAGATCCTTGTTTTCGATAAAATCGGCCACTGGGAAGAGACAGACGGCGACGTTGCAGGTACAAAAAAGTTCTTCCGACGGAGATTATTAGAGGAATACGTTGAGTGTTGGTTTGAGAAGAACTCGGATTTGGATGAGACATTGAATCGCATGCAAGAATCTCCAACAATTGTCGCCGCCATTTTCCACTGATGTTGACCACTTGCCCGTTTGTTCCTGTGACACCTCTCTGTCTCATACTGAAGAACAAGGAAAGAGCATGATGACTATGTGAACTTCAATTTGGGCCCAACCCTGAGATAATATATGGACCGGGCTCACGAAAATATGGCCCAATAAGAGCCTAATAAATTAGGGCAAGTACCAATATTTATAAAAGTTCTATCGACGTTGTTCTTCATTCGGCGGCAGAACCTGATTGCAGCGTAGATCGTTTCGAAAGAAGGAAGACGCCATGGTATATTAATCAATTCTTCTTTTCTGTTTCTTATAGTTCTTCTACTTCTCAATGTAGGTAGATCTGATTCTTTCGTTATCTTAATTTTTTCTTGTTACGTTCTAGGTTAAGTACTCAAAGGAGCCGGAAAACCCCACCAAGAGTAAGATTACGTTTTTGATTCTTCATTTTTGTTTGTTTGTTTTTATTATTGTGGAGGTTTGATAGCTTCTCTTCGTGATTTTTTTTATCTCAACAGCCTCAAAGGCGATGGGAAGAGATCTGAGAGTGCACTTTAAGGTTTGTAAATTTATTTTCATTCCTGATTAATTCAAACCATGTTTTTTTTTTGATGTTTAGTTTTGGGAGTTTTGAATGCCAGTCATAGTTTTTCTTTTTTCTTTTATAAAACATCCTTAAAGCTATGTTTTTTAATTATATTATGACTCTAACTCTCTAATAGCTTTAATGAGTACCAATCCATTGGTTCTGAATTTGTGATTTTGAAATGTTTTTAGATAATCTTTTTATGTTCTTATTTGCCATTTCATGGTCGAGTGAATCTTATTTGCATGAAAATGTGATTCAGTTTTAGTGTCTATTTAGACTTTCATAAATTAAAATAAATTCTCAAATGTTTATTTGTCCTTCTCCTTATCAGAATACCAGAGAAACTGCACACGCTATCAGAAGGATGCCTCTAGTTAAAGCAAAAAGATACTTAGAGGATGTCATGGTTCGTAAGCAGGTGATACCATTCACTAGGTTTTGTAGGGGTATCGGTCGTACTGCCCAGGCAAAAAATCAAGGCCATCCTAATGGCCAAGGAAGGTGGCCATTGAAATCTGCAAAATTCATCCTGGATTTGCTGAAAAATGCAGAGAGCAATGCTGATGTGAGTTTATTATAAATTAAATAAATAATAATGATTTGAAATTTTCACAATTGATGGTAGTCAAGGGATTTTTCAGGTTAAGGGATTAGATGTAGACGCACTTTACATCTCACATATTCAAGTTAATCAGGCCCAGAAGCAGAGGCGTCGTACATACCGTGCTCATGGGCGAATCAACCGTATGTCATATTTTGTATCAGAAACAGATTGTCGTTGTCATAAACTCTTGTTATTTTTATTTAATCGTTTGCATAAAATATTGCAGCATTTATGTCTTCTCCTTGCCACATTGAATTGACACTATCTGAGAAAGAAGAAGCTGTGAAGAAGGAACCCGAAACACAGCTTATTCCCAGGAGGCATAGAAGAGGTTCTGCCATGCGTAGTGGAGCTTCATCTTAAAGGTTTTGACTTTTGGAGCTGAAGTTATTCCATCCTTCTCTTTTCTCCTGTTGAGTTTTGATGTTTTCTATCTAAAGTTTTTCAAATTTATCCCAGTGTTGTCGTCGGATTATAAGTTATAAAGGCGATGTAAACAACTATTTAGACTGATTTCAATTTGCTTTTTTTAAGTTTGTTTCTTATTATTTATTAATGTCAGCTTTTTTGTTTGGGTTTATAGTTTAAACAGTAGAAATATAGCTCATGGGAATTTTTAATCTGATTAATTTACTAGTCTAATTTTTTTTGAAATGGTTCCTTAATCATTTCATTAAAAATCTGATTAATCTTGTTCAGATTTATTTGCAAAATTCAGAATGCTTGGTTATTTCTCATCTTGGTATGACGTGGTTGCCCTTGTATTATTGGTTGGAGACCGATATTGTTGTAATGGAATTCAATAGCTCTTCATTGGATTGAAAGTTTTCCTTAGATACACTTCCTTCAATACACGCTTTCCTTGGGATGACACTATGTTGGAAGTCTCTTAGAAGTTCATTGGCAAGATTGGAGTTATCTGCATTTCAACGACCATTTTAGGAGTCTATTGGATAATAGGGTAGAAATATGATATATCTGTAGCCTTTTTTGTCTTAGGTATAAGGGTAATGCGTGTTTGATTGATTCTCTGTATATCCATGGTACCCTTGAAAAATGACTGAACTAATTCTCTGTCTTAGGTATTAGGTACACTTCTTTTTGGCGTGATCCATTCCTCTTAAATTCTAAACCAAAAAGGTCATCCCAGGGTTGTGGATGGCTGGGTTTGTTCTTTAGGCGACTCACTGACCAACAACATCAGCATCGACTGACTGCCTTCTGCGCTGCCTGATGGTTGTTGGTCAATACTATCCCACATGAGGGATTATTTTAGATGCAATAGCTAATAAGGTGATAGTTTTTAGAGTAAATTAAACAGTAAAAATAGAGAGATATAGTATTATAGTAACTAGTAAATCAATATAACTTCTTTCTGAAATGTATAAAAAAAGAAGACGTTTATCTCAAATTCTGGTTGCAGATTTTAATTTCTTTCTGAAATGTATAAGACTTCTTTCCGAAATGCAGATTTTATTTTCAAGAAAAGCTTACAAAATACCAAAAAAGGGGTTGGAAATAGCAGAGTTGATCTCCGAACCAGCCATGTTAAGAACTGACATATCCACCTTGTCTCTAGCTAAGAAGATTGATTCATCGCCGTCCAGTTTCTCAAACCCACAGATCTGAAGGAATTCAACACCACCCTTCAAGCTTCCAACTCTATCCTGTCAAAATCAATCAAGGAAACGTTGCCACAAATGTTGGCGACAGTACAAATGTTTGCTGAACAAGTAGGGTGTTAAGGTTACCTGAAAAGATGGATTTGTTAATCGGATTTTTCTGAATTTCTCCTCATTTGGGTTTTTAACAATGTTTCCTATATATGTAAGAAGAGTTTGGAATGCTTTTTTAACCTTGGCATCATCATCCTGAAAGAGAGAAGAAATGTAAGAAAAATGATTTAGACATCCTCACCAAGACATACGTGCAATTGAATTCTAACTATATAAAATTGAATTCTAACTATATGAAATTGAATTCTAAGCAACACCCCTACAATGAATCACACGTCATCAAAAGTATATCAAGTTTGACAAAGGCATTTTTAATGGAAAATATTCTTGAAAGTTGAAAACATGATGAGTTGTTAATTAACATCGAAGGGTAATTAATATGATGCTGTGCAAGTTGAATTAAATTTAGTGATTTACCTTGTGAGTTTGTTTAAGTGTTCGTAAACAATCTCTCATTTGTTCCCCCTTTGTAACAGGCTTGATAGGCAAAAAACTCTGAAAGATGAAAAATTGAGAACAATCAGTTAACAATAACATTTTATAAGGTTTTATAGTAAAGAAATAAAGCCATAAAGGTGTATGCATATCACAAGTGTGATGTGGGATACCAACTTCCAGAGACAGATAGCCTAATTATTTAGGAAATATGGGCCATATGGCTGTGGAAAGTGTCAAGATAAACCTAGTGCTCAACTCCATATTTTTATTTTATTGCAGAACTTTAGGGCTATGTCCGTTTTATTAATGAGAAAAATCACCAGCTTCAAAAAAAAATGTATATCACAACTTGTACCTTTTTCTCCTGCACAGGATGTGCAGAGGGTTTAATAACTCCAGGGTCTTCAGGAGGTAATCCAAGTTTTCTTCTTCTTTCGGCCTATACGGTAATTTTGCAAAGTGCAAAGTAGGAATCATAACCAGTCAGTCACGAGCAATCAAACCTAAAAGATTCTATGGACTACGAACCTTATCCTCCTCTAGTTTCTGACGTATTTTCTCTCTAGCTCTTTTCTCTTCATCTTTCTCTGCTTGTCTCAAAAACATCAGTCTGCATGTAAAAATGCACGATTAAATAAGATTGAATAACTTCTTTATCATTAAAAAGTTAACAAATCTTAAAATCTACCTCTTTCTCTCATTTGCCTCCTCGCTCTTTTTTGCTTCTAAAAGTTCTTTGCCCATACGAATTCTTTCCTATAAAAAACACATTATGTGTGATTATGTATGATAAGAGATAAGGAGCCCAACTGGTGACAATGATGAAAAACTCAAATACTCGATAGAAAAAAGAGTAAAATATAAATGCATAAAAAATGAAAATTTAAAGAATATACATAAAGAAGTCAAATTATAATTAAGTATTTCTAAATTATCATATTGCATTTCACCTCTAACCGTATTAAATCAAGGACAAATGCATTCAAAATTTAAATCTACAACAGTGAATGGTAACTTATATTTCAGCAGAAAGATACGAGAGGGGCCTTACTAAATGTCACAATCAAATTCAAATGAGAATTAAGAAATGAGAAATACATGGAGTGAAATGAAAAATACATTAGAGAAATGAGAATCGAGAAATCCTCAGTTCAAATTTCAAAAATATATAAATTCAGAGGGAAAACATCCTTCTGACTTAACTTTTGCAAACTCCAATTAAATTTAAAGTACTTGTGAAGAAAAAAATCCTAATGGATAGAATCTATTAATATGAAAAATTTCGTTATATATTTTAATTGCAAAAATAGATAATTTTTAAACTGCCAGTTATAACACCACTTAATAGATATCAGATATTTTACAAGGAAACAATCAGTTTGAATGTTATTTTACGAATGACAAACTGTTGAGACATCTAGACAATCGCTTGAAAATTGAAATGAGAATAATAATAAATGTAATCAACAATTCATACCTTTTCTCTCTCTCTTTCCATTCTTCTTTCTTCCTCCTCTTTTTTTTTACGTGCACGCTCCCTAAAAATAAGAACACTTCATTACGTTCAACAAGATGAGAATCAAATCTGTGTGAGCAGATAAATAAAAATCCTGAACAAGTTAGCCCTCAAAGAAAAGTTTCAGATGGCTTAGGAATTGAAAAAGAACTGTAAAAGTATAAATGTTTCTTTTTCATGAAAAACATAGACAGACCTTTAAAATTAAGAATATAAATGTTTAACAACATAATAAGATTTCCCGGTCTTTAAACCGAAATAACAGAAAACAAATGCATGTGACAATAGAATAAAATATGGGTCTGACATGAAAAAAATACTAACGGAAAAATAGTATAGCTTTACTAAAAAAAAGACTGCAACGGAAAAATATCAGTGTAAAATGCAAGCATTACTAGTTACAACTTACAACTATCTCATAATAATAAAAGCAGTAAGTGTCAGATTGATGATTTAGGCATTTAACCAAGATATAGCTTATATGTCTTATCTACACTAAAAAACAAGTTGGTATTAATTTCCGGATTAAACAAAAATACAAAATAATAATCAATCATAAAACCCCAATCCAGTATATACTGTCCCCATTGTAAAATAAAATAAATAAAAATCTAATAAAAAAAAACTATAATGATTATTAGTTGATAATAATCCAAACCCTATCTGAAGGTTGAAGCTATAAGCCTTCAGAAGGGATGGATTGCTAAAGCCAAACAAAAACATGAATGCCTGTGAGGCCAACCTAACCTATATTGGTTGCCTAACGACTAACATTGACAAACATTGATGATTTACCAGTTAAAACAGTTAGAGTGGATGGACTTAAGTATGTTAGGCATTTACAGTTCATTTCTTCATTAACTCGTAAGGTTTGAGTTCAATAATCAACAATACATATTCCATAAAAACATTGCATTTCGACTAAGGAAAATGATGTATAACATAAAATACAATTAATGTAGAGAGAACAAACCGTAGTTCTTGTGCTTTTATCTTTATTTCCTCGGGAGTTAATGATGGCTTTTTAGAATCAGTTTTAGCAGAAACCTAAAATGAAATATAAACCGATTAAATACAGCATTGTAGATCATAATCATTTGACTAAATGAGGTTTTTTGTCAACTTATGCTCAACTCCATAAATGAGCAAACAAGAACTTATAAATATTTTTATAAACGAAAAGGAAATTAACAAAGCATATGCATAATAATGATAGCAATAGTCAATTAGAAAATCCAAACATGTGCACTCTGATGTAAATCAGAATAAGTCAAAATAAAAAGAGAGGCAGTAAACTATACCAAAGGCATTTGGTCAATATCTGTGTCATTTTCATGTTCGGCGATCCAGTTTATAGAATCTTCAAGACTGGTATTTTCTGCAAGGACATCTTAATCTATGTGAGACAAAAAGTATGGGATGAAGCTGCAATTTCAGTGTGGCATTAATCATTAAGTAAAGTAAAAATAAAGGGATAAGAAACATATGAGTATATAACAAATGCATATATCACTGACTAGAGTAATGCAATGCTCTTGTTGCCCTAGCTTCAGAAAAACCCATTGTTTTGAGTTCCTCGAACAACTTTTCATCAACCTTTGGAACAACCATCTCTGAAATAGTGAAATCATTAAAATGACAAAATATATTAGGAAGAATCGAAATACAAAAATTCAATCTAATGTGCTGCATTCCATATTTCTGTTAGTGGGGAGATGAATCGAGATAAAATAAAACTACTCAAATTATAAAGAAAATGGATCGACGCTAAAAAAAATCACCATCCAATTGGCCGTTTCCTCCCTCAGTACGATCGCCTCTACCCACATCCCCATCACCATCTTTTCCAACCTCCTTCTCAAGATCGATTGGTTTCGCTGTCTCCAAAGTTTTATCCACAAAATCCAAGTGTCCGGTCCTCTTCGTATGCAGATCCATTTCCTAACAAACAAAGGCCATCAATCCCTAATCTTCAAAAAAGAAAAAATTCGCAAATTCGAGATACTTACAGTCTTAGAACGGCAAGGTTTGCCACAAGTACTGCAGACGAGGTTCAGTACGGCCTCAGTAGACTCGACGAAGTTGGAGTGTGAAGTCCGCTCTGCATGCTCCTGCGCCTCCTCCACGGTCTTCAACTGAAGCCCACAGTCTCCACATCGCAACGACAGACCCGCCATCGGTCCAGCGATCAAGAAAAAGAAGAGATAGAGTCACAGAGATCAGATCAGAGGGACTAACTTATAAAGAAAGATCACATAAGAGGGTCCAGCGATCCGATGTGATATTTTGTTTTATTGAAGGTCATTTGGTTAAATAAAATAAAATAGATTTCAACCAATGTTAAATGTCTAAATGAACGATGGACCCACCCGTAAACATAATCCAACGCGTCGTGAAGTTCACTATGATTCAGAGAGCGGCTGGGTCTTGTCGATGCACCTAACCACGAACGGTGCCGGCTCTGTTAAATGACTGAATGGTAATGACCGGAGGTCGGACTGAAGAGCGCTCGCCGGAATCTTTGTGGAAGAATGGAGGAATGTGCAAAGAGGGAAGAAATCGAGGGTTTATTGTATCAACGATCAATTGGATGACCGTTAATACGAAAACAATTTAGTCGCAATTAGTACTTTAATTAGTGTTTTGATTGTATTCAAATTGAATTATTCCAAATACAATATGTTTAGTTTTATAACCTTTGACTAACTACTCAACTAACTAGTTTAATTAACTAATCTAATTAACTAATTACATTGTAATAGTTAGTTGAAGTTAGTCCATTGTTTGGCTCAGTATATGAATTGACCCAGTATATTTATTTAAACTTTTGCACCTTTGTCCTCATGCTTTCTTTATTTGCTTTATTCCACCTTAGTAATACTTTGTTGTTTAATGAAAACATCCAGATAATTACACATAAGTCCTCAGATGATATTATAAGATTTTACAGTGTTTAGTACTGTAATTAGCACTCTAATTCCTTTAGGCTCATCCTATAAAGGAGTCCAAATGAGCTTGGCTAATCCTAGTATTTCATCTTGTATAAATTAATCCAATTATCTTTGAACTGCCCATTTTTTTATTTTTTTGTCTCTAGCATTGCACGTTACTGTGTCCATCAGTTCACTGTGGTAACAATACTCTCACTCACAGTCACGCACACACTCTCTTCACTCTTCACGTACACTTTTTTCAAAATTTCTCTTTCGTTTTCATTTCACCGCTCCCACTTTCCACTATTTCTCTGGCGCGTCTCTCTCATTTTCCTCTCGCCGGTAGTCATTACGATCTCCGTTCTTGAACGCGTCCAGCCTTCTTCAATGCGTTCGTCCGTCCTTCTTCCAACCACGCTCGTTCTTCAACCGTCTTCTTCTTCAAACTCTTTCGTTCGCCGCGCTCGTCTTTCACGGTGAGTTCTTCTTCTTCTTCTTGCATTTCGCGGGACTTCCTCATCTACTTCTTTGCTTCTACTTCGCTCGTCGTTCCCGTTATTGAACAAGCTTCTAGCATCAGTGGGAAGTGAGGCAGCCATTTGAGGAGATGAAGGTAAAGGGAAATGAAGAAGATGAGTGTTTGGGCAAGCAATCCTTGATTGTGCCTTGAATGTATGATTTGTATTTATAGACAATTGATATAACAAACCCACAAAGATGTGAGTGGGGTTTGTTATATTTGTTACAACTTTAATTGTAATGTTAAATATATATATATATATAACTCTATAATATATATTCCAATATTCCCTTTCAAGTTGGCGTTTGAGAAACTACGCCGAGCTTGAACCTTATTTCTAGGAATCGTGACGAAGGTAATGGCTTAGTGAAGCCATCAACTATCTGATCTCTTGTAGAGATATGAGTGATATGTATTTCTCCATTTCTGACTAATTCTCGCACGAACCCGAAATTGATCGTCATATGTTTCATTCGAGAGTGGAACACAGGATTATGTGCTAGATATTTAGCTCCAAGATTATCTGTCCATACTTGAGCTCGTGTGACTGGTAATAGCCGAATTTCCCTTAACAAATTTTGAATCCAGATTGTTTCTGATGCTGCATCAGCCATAATGCGAAATTCGGCTTCTGTAGAGAAACGTGCAATAGTGGGTTGTTTCTTGGCTGACCAAGATACTAGATTATTTCCGATAAATATCGCGAATCCTCCCGTACTACGTCGATCATCTAGGCAACCTGCCCAATCTGCATCTGTGTATACATCTATTCTGACTGAGGCTGATGGTGCAAACAATATTCCATATGAATTCGTACCTTGTAAATATCTCAACACTCTTTTGCCGCTGCCCAATGAACCGTGGTTGGATTTTGGAGATATTGACATAGTTTATTCACGACAAACGATATATCTGGTCGAGTATTTACCAGGTATAATAGTGCTCCTACCGTTGAGCGATATAACAGCTTATCTTCCATAGGTACCCCGTCAGTCGCAGTCAACTTAGTAGTAGACGACATAGGTGTAGATGCAAATTTTGACTTGTGCATATTTGTTCGGCGTAACAGGTCACAGATGTACTGATGTTGAGACAGAATGTAACTACCAGTAGTGCCTACCGGAGTCAGTTCCATTCCTAAGAAGAACTGCAATCTTCCCATATCCTTGAGTCTGAACTCCTTAGACAGTGTGTCAATCAACTGTGTAACGTCTGAAGCTGATGACCCAGTCACCACTATGCCATCCACATAAATCAGCATATAAACCTAAGAATTTGTCGTAACTCACAAGAATAGAGAAGCATCTGATGCGATACTTATAAAACCAATCAATTTTAAAAAATTGCTCAAGCGTCCGTACCAAGCTCGAGGAGATTGCTGAAGTCCGTAGAGTGACTTGTGAAGTTTGCATACCTTGGTTGGATGATGTTTGTTTACAAATCCTGAGGGTTGTGTCATAAACACAGTTTCTTTGAGATCTCCATTTAGAAATGCGTTGTCAACATCAAGCTGACGAAGCTGCCAACCCTTGGATATTGTGAGTGCTAGCATAATTCTGATGGTTGGAAACTTCACTACTGGACTGTACGTTTCATCAAAATCAATTCCTTCAACTTGTGAAAACCCACGTGCAACCAGACGTGCTTTTCGTCGTTGAAGACTACCATCAGATCCCCTCTTGACCTTGAACATCCATTTACAAGTGACTAAGTTCGCATGTCGAGGAAGGTCTACCAAGGACCAAGTATGACTTCGTATGAGTGCACCAAACTCAACTTCCATGGCCTGGATCCATTCAGATGACTTGGACGCCTGTCGGACTGTAGTTGGTTCTGAGAAATCATCAATTGCAAGTGACGTAGCTTCCAATCCTGCCAGTCTTCGATAATCAACTCGAGGAACATTCCGTTGGGGCCGATTATTTGGGGTTGGGAGACTTGTACTTACAGGATCATCTGAACCTTGACTAATTGATGGTGAATTATTTGAACTTTCAGTACCGTACACTATGGGCCCCACCAGGGATAAACTTGATGGTTCTGGACTGGACCGAAGATTCTGAGAATGTGACCTTTCAGTCATAGGCGTAGCCGAATTTGAAGGATGAACCGAAAGCAACCCCCATGGACCCGATTGATCACCTGTTGACACACCTTGGGATACCTGTAATTTTCACTACAAAAAAAAGGACCTTGTATGGCGGCCTTTAGATGGCGGATTTCCGCCATCAATACTTCAATAGTTTAGATGGCGGATGTCCGCCATCTATTCTTTCAGTCCGCCGAGGAAACGTTTTGGCTCGACGGCGGTTCGGAATTTTTTTCGATGGCGGTGTTTAGATGGCGGAAATCCGCCATCTAAACTATCCCGCCCAAAATTTTGAATGACCCCCAATTTCCAGCCCGATTACCCGATTAAATTGACTTAAGATGGCGGAAATCCGCCATCTTAAGTCTTCGGGGACTCGGGCGGAAAAAAGCCCGCCCAAATTTCGATTGGGCGGACTTTCACTTAAGTGCTGGCGGCACTTAAGTGTACTTACATGGCGGAAATCCGCCATGTAAAATTTGGGGTTTATTAAAAACCCCAAATCCCGACAGACGCCTTGTCTGTCTTTGAAGAAGGAAAATCGCCGCCGCTGCTCCTCCCTGCTGCTCCTGCCTGCCTCCGTCGTTCCTCCGGTCGTCGTTCTTCCTCCGTCCGGTAGTCTCGCCGTCGGTCGTCGTTCTCCCTCCCGCCGGTACCCTCGCCGTCGGTCTTCCTGGTATCCTCCTTAAAAATGATTTTGCAATTTTTTTGTGTGTCATAAGGTTGGATTTATGTCAAAGCATGATAGAAACCTATAAATGATATTCTAAATCATTGATACTGTCCTTATAGGAAATATGCAGTTTGTTTGTTGGTTATAATTAAGTTTATTGTTTAAACTTCATCTTGATAACCAATCCATGCATTGTTTAAACTTCATCTTGTTATAATTAAGTTTATTGTTTTTCATAAGATACTTTAGATAAGATGACACTTTTATCTTACTGTTTTTATTATTTTATTATTGTAGTAGATCAAATTTTCAAATAACCCCATTCAAGTTCTTTCGAGGAGTCCAGTTCGAGTGGTCAGTTCATTATTAATATTTTAAATATTATCATGATTTTTATTAAATATTAATTTTTAAATATGTAAATTAATTAGATGCGAGGCCATCCACTTCAAATGTGCCTCCACAAAAGAAGGGTCGTGGTCGCACAAAAGACCACCCCCATAACCATCCAGAGAAAGGTACGAAGTGGACGGTTATGTTTGATAACACAAACCAAGCCACGGATGAAACGGCGAAGAAGTTAACGACAAGAATGGCTCTTTTAGCAAAAGACCATACTCTTTTTCCGTACGACATTGAGTGGCGTCATCAACCACAACAGAATTTCCAAGACGCGCTGAAAATATTAACTGTAAGTCTATAATTTTTTATATAATTTATTAATTTTATATAATTTATTAATTTTCCAAAACTTATGAATATGATTTAAGTGGAAGCAAAGCTGCACAAACTTACATCAATGGCAGACTGAACAAACTCTGGAGGAGCAACCATAATTCGCTGATTAAAACTTATGGCTCTGATCCTGATATGACAGAACAAGACATTTTAGCGACTCTTCCGCCGTATGTCAGCAAACCTCAATTTCTAAATAAATTGAGACAGCATCGTTCGGGAAAAGGAAAGGTACGTATATGTATATATATATATTTATTATATTAATTAATTTTGAAACTTATTTTTTTTTTTAATTTCAGCAAATTTCCGAGATAAATACCGCGAACCGAGCGAATCAAATGATACATCACGCTGGTTCAAAAGGATTAGCGCAAAGACGTCATGAATTGGTAATTTATTTATAATTTTTATATTTTTTTTATATATTAATGATTTATGTGAATATAGATGCAACAAGGAAGGAGTGAAGTCGAAACTTGGTCAGAGACTTTACAAATGACTTATAAAGGAAGCGATAAAGTTGTAAGTATTTTTTAAAAATTATTTATATTTTCTAATTTCTATTTTCATTGTTTGATTTTTTTATTCTTTCAGCTTGAAGCCACGGAATTTATCAAAACTCCAGAGGCAAAATCGTGGGCTGAATCAGAATCAATGACTCCAATTGTAAGTTCCATTGATTATTTTAATTATATTTTGTTTTTCTTATTTTTTTTTTATAACACAGCAATTTATCGAAGCGACGGTCAACAAGACTTTCGGCAAAAATAAGAAGAATCGAATAATTGGAATCGGAGAAGCTGCAAGCATGGTGAGCACAACAAACGAAAGATGGGCTGCTCCAAATTGGAAAGGAAAAGACCCCATCTCAGAGAGCACGACTGTTGATGCACCACCAGATGCAGTATGGTCGGAAAAATTCAAAGCATTGGAGGTATTTACAATATATTTTAATAATTTTGTTGATTACCGAACTCATTGTTGTTTTCATTTTCAGAACAAGTGTAACGAGAGTCAAAAAGACGTCTCGAAATACAAGAAAAAGTTCAATGCGATGAAATCCTATATGAAGAAATTAAACAAGACTTTGAAGACTTCTGGACTAGACATGACGCAGATGGCTTCTACTTCAAAGTCAACAATACCGTCTGCATTCGGATCAGATAATTCTGATTCTGATTCAGAAGACTCGCTTTCAGACGAGTGTTGATAAACATTTTTTTTTTCTTATTAAAACTTCGAATGTTTAACGATTATGTAATTTAATTTCTTTTTAATAAAAAACATCGATTTCCATTTCTATTTCTAATCGTTTCCTCAAATATCGATTTCTATTTCGAAAAACAACGATTCGAACGCACAATATAAAATCCTGATTTAAAAAAAAATTGTAAAAAAATTGTATGGCGGATTTCCGCCATCTAAACTCTCCTACTAAGTTTTAGATGGCGGAAATCCGCCATCTAAAGCTGGGCACAATCGCCCTCTCCCACGAATAGATGGCGGATATCCGCCATCTATAAACTAAGGGAACCGCCTGCTGTACTTTAGATGGCGGAAATCCGCCATCTAAAGGACCAGGGATAGTCGGCGGACATCCGCCGTCAATGAAATTAACCGCCATCAATGAATTGGCGTCAAACTATTCCCGCGCCATATTTTAGATGGCGGATTTCCGCCATCTAAAACTTTTCAATTCGCGCCAAAAATTTCAGTTTAGATGGCGGAAATCCGCCATCTAAACTATTTTTGGTGGGAAATGGGGATGGATAAGAGATGACGGTCTTTAGATGACGGTTTATGGGTTTTAATGGCGGTGTCCAAGATGGCGGGCGTTTTTTGACCTATTTTGAAAATTGCTGTAAATAAATAACAAATTTTATATCATTAAATAAAATTGTGAATTGTCATTTACAGTACACGTTGCAAACCCGAGGTGATATATGGACCGGGTTCTCACAAACTTGGCCCAATAAGAGCCTGCTAAATTGGGGGAGTAAGTGTTAATCCTCCTCCCTCAATATTTACATCTTCCTTCGTCCGTCGGCGGCACAACCTGATTGCAGCAGAGGAGTTTGTTTTCAAACGCAATGGTAAGCAGGTCACCCTGGTTCTCTAATTAATTTATTGTTGTTGTTGAGTATTCTGTAGATCTGGTTCTCTAATTAATTTATTTATTCTCGGTACGTTTTAGGGAAAGTACTCAAAGGAGCCGGAGAATCCTACCAAGAGTAAGATTTCGTTTTTGATTTTGCTGTTAATGTTTTTTTTTCAATTTATCAAAGCTTTGTTGGATTATAATTAAAATGTGATGTTGTAAACATCAAATACTCTTTAGACTGATTTCAATTTGCTTATTTAAGTTTGTTTCATTATTAGTATGATTGGATTATTTAAGTTTGTTTCATTCTGTTTGTTTAATGTGCAGCAGTGCCGGCACGTTCTTTTTTGCAGGCGGTAGCTACCGCAGATGTGAAGGTGTCGCCCTTGAGGGTCGTTAGGATGGAAGGAGTGGTAATTCTAACTTGTTTTACTTCACATTTCCCAGTAATTTTGGAGTTTTATATGAATAAAACATGTTAACTTGTGTTTTATATTTTTGTTCCTTGACAATGAGATCAGCGTAGATTAAAATTTATTCGTTCTTTGATTTATGCATTAGATCGTAGGATATCCGCAATTGATGATTTGAAAATATCTTATGTAGTTTAATAGTGTATTTTGTTTTTAAATTTTTACCTATTATTTTTTCTTGATTTTTAAACTTGAACAGTTGGACAGCACATTTTTAATGCAAATTAGGAAAAATTTGTTATTTTTAATCCTGGGATAGATCATAGACATGATAATAAATTAATAATATATATTTGCACTAAACAAGACAAAATACTCCTGTTCAAAATCTTTGAAGTTGCCTATCTTACTAGAAAAGAATATGTTGGTTGCAGGCTATTTTGAAAATTATCAAGCATTGCAAGGATTTTGCCCCGACTCTTGTCACGGGACAACTTCTAGGATTAGATGTTGGTGGAGTTCTTGAAGTCACAAACTGCTTTCCGTTTCCTGTGTGTAATTTTGTTTTATTTGAACCAATTTTTAATTTATGTTTTCATTTCTGATAATCTCTTACCTTCATTTAACGCTTAACATATGCTAGATTAGAGAAGAAGATGATGAAGTTGAAACAGATGGTGCTAATTATCAGCTTGAAATGATGAGGTGTTTAAGAGAAGTCAATGTTGATAATAACACTGTTGGATGGTATGTTTACTATCTAATATTTTCATATGGGTATTACTTATCTTTGAAATTTGTGCACAATTTTGGAAAATTCGAAAATTATTAAAAAAACTATAGATTGATATTATTTACCAGCAGTCATAGGATCATGCTTGTATTTTTTGATAAAGATAAATTTTCATCGATACAAGATGATGTTCATTGTCTATGTTCTATGACTTTGTTTATATTATTACATAGCTACAAGATAATGTGTCAAGGTGAATCTACACTCCCAAGCAATACGTGCATTCACTTTAATCGGTTTTCTTTTTTTAAGATCTCAGCATAAAAGGCATGCCATCATCTCTGAGTATCTCTCTATTGAGCAATTCAAAGAGGCTAAAAGATTTTCATTTAAGTATTCTATTATTTTTTCCCCAACATATACCAGACTATGCACCCTAGTACGGTCCAGTGGAGTTTTTTATTCCCTTTTACCCAATAGCTTAGCTTTTAAAGGATCTGGAGAAGATTTGAATAGCTTTAATGAAGTCTCTAATCCGGATGTCACCTTGCATTGCACTAGGTTTATTTTCTGTAAACTCTAGTAGTGGTGTGTTTGAAATTCTCCATATATTTAAGTTCACAGCGCCCATAAGATACAGTAGTATTACCTATTTGGTGTACTCACAGATTCACAGTCAAGGTTTTAAATGCCTTGCGGTGTGGTACATCAGTCAAGGTTTTAAATTCCTTGTGGCGTGGTACCTCAGTCAAGGTTTGACTCCCCAATGCTAGGGAAAAAGCTATACAGGATGAAGATGGTTACTTAGGTCATGTCCCAGCATATTTTGTAATATAGGCTCATGCCTCTTTATCTTTAATTAAAATTCAACTCTATAAAAAAATCATATTAATTGGTTGGAACTTGGAATATCTAAATCGAACATTGCATTTTTATACTTGTTTCTATAGTTCCACATTAGGTATCTGTAAATTTATCATTAATATTTTTTCATTATTTATTAAATCTTCTTAGGTACCAGTCAACATTGCTTGGATCCTTTCAGACAGTTGAGCTTATCGAAACATTTATGAATTACCAGGTATTATTGATTAAATATAATTTTTTGATGTAAGATATGGGGATAGATTAGCCAATTTCCAAGAAAACCAGAAAATAGGATCCACTTATTGACGAGCCAGAAGTCACATGATCACGGAACTTTTTTAGAATAGTAATTCAAAATGCCTAATCTTGCATACTCAAGGTCATTAGGACGAAGCATTTATTGGGAACTTTGTAAGATAAACTCAAATATAAAAATATGATGTTACCTGGAAGTTTGTGCTGGGTGCTTGCAAATTCTTCTAATATGTTGATTTTTTATAATGCATTTTCTTATGGTCTCTTCATTTTTAGTATCCCCAATGCAATTTAGAATGATATGTTGTGAATGCAGGAAAATATTAGAAGATGTGTTTGTATTATATATGATCCTTCAAAGTCTAATCAAGGAGTTTTAGCTCTCAAGGCTTTGAAGCTTTCAGATTCATTTATGTCTCTTTATCGGACTAATAATTTCATAGGAGAGAAGTGAGTTATATTTTTTTATGGAATATTTAATTGATTTGTTATTGATTTGTAATTTTTTATTTATCTTTTCAGATTGAGGGAGAAGAACTTGACATGGGTGGATATTTTTGAGGAAGTTCCAGTATGTATTTTAATTTTTTAACGTACCGTTTATCATGATTTTTAAAGGATTCATTCAATTGTATTTGTTAGTTTCAGTGTTTTTTGTTGATATTCATCATCTGGGCGCTATGACATTTTTCAGCTGTAAATTTCATCTCTTTGCAGATCACAGTCTCTAATTCTTCCCTTGTCAGTGCATTCATGACTAAGTTGGAATCTGAATCTCCCGTAACTCAGGTTCAGAAGCTTGCTACAATGTTACCTATATATATTCACCTTATCTCTCACATTCAGTATCTGATAATTGATAAATCAACTCATGCAGTCTGATTTTGATCGTTTGGAATTGTCAACTAAGCCTTTTGTTGAGAGGAATATGGAGTTTTTGATTGACTGCATGGATGATCTGACAATGGAGCAACAAAAGGTATGTGTTTTTTTGACGAAAGGATTTCAACCACGTTATGCATTCACAATGTTGTTAATAACGAGATTTTCTTTTAGTTCCAATATCATTACCGAAATGTGGCACGTCAGCAGACTCAACAGCAGGCATGGCTTCAGAAACGAAGGTACTTTTAAGTCAAACGAAACGTCTCTGTTTGCTTCTTACTGTATTTTTACTTTCAAATGATTTTTACTTTTAAGACAAACGAAACTGATTTTTTCACAAATGATTTTTTTTTCATGTTGCTTTTTTGCAAATGAATTTTGTTGTAGATTTGCAGTTTGCTTTGTATTTCTTTCTCATCATGGTATTTTTTTTCACAATCCATGGATATTATAGAGAATATTTTTTGCAGTTGAGATGTATTCAGAAAAAATGATACAGCTAAAACTGTAAAACGTGTCTTTCAAACCTCCAATATTTATTTTAGTTAAGTAATAAACTAATATTACACGTCTATAAGTCTATTACACGTTTATAAGTCTATTACACGTCTATAAGTCTATTTTAGTTAAGTAATATAACTCTATTTGTTTTATTAAATTAATAATACACGTCCATCACATCTTTTTTCCCAGATTTACCTAATTTGTTTATATTCAATTATTCATGCCATTTATATTTGTAAAAATGTAATTATTTCAAAGACTGAATTTTTTGATTAGTTAGATTGCCAAGATACTTTCAAAATTATAATGATTACTTTTTTATATAGGACTGAAAACATGAGCAGAAAAGCTTCTGGTGAAGAACCTTTGCCTGAGGAGGATCCTTTGAATCCTATTTTCAAGCCTTTACCTGAACCATCACGCCTTGATAGCTTTCTTATAACCAACCAAGTTTCTAACTTCTGCAATCAAATCAATGGGTATGTTTCATTAATTTCGATTTAAATTTCAATGGGTATGATAACTTTATAAGTACTACTGTTTAAGAAGATATATAAACACCCATTTTTTATATGCAGGGTTGCTGGGCAGAGTTTGTGTAGATTGTATGTAACCAAAGCTTTGCAAGATAACTAACTAACTTAACCTTTCTTATCTTTTTATCCCATATCTTTCTGGTAATCAGATCTGCTCAACAAGCATCAGACATATTTTCTCTCTGAAGTGTACTTTCATTCCGTCATTTTTCCGTTTCTTACAGATTTTTAGAATATAGACTATCTATTTAGTGTGTTTTTGCCATTTGTTACAATTTACTCTATTCATCGTATTTATAATTTTATATAATCTGATTTGAGAAACATCCAATATTATTTTGTGCAAGTGGAAATTGGGTTTAAACAAGAGTTACGAGTCCATTAAAAATTGAATTTTGGAATATGAAAAATTGATCGTCTTATTGTCTTAGGGTTCAAATACAAGATTAGGGTTCAATTATTTAACGGTTAGGTTCGAGTTCTATTCGGATTTCGGAATCAATCTATTTCACTCAGTTCGGTCTTAGTATATTGCAAAAGTTGTAAATATAATTTCTCCTTATTTTAAAGGTCAGTACTTACCACTTAGCATAATTGTTTCCAACTCTATTAAAGGTTGTAATTATAATTTTTCAAATTTTCTTGTAAATGTAACACAAAATTCACTATAAAAAAAGGGCGAGGCATAAACCCTAAATCCACATTCCTTCTCTACGCTTTCACTTCGCTCTGCATATTTCTCTGCGGCCTGCTTGCTGGTAATACTTCTACCTGTTTCATTCGGCGATTTTATTTGCGTCTTCGTAATAATCAACTTGTTTTGTTTCTTCTCTTCTTACTCCACCGTACTCTTTATGTGTTTTCCATGGATTTTTTGTACTGTTCTGTCGACCTATGTTTATTTGGGTCATTCGTAGAATCAATAATCGATTTTGCCTGTGTTCAATTTTCATATCTAACTCTTTTTTTCCCCAATCATCCATCTGTCTCAACTCTCAAATCTGAAGTTTCCCTTTCATTTAATATTCATTTTCAAAACTTCTAGTTTTGATCCAGATAGCTGCGGTTTTCAGATTGATTATTTCAACTTTCAGGTTTCAAAACTCTATTTTTTCCCCTTTCTTTTTTGGTCAGCACGTTTTTGTATTAATCATTATTACTGTTAATCCAGTGAGTGAACCCTTCGTCTATATAGACAAATTTCATCTCTGTTAGACAATCATCCAAGTATTAACAATTACTCAACTACATTTTGATATACATTCATTTTCATGTTCTCCAGTCCCTGCGGAAAATGGCGTTCTGCAGCAAACTCAGTGGTCTTGTCAGGGCTACCTTAAAGAGAAACTCCGTATCATTTGTGAATGCACCTAATATGCAAATGTTCAATGCTATCCGCTATATGGCGACCAAGGTTTATGTCGGAGGTACATGCTATTCTTATTGTCTTATTTGCAATAATTCATTCTTACAAACAATTCATTCATTCAAATTCATCGATAGGACTTTCTTATGATACTGATGAGGGCTCTCTAAGAAGTGCATTTGAAGGCTTTGGTGAAGTTTCTGAAGGTGACTGATTTTTTTTCTAAAATTCATTTGTGTGTTAGGGTTTTATTTTAAAACTCCCTTGTAAATGGGTTTTTGTTTGTTTTGAAGCTTTTGTCATTAGTGACAGAGATACTGGTAGGTCGAAGGGATTTGGGTTTGTAAGCTATCTGAATGATGATTCTGCCAACAAAGCTATATCTGCCATGGATGGCAAGGTTTGGATCACAGTTATTCATGTCTCGTATTCACTTCAAATTATGCAGTAAAGTTTGAGATTTCTTATTATCTTGATATCTTTTTTTCAGGAACTAGATGGGCGCCAAATTCGTGTGAATGTTGCCAATGAGAGGCCGCCTAGAGTTGGTGGATATGGTGGCGGTGGAGGAGGATATGGTGGCGGTGGAGGAGGATATGGTGGAGGTGGCGGTGGATATGGTGGTGGAGGATATTGAGGAACTTCTTTTTCAGCAATGATATGGCAGTGCTGATTTTTTTTTAGTTGAATCTGTAAAAGGCACATCGGAATATTCTATGATGATGTAAAATTATAATTTCTGGTATTCAAATTACCTTGCATAATTGATTAAATTAGCTTCAGTCCATTATTCATAATCCCAAAGTTGATTTTATTCCAAATTTTTATTACTTAGGAGTTTTTCCATAACCCCAAAGTATTGTGATTTTATAAAGGCTATGAATTATGAAAAGCTTATGATGTTTTTTTTATCAAGTATTGTTTGTTAATTTCATTTCGAATTCAGATAGCAAAATATAAATTCAAATGATAAAAAAAATCAAAAAACAAGATAAGTCTCTCATGATTTCTCATATATATAATGAGTTCTTACTATAATATTTTAGAATTACAACTCCATCTTGACAACTGTGAACACCAATATTAGCCAAGACATAATTTTCTTAACATATGGCTAAGATCCAAACACATAGGGTTTATATAACATGCATCTGCAAGTGTCTGTAAGGAGGATGTCTTTCTTTTCATTTTATGTATATATTGTAATCTTAGACAAGACTTTTTTCATTTCTAATGAAATTTTATCTTGATCAAAATTTTTTTTAACTTCATTAAAATTCCTGAAGATTCATGATTTAAAATTTTAACTTCATTCGAATTTCTTTGTATAGATTTTCATTTGTGTAATTATATTCAATGATTTTCTCAATCATAGCTAACCTAATTAGCTTGTGACAATTTGATCTAAACAAATAAGAGCCCATTAAAATAAAAAAATGTGATTGTGGAGTTTTGTGTCACATGTGTTGATAGAACAAGCAAGCAAGCAATCAATCAAACAAAGCTACCATTGTGTTTTCTTTTCTTTTCTTTTCTAATTCCAATGCATTTGTTTTGCAGAAACTTTTGTCCATCATCAAATCATCATTTCATTATCCATTTATCCATACACAATCTGTACCATCGAATTATTATGGTTTCTGAAAATCTAAGGTTAAATTTTACTGTATATATAAAGTTTTAGATTTTCAATTTTTAAACTTAACAAATTAGACTAGTAAACTATTCTCTTTGTGATTTTAAAAAGGTTTAATAATAACTTTGATGAATTTAAGGTAAATGCCAAATAGAAAAGCAAGAGAGAGAATGAGTAGAAGTAAATAGTAATAATTAATAAAGACCCACATTAATGACTACACAATTTGGTATTGGGAAATTCACCGAAATCTGGACGAGCAGAAGAAGCGGAAGCAGAAGCATGAGCAGCCATGGCAAGTTCAAACTGCTTCAGATAAACGCCGACACCGGCAACGTCGACGTCGGAGTTATTTTTTAACGTTGACAAACTGCTACTTGTACCATCCCATCCTATATGACCCACATGTTGCACATCTGTTGGAAACCCAATAACCATCTCTTCCATCGAATCATCATCACCTTCCCCATCGTCTCGGAAGACTAACTTCTGAGACAACCCTTTGAAGCTCTTGAGAAATCTCTGCAGACTGGGAATCTTCATGCTTTTCCCACCTTCGAACAACACAGACAGACCAGACCGATCAGAACTAAAAAAATTTACTATAACCTGCTATTTACTGTGTATTGAAGAAACCCTACCTTGGAGTACTGAAGAAAGATTTGGGTCTGTTTGGGATCTGCTCACTGCTACGCTTGACTGTGATATGCAGCCGCCGATGGAGAAGGAAATACCCACAATTTTTCTCTCCCTGGTTTCTCTCATCGGAAGTTTGGTTAGTTCAGTAGATAGATACCTACCTACAGAGTACAGTTTTTTTTCAGTCTATATGTACGAAATGAGTTGGTAGGGGTAGGTTAGTACTTTCCCATGTTTGGTTAGAGATAGTAACTCTGACTTTGCAGTCTCACTGTATGGAATTTTCAAAGGGAATTTTGAATCAATATTGGTCAATTACTAACTTGCCCTGAGTTTTGAAGAATATCGTATCCATCTGATATTTGACCGCGGCTGTGTTCGGGTAATAATGATAACAATCAGTTTGACTCCTGACTGTGGTCAGACCTTGAGGGTATAAAAGTCAATCTGAATATGGAAATTTTCTTTCGTGAGGACCTGTTATGCAAAAACAAGATAAAAATAGCTCCCCTAGGACCCCTACCCTGTTTCTCTGTGTTCGTTATTTTCGCCCCATTTCTCTCTCTCACACTTGTTTCCGTTTCTCTCCTTCTCTCTTTTCCACATCGCCGCCGTCTCCGTCGCCGGCTCTGGATCCTCCCTCTGTGTGTGTGAGCGCGTGTGTGATCTGTTTTTTTTTTACTCGGGATTGTGGAGTGGAATTCGGGAATGAGGAATTCGAAGGGAAGGTGAGGTCATGGAGGAGGGGAGGATGACTGCTTCTACTGCGATGGTGTACGATCATGATGGTAGTATGGATGTCATGGATGGGGGATCTTATTCCTTCTATCCACGTATTGTTGATGAAGGTGAGAAAAATTTCGATTGTGGATTTGATTTTTTCTCCTTCTGCTTCTTCTTCCATGGATCGATTGGGTTTTTCGTGTGGCGGCGTTGACGGCGTTGGGTTTTAAAATTATTTTGTTGTCGACTTGTGGTAGGTAGGGTACGAACTGCGAAATTGTGAATTTTTGTCAGCGGTGAATTTTTATTTGGTTTTTTTAGGACGAGATTTTGTATAAATTAGATTTTTTCTGTGTGTGTGTGGTGGAGAACTGGAGATAGATTTATCAAACTTATTGCTTCGCTTGTTCTAATTTTGGTAATTCTTGTTTTTTTTAGATTCTTTAATATTTTGGTATTGTTAGGATTCTTTCTACGATTTTCTTTTCTTCTTCTTTAATTATCAGTTTTGAACTTGCGATCACGTTTACCTGTTTGTTTGCTTACCTGCATGAAGATTGTCGATGTGTGGTAAACAGTGTATTACACCACTTCAATTGTCGATTCTTTTAGGTTCTGCACTGAAATTTTCTAGCAATATTTATTCATATTATGTGCTGGAACATAAAATTTCTTTGGAAGTGTTGTGTCTCATCATTCTTATGTTTTGTTACTTTTCAGATGCAATGTGGGAAATGAACATGAAAGCCCAAGAAACAATGGAGGCTGGACTCTATCCCGAGAGACCAGGGGAACAGGACTGTAATTACTATATTAGGTCTGGCTTTTGCAAATTTGGGATGACATGCAAATTTAACCATCCTGTCAACAGGAAACTGGTAATCTAAACCATTCGTAGCATGTTCGTTATTCAGTGTCATGTTAATTGAAAAATCACTAATATGTAAATATGTTCAATTGGCCATTGCAGTTTTTCTTATGGTTTTCATACTAGTTCTAATGATTTTCTTAAACTAATAATATGCAAATCAGATATTACTATGTCGATGCCTAAAGTTTAAAATATGTTAATTGAAAATTCAAAGATGGTAAATGTACAGATTTTCATTTTATTTAGTGATAGCCATTGTGAGTTTGAATCTAGTTCCCAATACTTTAATACCTTAACTAAGCTAGGATATAGAAGTTGGGAGTTTTTGGTTAATTGGAAAGATCACAGATGTTATTTATCTAAATTAAATTTGTCCAATAATTTAAATTGGAATATTTGAAAAATGACCAAAATGATAATCGATTTAAAAGATTGATATTTTGTCTGTTTTCAATCTATTTCTCAAACTTATCATGAGAATATAAAGAATCGATGCCATTTACATTTAACCTGCATATCACTACATTGAGTACATTCCACTGAAACTTGTGTTCGAATTGTTTTGTATAGCAATCACTTTCTGACTTTTTATAGCTATTGCTAGAATTTGTTGACTAGTGATATATTCATATATAGGGGAACATTTTGTCACTTGTAAGTTGATGCCAACTTACCTTTACAGATGTAACCATATCAATTCTAATTATATCTTCTTCATCACTGATTCATGTATATATATAGAATATTAACAACTTTTGTGATCATATTTCACTAATAGTGGAGGGATATTTTTTTAATACGTGTTTTGTTTCAATTAGTATTCCGCAATTGATTAGATTATTCTATTGAATCAGGCTGTTCTTGCTGCAAGAATGAAAGGGGGGTACCCTGAAAGAATCGGCCAACCTGAATGTCAGGTGCAAAACACAGTACCTGCGCTTTAGTTTATCTCATGTTTGAAAGTTTCTTTCCCTCCTTACTAAAATACAAAGAAATATACTTGTTTCCTGAATCTTTTCATAATGCATCCTAGTACTATCTCAAGACGGGAACATGTAAATTTGGGGCAACGTGCAAATTTCATCATCCAAAAGATAAGGCAGGCATTGCTGGAAGAGCTCAGTTAAATAACATGGGTTATCCAATTAGACCGGTTTGTTCTGGCACTTGTTTTTTTCTTACTACTAAAATGTCGATTAGAGTTCTTTTTCATAGAAAGAAAAGACCCTCGTGATAAAAAAATCTTCTTATGTGTAGAATGAGCCGGAATGCACATATTATTTGAGAACGGGAGAGTGTAAATTTGGGAATACATGCAAATTCCATCATCCACAGCCATTTAACTCGATGGTTTCTTTTAATAGTTCTTCTATCTATCCTGCTGCACACTCTTCAACAACTCCTGATCAACAATCCTATACTGGAGCAACCGATTGGCCAATAGCTAGGACCTCCTATATTCCAAGTCCAAGTTGGCAAGCTCCATCAAACTATACGCAGATGATTCTACCTCAGGGCATGATGCAAGTTCCTGGCTGGAATTCATACCCTGTAAGTTATTTCGCTTATACATTTGAAAATATGTTTGATGATAGATTTTCCTATTATGGACTTGCTGTTTACTCACTTATACTGTTTTCCACTATCATTACATTTTAGTTTCAAGTTAAGATATTGAATTGTATTTAAATAAGAAGGATAATTAGCATTTAGCATGGTGCCATTTTTAAACTTTTTTCTTGTGATTGTTTATTTTTAAAGTCTCATAAAAATTCTTGCAGGGACAATTTGGGTCATTTTCATCTCCTGAAAATAATCAGCAGCAAACAGTTGGGAATGATCAGTCAAGAGACGGTATTTTTCCTGAGAGACCTGGTGAACCTGAATGTGTGTTTTATATGAAGACCGGAGACTGTAAGTACGGCGCTACATGCAAATTCCATCATCCCAGAGAAAGATTGTATTCTCTTCCAGACTGTGATTTGAATCCAATAGGTCTTCCATTACGTTCAGTAAGTTTTTTCCATGCCTTATCTAGTTTTAAATTCAAGAGCCTGATTACAAATGCCTTTAATGTCCCATGCAAATAAGACTTATGATCTTTCACCTTCTTGTGAACACTTTACAGGGCGAACCTCTGTGTATCTTTTACTGTCGTTATGGTATTTGCAAATTTGGACCAAATTGCAAATTCGATCACCCAATGAACACCACCTCAATGTATGATCTAGCTTCACCTACTTCAATTGATGTTCCAGTTACTCTACATAATAAGTTAAGCCCTCCATCACGGGCTACTGTACTGCCACCATCATCTGAAGGAGATGTAGAAGATGGCAATGATAAACTGCAACAACTTTCTAACCAAGAACTCCTTGAGTCTGAAAAAATGGGTTCGGCAGATGATGACAAAATCGAAGCCGTAGTAAGCCAGGGTAAGACTGGCCAGGAACAAATCTCTTCATTTCCATGACTTATTTAAAGATTAAATTATCTTGTAAAATTAAATCAAAATCCTGAGAGTTGTGTTGATGCTGTACATTCTTTGATGCTGCTCTTTTTTGTGAATCTTTTTTTGCTTTGAACAAACGGGAAATCCATGTTCACAAAAGGATGTGAAATGGATTCTTTATGCTTATCATGCGAATAATTAGAATAGAATCCCATTAAAAAACTTTGTAATTAGCATTTCAAAGTGTTGCAACTGGGAATGAAGATATTTATATGGAGTTGAATGAATCAGGATTCTTTATTGTTTACATCATTACCTAATACTCGTGTATGCAATTGTTTCTCGCGAGCACGTTTTGCAGCAAGAGCTTCCTCATCAAGGATTTGAATAGGTGACCACTCAGGCAAACTGAATTCTGGAATGGAGAAATCTCTGTACTTTTGCATGACAACAGGTTTCAGCCGGATCGTGGCATAATCCATTGCTGTTCCTGCTGCTGCAAAGAGCACAGCATACCGAGCTGCCCCAAGTTGTCCACCTGCACATACATACAATTATAAATTACACATCTAACAAGGATAAATAATGAAACTAACAAGTCATGAATGTTTGTTTGTCTGTCCAACCTTGAATCTGTCCGAGAATAGCTCCACTCATAATCCCAGCAGCAACAGAATTGAGGATATCATCTGGTCTGCTATATCGACTTACGCTTATAAATTCCCGTGTTCCTTTAAAGTTTCACAAACACCATTAGATTTAAATGAATCGTTTTTTTATAACGGAAGGTACCTTTCTACAAGTAGAAGATCTACCTCCGAGTGTTATACCAGAGCCATATAATATATCACAAGTTATATCGTGGTAGAAATCAAATAAAAATTATGTACACAACGAAACTAAAACCCTGGACTCTCGATAATCTTAATAGTTACTATCTCCCTGTGTATTTAGATGGATCGTTAATTGCTTTAATTTTATTGAGATATAAATGTTATATTGGAAATTAATCTTAATTATTTACCACTCAACAATAAGCAATATTTGCATTTTATTCAAAAAAATGAAGGCAGAACCTAATTAGTAATTAGATTTAGATTTCATTTGATAATTAATTTTTTGAGATGCAATCAATTCAATAGGGTCAAACAAAATATTATGCTTTCTCTTGTATAAACGATGTAGATTGTGGAAATGTAGAGTTAATCATAAAGTAAGATGATGGTAATAATTAAGAAATCTAATGACAACTACAAATATCCGATTAATCTAATGGAAACTAATTAAGAATAATAAAAGAAAGAACAAGTCACAAACCCTAAATTAAAAGAAATCACAATCAATCTACCGCAATCCACACGTAGTTCATAAAAATAAAACAATTGATTAATAGAAGATAAAATTACCGCAATAGCATCCTGCAACAACGGCGAGATTGGTAGCGTACTCAGTACAAATGTTAGCAACACCAATAACTTTACGATGCTTTGACACCAATCCAATGCCCGCTCCAACGACACCTACAATTATTCAGACGAATCAAACTACTATCCAAATCTAACAGCCGATGGATCTACGATTCTTCCATCCGGTACCTACCAGCAATGGCGGTTGGAATCAGAATCCTCTCGTTCCAACCAGAATAACTCCTTTGTGAGGACGAAGACGACGGTGGAGATTTCCGAGGAGATGGAGATGACACTGTGGATTCGGAACCCATTAGTTAGTTTGATTTAACCTCTTGCGAAATCCGACAAAAAATATATATATATATTACGGACCTACGGTACTATTTATTAAATGGTTATTCGAAACCGGACTCGGATCTTTTTTCCGTTTAACTTTTTCCTGTCCCTTCGGAGGTCTGAATTATTGTTATTCCATCATTACCACGAGGGTGATAGGTGAAGTGTTAAACACACAACATCATCAAAAGCTCAATCATTGTCTTTTACCCCTTGTTCTTTACACCATGGTACAAGCATGAATGGTCGAGATTTGAATCAAGCATTTAAATAAAATTAAATTCAGGTGAGATATCGACTCATTTCCTATTTAAATAACCATGACATTGGTTCTCAGTTCTCAAATTTATGGAAGATTTCATCAGATCTTACCCACTCCAATTAGCATACTTCATCTTCTTCTTGCCTTACCTGGTTAGAGTTCTCTCATTCCTCTCCTCTATTCTTCTCCTCACCACAACTCTTCTTCATTGTTCATTGAAACAAAACATGCAGATTGAACATGATTGCCATGGCTATCTCCAAGGAGATGTCTTTGATGCTGGATTTCTTGATCATATCTTCAAGCGCCCTATCGAGAAGGAGGAGGTTGGAAAAGAGGCGTACGACGACGGAATTGGTCTTAAGAGTGGTGGGATGATGATAAGATGGGAAGATTTTGAAGCAATTGGGAAGCTCTACAAAGCATTGACACAACAAGTAGGAGAGTATTCAATCAAATTGGCAATCCAAAATCTCAACAAAAGACAACTCTTCATATCTCAACAATATTCGGAAGGGTGGGTCGATCTCGATAACAACTCGAAAGCGGAACTCAAATTGGACAAGGTTAGTAGCAATCATAATGCAATTGGTATGGGGGAGTTTGGGTCGAAGAGGCAAATAGAGTGGGAGAGAACATTGTCATGTAGGTTGTATGAGGAGCGATGGTCGACTGTAGGACTCCATGGAGACGAACAAGGGATGGATTTGCTTTGGGAGATTGCGAATGCTGCCGATTTCGAAAAGACAAAGAAGACTAGGGAAGAGAATGAGAACAAGATGAAGATGCAGAAGAAAAAGAAGAAGAAGAAAAATACCAAGATGAATGGAAAAAATAAAAAGAAGAATGATGATGTAAAGAGATACAAGAAAGAAGAAGAGAAAGAAAAAGAGATGGTTATTGGACAATTTTATTGTCTTCCTGCTCTAAAATTTTCCAGGGGTAGAATGAGACTGGGTGCAGGAAAGATCAGAAAATTAGCTAAATTGGCCAAGATATTGAAGAGAAGCTTCAGATATCTCTGATACCAAGAACAATCTCTATCTTCTTCTAATTGGTTCTTAAGCTGTTTTCAAGAAATTTTATAAAATCAAATAAGAGTTTTAATAAAAATATTGGGTTAATTTCATAAAAGAGACGAAAATTTATCAGAATTATTTTTCGTGTATGTTGAAAGAATGAAACCGATATCTACTAAACACACTGAGCAATGGGCATCAGTAGTTTTGCTATTAAATAACTGTAGGGGTCTCTGGAAAATTTTCACATTATTATCACCGTACATGATTAAAGAAAGAAAATACAAACAGAATCTAACCCGAATCCGAATAATTAGCTATATATAGAACACCATCGGCTCTCAAGAAATCTTTGTACCATTTCTATTGAGATCAGATCATCGGTGATTCAGTCCCCCAAAACCCTAGAGGCTTCTCGCAATCATTGAGCGGTTGCTTTCATTTTAAATTTTACTTAGACGTCAGGGTTTTGTATCATTGTCTCTGATGGGGAGTCAGGAGCAACAGCCGATGGTTCGTACACATGCCGATGCGCATAGTCCGGAAATTGTAGGACTCGATCCTTTTTTCTTTTTTTCCTTCTCTTTTCTGTATTTATTATTTCATCTCTCTGTTTGCTTTCGAATGATTATTTTACAGATCGCGAATGCATTCGTACTCCAGTACTACTACATCTTTCGTTACTCCCCAGAGCTTGTCCATCGATTTTACTGTGATAACAGCTCGCTCGGACGCCCCGAAGCAAATGGGCAACTGTGCTGTGTCACAACCATGAAGGTAAAATTTCATCTTTTTTATTGTTTTTGTCAAAAAAATTTTTGCTCTGTAAATGTGGATTAGTTTTCTGTTTATTTTTTCAGATTTCATTCTTTTTCTCATTCTTTCTTTCATTGGTTCTTTATTCTTTCTTTCATTGGTTCTTTATTCTATCTTTTATTCATTATTTTCAATGCTATTCCAATTTGGATTAAATTGACCTCATGCGGGTATTTGCAGGAGATCAATGAGAAGATAATGTCTTTAAATCGTAACCTAATGCCAGAGATTAAAAAGATTGACGCACAAGCTTCTTTTGAAGGTGGCGTGACAGTGCTTGTGACAGGAAATATGACTAGCCAAGATGGAACCATAAATAAGAATTTTACACAATCCTTCTTCCTCGCACCCCAAGACAATGGGTACTTTGTCCTAAATGACATGTTTAGGTACGTAGGTGATTCTAATGTCCAATGTGAGACGAATGGCATTCTTCATCAGACTGAGACACATCTTGTTCAGGAGAATGGTATTTACCCTATTCAAAATTATTGTTTTATGGTTTTGCTGAGTAGTCTTTGGGTACTTGTTTGATTTTTTTTAATATAATATCAATTTTCAGGTATCGTTCTGCCTAGTGAGCAAAATATTCTTGGCGAAACTACATCAGCTATAAAAATCATCCAGGCAAATATTGAGAAAGTGACCCAGGCAAATGGGGAAGTGATCCAGGCAAATAATGAGGAGGCTTGCGAATTGTCTGATAATGGAGTAAAATCCGTTGTGAATAAAGAACTTACAACAAATGTATCGGTTTGTGTTCCAACAGAAACTCAAGTTGACATTGAATCAATCAAATCAGTTATGACTCAAGTTAGCATTAAATCAAACAAAAATGATCTTCATGAAGAAATTTCGAAAAAATCTTATGCTTCGATTGTGAGTTGGTTTAAAATCTTATGGATCTTGACAACATAAGTAATAAGTCATTATAAGTTTTGAAAAATATATTATCTAACACATGTGAAGGTTGTGATCTGATCTGATTTTTTTTCAGGTGAAGGTTATGAAAGGAAACATATCTCCTTTGTCGCCACCTAAAAATATCTCAAAGCCAGTTTCTGTGAAACCAGAGCAAACGATTAAGCCATCCCAATCACTATCTAATGGATCTCACAATTCTATTTCTAATTCTATTAACAACGATCATGGCAATGTTCGGGTAGCTGAAGGTGTGTGTTTTTTCATTTTTTATATTTTTTTGAATGAAATTTCTGATGTTTTATTTTTTCCCATCAGAGAGGTTTTCAATTTACATAAAGAATCTGCCCATGGATGTGAATCCAGCTCATCTTGAGGTGGTATTCAAGAGTTTTGGTCCTATTAAAAAGAATGGCATACAAGTCAGATATTATAAGGTTTTTTCTACTCTCTTTTTTTCTGAATATTATTTTTGTTTTCGATTGTTTTTATGACCTATAATATATTGCATCCTTGTATTCAGCATCAAGATTTTTGCTTTGCTTTTGTGGTGTTTGAAGAAACAAATGCTGTTCAAAAAGCAATTGAGGTAGCTGTTATCTTTGTTTCTTTAAAATGTGTTTTGTTGCAATTTTGGAGTAATTAGATTCTCATCTTGGAGCAATTTGTTGCAAGTTTTTGGAATTTTATGTTATTGTTTGTTTTAACTGCAGGCTTCACCCATCCTAATTAACGGTTGCCAAGCATATGTTGAGGGCAAAAGAACTAATTCACGAGGTAAATAGAAAAGGAACCAAGACCCAAGTTACAAAACCTAGTATTAATCATTTTCATACTATCAATATTTTCCCTTTGCCAGTGAATAAAAGAGGGCGTTTTGTTCCAGGCAGGAATAGTGTTGGGTTTCGAAATGGAAATTACATCGGAGGTGGAAAGGGATATGCAAGAGGAGGAGACTTTGGAAACAGAGGCGGCGGTCGTTGGGGATATCAAAGATCAAACAATGGTGGGTGTGCTGATTATACGAATGGTAACAGTAGCCGAAATTTCGAGAATGGTAACAGTGGTCGAAATTTGGAGAATGGTAACAAGTAGTTTCAATTTTGAGGTCAAATCCTCCGATAGGTCATAAAATAGTCTTGATCCAATTGGACCCCTGATTCTTGCCTGAAGATTTTAAAAAAAAATCTGCCATGGCAATTTTGTTGTAGAAGAGTTATCTATCTAGATTTCAGAAATAGACAAAAAAATTCTTTTTTTTTTCAAGGATCCTGTAGTGTTCATGTTAGTTTCTTTTATTTTTAGATACTAATTACTAATTACCAATTTACCATTTACAAAACCTGTGGGCTGTGAAATTGTGAACAATTTGTTTCATTTTATCCATTGATAATTTGATAGTTAACTTTTTGTTACAAAATAAGTGTGTTTCTGAAGTTTATCCATTATGAATCCACCAATTCATCAAAGTATGGCGGTAAGCAACACGGTTTTCCCCGGCGGAGTCGGAGGTCGTAATTGTAATCCCACGACAACTGCTCACGCATTCTCCACATATCCTACAAATAACTACCTACCCAAAAAACCTCCTACCACATCAATATCACTCTCGTCTTCTTTTAAAACTAGAGCGGCGATTGAGGATGGTTTGATGGGTGGTCGGAAGAGCTTCTACGAATTACTGGGTATTCCAGAAGAAGGTACACACGAAGATGTTAAAAAGGGTTATAAACAGATGGTCAGGATTTACCATCCAGATGTCTGTCCTCCTAATCAAACCGAGGAGTACACTCGGCGATTTATCGAGGTCCAAGAGGCCTACGAGACTCTATCCGATCCATCATCCAAGGCTCTGTATGATCGCCATCTTGCGAGGAGAGGTGCCGGTTTCGCGTTTAGTGCCAGAAGGAAGATGCAGGAGCAGCAACAGCAACACAGTTCTTACGATGTGAGTGCATAGAATGTTGGGGGGATTTTGGATATTTCTCATTCTCCCCCCTTTATTATCTTAAATTCTCTCTCATATACCTTATCTCTAATTCAGTAATTCCCTCCTTTCTGCAAATCCCTCCCCTTCTGCTCCTTAACAGGATTTGGTCGATGAAAAACCAAATTGGAAGATTCGATGGCAAAGCCAGGTGGTCGGATTGAAGAACAGAAGCTTCTCCAAAGACACTTCCGGTTCCAATCTATCTTGGGGAGCACGAATGCGAAAGCAACGAGAAGAATCTATAAATTCTTGATTTTTTATTTATTTATACTTTTACTATTAAGTAATATGTGGAATTTCATATGTGAATTTGTGATTATGTAAGTAATGTAATTGTATATTTATTATTTACAGAAATTATTAAATGAGTTTTTAGTGGAAATTTTATTTCGAATATAACCCAAGATAATTATATAAATTTAGTATTTATTTTTTTTGAAAAATTTAAACTTTCAAAGTTACAGAATATAGAAAAATGCAAATATAGTAAATGTAAAAACATTATCTATCTCTTATACTGCTATGATCCTGGCTAATTGACGAAGGACTGAAACCTCAATAAATGTATGATTTGTATTTCAATCTATGATAAATTGTGAGAATCATATACGATGCTCGCATCCTTTATAATTTACAAATTTGGTATTTAACTATCGGTAATTGATGATATTTTATTTTATCCCTATTCTTCATTAATCATTCATTAATCAATATAATAACTTACAAGATTTGATGCGAAAAGGATAAACCTTAAATAATAAAATCAAACTACTATATATTATCTTAATTCTTAAATTTAAGATTGCATAAATTATTTTAATAGATGATTATAGTAACGACCAAACGGGTAAAAGTATACCCGCTTCATTACCCATCCAAAAGGTAACTTTTGCCTATGGACCCTATATAAATAGTAAATATTGGGTTATTTATTTTTAAAAGAGCAAATCCTATTCGAATCTAGATCTAAATAGTAAATAGTCAAAAAAAAGAGAGAGGCTAATTTACCGTAATGTCCCTATGATATTACTAGGGGTATAATAGTCATACGAATAGTGATTTTATTTGGAAAAAAATCCAATCCATTCCAATCCGATTTTCAATTTCCATTATTCAAAATTTCCAATTTTCTATTGATACTCAATTTTCAATATTCGTAGAGAATCCAAGAGTTGAAACGACATGTGGTGTTGGTGAGTGGGACCCAGACGACGGATCTTAACCACTTTCTCCTCGTTCTTTTTAACCCTTTAAACGACGATACTGCGCGCACCCTCTCCCGACACCGCCGACGCTTCCCCACTTCCTTCGCCACGTTACATCTCTGCGTGGATTTTAGGTACCCCGCCTTGCAGTGATGGGAGCTCTGGAGTTGGAGAACGGAGGGGTGATCGTCCCATGCTGCTTCGACGACGACGAGGAAGAGGTCGAGGAGTACGGATCGGGATCTCAGGGGAGTGTAGAGGAGGCGGTAGAGGTGTTGTTACGAGGATTGGGTGAAGATATTCGTAGAGAAGGTATTAAGAAAACTCCTTTTCGCGTCGCCAAGGCTTTCCGTGATGGGACAAAAGGTTCGTTTTTCTTCTACTTCAAAATGACATTTCTAGATTTTCGGTTTCGTCTATTTTTTCTTTTTGATCTGTTTTAATTTGGACAAGGTGAAAATCTTGGACAAAACAAGTAAATCTTCTTTTTTTCAGACTAAGATTATGCCTGTTTCTTGTATTCATTTATTTATTGTTTTTCTTGTCTGATTCCGACAGAAATATTATTTTCTTACAAATTATAAATTTACAATGTTTAAGAACTTGATTGATTACTGTGTTTTGTAATTCTAGCGAAACTCGAGTCAGTTGATTGTTTGGTAATTACTGTGTTTTGTAATTCTAGTGAAACTTGGTTCAGTTGTTAAAACATGCATTTTTCTTCTTCTAGGTTACAAACAAAGCGTGGATGATATTGTCCAAGGTGCGCTTTTTCCAGAATCCGGTCTTAACTCAGCCAAAGGTCATGCTGGAGGATCAGGTGGGCTAGTGGTAGTTCGAGATATTAATCTCTTCTCATATTGTGAATCTTGTTTACTACCATTCAGACTTGTATGCCATGTTGGCTATGTTCCATCTGGACAGAGAGTGGTCGGTTTAAGTAAGCTTGCTAGAGTAGCTGATGTTTTTTCAAAGAGGCTACAATCTCCTCAGAGACTCGCACATGAAATCTGTTCTGCTCTCCAAACCAGTATTAACCCAGGTGGAGTTGCTGTGGTTCTTCAATGTTGGCACATCCAGATGGTTTCAGATGGGGAATCAATAAAATCCTCGCAGAATTGGTCTTCTGTTCATGTTCGGTCCACTTCCGGGACCTTCGATGTTCAGAAGAGTGATCTGTTGGAAGATTTCTTGACTCTGTTAAAGTTTCAAGGCATGAGGAGCTCTTCTTCAAATCACACTAATGGAAGAGTTATCAAACCTTGGTGTCCTATGTTGTCATCAACATTAAGTCTATCCCCTTGTACTGCTCCTCCCATGATTCGAGCTGTTACATCTATAATCAGGTCGATAGGCGAAAACCCAAATCGAAATGAGCTTGTTGGCACGCCTCTACGATTTGTCCAATGGCTAATGCAATTCAAGAAGTCGAGTTTGGGTATAAATTTGAATGGTATGATCACCAATCAAAATGACAAGTGCTTTGATTTAGAACCAGTACTGGATATGTTTTCAGAGTTGAACATACCATTTTGTGCACAGTGTGAACATCATCTTCTTCCATTCCATGGTGTGGTGCACATTGGATATTACCGCAGTAAAATCCAAGATGCAGCAATTGGTATTGGGTGCTATGACCGGAGGTTGATGAATTTAATTGTGCAGTTTTATGGATGCAAACTTCAAGTGCAAGAGAGACTCACTAGACAAATTGCAGAAACCGTGTTTGGGATTTATAATAAAGGAGTGATGGTGGTTGTTGAAGCTGATCATGTTTGTATGATCTCACGAGGTGTAGAGAAATTAGGAAGTAACACTGCAACAGTTGCAACTTTGGGGCTATTCTTGGTTGATTCTGATGCGAAATCGAAGTTTCTCAAGAATGTTGTTGAATGCAAGTAGTAGTTAAGAGCATTATTGAAAGTAGTAAGAGTTGTGTTGGTGGGAAATGAGAGTTTTGTTTTTATTACAATTTGATTTGGGAAATATTAGATCAGTAACACTAAATTCTAGGGTTAGGATTTATGCTACTCCCTTCCAATTTATATTATCAATTCATTTTCATCATAATAATGGAAAATCATCTGCAAATATTTTTTATGAAAGATTATCTTTAAACACTGGCCATAAATTTTGATGAATTGAAGAATAATATCATATTGCATACTTAACGCACTTGTAATACAAATAACATTATTTGACAATTGAAAATGAATTAAGAACATGTTTGGCAATTTGTTAAGGTTTAAGGCACAACATAAAATGACAATACAGCTTCATCAAATCAGCAAGCATAAAAAAGACACAAAGCAAAGAAGTTCAACAACTAAAGTAAAACCAAACATTCATAACTGTCAAAACACACATTTGAGACAAAAAATGCAACTGGATAGGCAACCAATGAGGTCATCACCAGTTCTGGGAGTTAAACACAGTATCAATCTGTGATTAACATTCTGAAAAAAATCCCTCAATATCCCCCACCACCACCACCATATCCTCCTCCACCACTACCACCATATCCTCCACCACCTCCACCTCCATATCCACCGCCGCCACCACCATATCCACCAACTCTGGGTGGTCTGTCATTTGCAAGGTTCACTCGGATTTGACGCCCATCTAGATCCTGAATTTTTTTATTTAAAATCATAAGTTGTCTCTAACTTGAATAAACAATTTGTAGTAAAGATGAGACATAGTTAGCTGATGGCTGAGGCATACCTGTCCATCCATGCCAGATACAGCTTTGTTGGCAGATTCATCAGTAGTGTAATTTACAAACCCAAACCCCCTTGACCTACCTGTCTCTCTGTCATTAATAACTATAGCTGAAAAGACAAACAAAAATCGACAAATACAAATCATTCAGATAAAATTGTACCAGGATTACGAATAATCGATATTAAACTTTGAAAAAATAGCAAAAACACTCAATCACCTTCAGTAATTTCGCCATAACTCTCAAATGCAGATCTAAGCGAGTTATCGTCGGTTCCATAGGAAAGTCCTATTGGTTAATAAAATAAATAATTGGATGAATTCAGAAACATCAATTAATATGAAAGGATGGCATAATTCAATATAAGAATGAATGATTGTTTCTTTGTACCTCCAACGAAAAGCTTGCTTGCCATGCAACGCACAGCGTTGAACATGTGCATCTTGGGTGCATTCACAGATGACACTGAGTTGGTGCCAAAGGTGGCCCTGACAATACCACTGAGTTTGCTGCGGAGGGCCATTTTCAAAACACACTGGAAAATAATTTGCAACCACATTAGGTGACAATACAAATATACAATCATGAAAATTTATGGATATCAAGATTTAAATGATGTTTTCTAAAATTGGGTATTCTAAATACTTAAAATTTGGGGCATACTGTGGTAGAGGAAAAACCACTCTGAATAGATAAGGGTTTCCCGTTTCCCTGACTCCATTAAACAGTGTGTAGTACATAAAAATTTGAATACGACGCTGTGCTAATTACTAAACGAACAAAATAGAATGAAAAAACTGAATTTGAAAAACGCGAAATGATCAATCTACTCAACATGAAACTTGAGAAAACACCGGATGAATAGAATAGATTGATCGTAAAAAGGGTTGAGTAATGTAAAACGTATACAATCAAAACTAACCAGATAACAGAACACAGATACGTTCCGATCAAATGTACGCCGACAAAACATTACCAAAATTTCTCGAAAAAACGGAAGGGAAACAGTCAAGCGAGTTTTGAAACAATCTTGAAACAATCTTGAAACAGTCAAACGGAAACAGTCTTGAAACAATTTTTTTATCGATTACTAGTTTGGAAAGAAAACAGCTGAAGAAAATAGGGAAAACAAAAAGATGAAACATGAAGAAGAATTACCAGCAAAGAAGTATGCAGATCAAATAGTTTGTCAGAACGGAGAGAAGGGATGAGGATTTAGGGTTTATGCCTAACCCTTTTATCTATAGCGAGCTTGTTTCCGTGTAACTCAAACCGAACACGTCCCACCAAATTCAGGTGCGCACGGGTTTTGCGATTCGAACAAACCCAAAATAATTACATGATATTGCTAATATGTCCTTTAAAAATAAGTTTATCACAATTATATTTCAAAACTTGCAAAACAAGTCTTGAAAATGATTTCTCCTACAAGTAGATCCCTAATTAATTAATTATCAAAACATCTTCAATTAATCAGTTCATAAGATTTATTTTTGAAGATCAATTCTTCTAGAAGCTTCCAATAAAAATAGTTCTAAATTGTGTTTCTTCTAGAAGTTTCTATTGTAAATTTGTAATGTTTTAAAGCTATTTATACTGTCAAAATCCCTAAAACACCATCTTTTTTAGATCCGGAAGCATCCCGATCGTTGGTTTTTCATCCGGATCATTTCCACTAACCTTCTATTTATCACCTTCACACAGCTCCATTTTCGCTACCTTTGATTATCGATACCTTGGTTGCGGCGGCGATGGATTCGGATTTCGATTTTTCCAAAGAAGAAGAGATGATGGGCGAGGAGGGGTTGGATGCTATGGATGTGGATCCCATCCTCAAAGTCGGGGAGGAGAAGGAGATCGGCAAGGAGGGATTGAAGAAGAAGCTTGTGAAGGAGGGCGAGGGATGGGAAACCCCTGAGGCCGGAGATGAGGTTGAAGGTATATATTATTTATTAGCTTGATGAATGACGTTAATGCTTGATGATCTTCTTTTTCTTTCGTTTTTCGTTTTTGATTTATTGTTTTGTGGCAGTGCATTACACTGGAACTCTTTTGGATGGAACCAAGTTCGATTCCAGTCGGGATCGTGGAACTCCTTTTAAGTTCGGACTTGGTCAAGGTAAGCGATCTCTTCTTTCTGGTTCTTATTTATCAATTTTTTTCTTCCTTTATGGATAATACCTTGAATTTTAGATGATAAAATAAATGCATAACAGGACAAGTTATCAAAGGATGGGATCAGGGTATCAAGACAATGAAGAAAGGTGAAAATGCTATCTTTACGATTCCTTCTGACCTTGCTTATGGGGCGTCTGGATCTCCACCAAAAATTCCACCCGGTGCTACACTCCAATTCGATGTGGAGTTACTCTCATGGTCCAGTGTTAAGGATATCTGCAAAGATGGCGGGATATTCAAAAAAGTTCTTGCAGCAGGAGAAAAATGGGAAAATCCGAAGGACCTAGATGAAGTCCTTGGTATGCTACTAATGAATGATTGAATATGTTTCTATAAAAATTGTAATTTTTTCATTTGTTTACTCTTTTTCAATTTTTTGAGTTATTTCTGTTTTGATGGCATTCAGTGGAATATGAAGCCAAACTAGAGGATGGTACTGTTGTCTCAAAATCTGATAAAGTGGAATTCACTGTTAAAGATGGTATGTTTTTTTTGTTTGCAATTGATTGACTCATTGTTGTTGGATTTATCAACTGTTATTTACATTTTATATTATATTATATTATATTATATTTCAGGATATTTTTGCCCTGCACTGACTAATGCTGTCAAAACAATGAAGAAGGGAGAGAAAGTTCTTCTCACTGTTAAACCACAATGTATTGACTTTCTTTTGCTGATTGTGTCAAAATATCAATTTGCGTAGCAGTGTGCTGATACTGTTGTCTTGAATCTATCTTTGGCAGATGCGTTTGGAGACAATGGGAGACCAACTTCTGGAAATGAAGGTGCTGTACCTCCAAATGCCACACTTATAATAAAGCTTCATTTAATTTCCTGGAAGACTGTCACTGATATAACCAATGACAAGAAGGTTCTGAAAAAGATCCTTAAAGAGACAGAGGGTTATGAACGTCCAAATGAAGGAGCTATGGTTAAAGGTGAGAGATATGTTGTCTCTTAAGGTTCATTTTTTTTCCGACCATCCTGGTGTGTGTTTTCATAATGGATTATCTCGTGACACAGTAAAATTCATTGGGAAGTTGGAAAATGGTACTGTTTTTGTGAAAAAGGGTCATGGTGAGGAAGAACCGTTTGAGTTTAGGACAGATGATGGTATGTAATGATTTTGTTCTATTAAATTTCTGAAGATATTTTTCTAAATATTGCTTTATTTTCTAACCCAATTACTTTTACAGAACAAGTAATTGAGGGACTTGACAAAGCTGTTTTGACCATGAAGAAGGGAGAGATTGCATTGCTGACAATCTCACCTGAATATGGATATTCATCAACTGAGTCTAGACAGGATCTTGCTGTGGTGCCTTCAAACTCAACTCTATTCTATGAGATTGAGATGGTCTCTTTTGTCAAGGTAAGTATTCTTTTATTCAACTTGTGCATATTCTCCTTTTCCAATGGCACTGTTCACTAATTTCTCATTCAGGCCAAGGAATCATGGGACATGAATAATGCTGAGAAGGTTGAAGGAGCTGGATTAAAGAAAGAAGAAGGAAATACACTCTTTAAAGTGGGTAAATATGAGAGAGCTTCTCGGAGATACGAAAAGGTAGTTCTGTCCTTTACTTAAAACATTAACACCTTAATTTTCTTTATTCTTGCTTGATTTTACTCAAAAAAATCCAGGCAATCAAATTCATTGATTATGAGAGCTCCTTCAGTGATGAGGAGAAAAAGCAGTCTAAGGCTCTTAAGATAACATGCAACTTAAACAATGCTGCCTGCAAGTTGAAGGTAAAAGACTATAAGCAAGCAGAGAAATTATGCACCAAGGTAAGAAATAGACCTGGAGACGCGACTCGGTCGTTTTGTAATATTTTCTTGAGCAAATTGTCAATTGAAAAGTTTTAATATCACAGGTGCTGGAGCTGGATAGTTTGAATGTTAAAGCTCTTTACAGGAGAGCCCAAGCACATTCACAGCTTGCTGATCTTGACTTGGCCGAGCTTGACATTAAGAAGGCGTTAGAAATTGACCCAAACAACAGGTTGAACTACACACAAAAAATATGATAATTCTTCTATTTTCCAAATAAACTTAAAATGCAAAAACATTGTTTTTTCAGGGATGTTAAAGTGGAATACAGGAACCTGAAAGAGAAGATAAAAGAGTTGAATAAGAAAGAGGCAAAGTTCTATGGCAATATGTTTGCTAAAATGACTAAATATGAGCAGCCGGAAACTAAAGTAAGCAAACACCATGAATCATGGATCATCAGTTTATTTTTATGAATCTTTACATTTTGTTTTATATTCCAGATATCCGAACCCCAGACTGCTGCATAGAGCAAATTGCATTTGAGAATTGAATGACTATGGGTTAGCAGTGGATTGATTCTACGTCTGTGTGAACTTTTAAAGTTATTTTGTTAGTCGAGAGTTTGGAATTGTATTAATCGCATTTTGATTTTTGGCAAACTATCATATGCCTAAAATTAACTGTCGGTTTATGCTGTCTTTTCTTTGCTCTTTTAAAGATGCTCAAAAAGCTATAAATGAAGTAGATTTTATGAATACTCTCTAATCTTTAGTTAGTAATGTTGTGATAAATTACTAATGATTATGTATGTAACTAATTCTCTGGTTCTTTTACTATGTATCATTTTTCGTTGCTTGAATGGTAAAACTATTGAAACCTCTTACACCGCTAGATCATGAACAGTTGGAGAAAAACTCAATGATCTGGTGGTGCCGAATAATGTATCTGGATATTCGAAAAATCGAGTCTGGATAATTTTTTATAAACAGAATCTGGATTTTAACGAAGGATTTGTAAATATCGGAATCTGTTCGGATATCATTTTGTATCCGGAATTCAAAAATCCAAATTCAAAATGACATATTCGAAAACCGATACATAGGTGGTCTACTCCAATTACTTCTCAATCTGCTATTTAGCCAAAATTATAATTCTAATCGCCTACCAGAAAAAAAGACTCTTTTAGTCTTTTTGTATTGTGTGAATTTTGCAATCCAGGTGGAATGGTGAATGTAATTTACTAATTTGTTTATAATTTGTGAAGGATGTAAATATAATATCGTATTATTTTAAAGGTTGCTAGCATAATGTTTCCTTTTAGACTTCTAAATGAAGGTTGTAAGTATAATTTCTCCAAATATTCTTGTCAATACTGAAATCGCAACAAACTCGTTAACTCACTATAAATAAAAGGGTGTGGCATAAACCCTAAATCCTCTTCGTTTCCTCCTCCGCCTTCATTTTCCATCTCTGCAACCTGCGGGTAACACTTCTTCTTCTGTTTTTTTTTTGTTTTCTTCCTTTTCCCCAGCTATTTTCTTTGCGTATTTGTAATCGTTAACTCGTTTTGTTTCTTCTGTTCTTACATCATTGCCCTTTGTCTGCGTTTTCCATCTATTTTCTTCTGTTTTGCCGTCGAATGTTTGTTTCGTTCATGTCTGTGTTGCGTTGTTAAGTCATAGTGTCTAGGATCGGTTTTACTTTTGTTCAGTTTTTGATGTTCGACTTTTTTTTTGGAATAATCTGACCATCTGCCTTCAAATCTGATGTTTCTCTGTTGTTTAATTTATTTCTCTTAAAAGTTTCATACTTTAATCTAGATAAACTAGGGTTTTCAGATTAATTTTTTAAAGTTTCATGTTTCAATTTTCTTTCTGTTTTCATTTTTTTACCACTGTGAGTCTCTGATCTGTTTAGAAAATATATTTTTTAATTTTCTCTGTCACCTGCTCAACTAGATCCTTATATACATAAGCTTTGATGTTTTTCAGACTTTCTTGAAAATGGCATTCCGCAGCAAACTCAGTGGCCTTATTAGGAGTAACTTTGGAAGTTCCATTTCGTCTGTAAATGCACCTAAAATGCATATGTTCAATGCCATGCGTTGCATGGCAAGCAAGCTTTTCGTTGGAGGTATGAACCATTCTTACTTAATTTTCTTATTTCAAATCTAACTGATTGTTTGTTTTGTGTATAATCAGGTCTTTCTTGGGGTACTGATGAGAATTCTCTTAGATCTGCATTTGAAAGCTATGGCGAGGTTACTGAAGGTGATTGAGTTTTTTTGGTTCTTTAAAATCCAATATCGAAATTTCATATTTTATTTGGTGTCTGAATGTTTTTTTTGTTTTCATTTTCAGCTATAGTTATCAATGATAGAGAGACAGGTAGGTCTAGGGGTTTTGGGTTTGTAAACTACACGACTGATGAATCTGCTAGCAAAGCTGTTTCCGGCATGGATGGCCAGGTTCACATCAGCCATTCATTATATTTTTATTTCAAATTATCCATTCCTGTTTCAGGTACTAAGTATTCACTTGGTTTGATATTTTCAGGAACTAGATGGTCGTCAAATCCGTGTAAACATTGCCAACGACAGACCACCTAGAGATGGTGGCTTTGGTGGTGGCGGCGGCGGTGGAGGCTATGGTGGTGGTGGCGGCGGTTATGGTGGAGGTGGAGGTTATTAAGGAATCACATTTCTTGCCATGATTGCGATGCTTACTTTGGGTTCTTGTGGTAAAAGTGGCAGGCCTAGTTGCGTGGTTGTTTAATTCTTCTTATGCTTATGTTCAATTTTTCGAAGAGAAGTTGTAAAAGACACATCTGATGATGGTTGTAATTATGATTTCTCGTATCCAATGTTTCTCGTGACTGTTATTGTTTGTTATATTTTTTGTATCTCTGTTATCTCTGTAGGGTCAAATATTGATTGTTTAAAGATAGATTTATATATTGGCGAAATTTAGGTGATCTTTTTATTTGAGAACAGAATAAGAACTTACATCTAGTGATCTACTTCATTCATCTAATTATGAAATCTCTTATTAGTTCTCAAATAGTGAAATTTCACCTGAATTTGACTATTTAAATACTATAGATTATAAATACAGTCATATAGAACATGCTATTGTGTGTGAATCTTTCATTTTAATTGAGATAATAGTTTCAGATGTGATATCATATTTGAAACATTCATGAGATATCATCTCTTTGGTCTATTTTCATTAAAAATGGTGTTTCAGAGTTCAAGTGATTAGTTTTAAGTGAGATTTGTTTTTGATAAAATATTTGATTTTGGTCGTTTTTTTTTCAAGATAAGATATTGGTTCGATCTTGAGATGTGATCTACAAAAGATAAAAAAATTGATATTGGTTCGGAAGATATTCTTTGAATTTCTCATCTTACATGAAGTTTTTTCTAAATAAAAAATGATTAAGTGATTGTTGGATTATCCCTGGGATGATGACTCACATGGCATTATGGCAATTCTTAAAACGAGCCGAGCCCGATCTCGGCGAGTTGTTTGAGTCCGAGCCCGAGTCTGGATAACTCCTTAACGAGCCAAATCCGAGCCCGAACCTAACTCTATAAGCAAAAGCTCGACTGGTCTCTTCTAACACCTACTAACATCTAACAAAAGATCTCAAATAACATGTCACAATAGAGTCCTGAGATAATAAATAATTTTACATGAAGATTCATTTAGATTAGCCATAATGGTAGTTAGTATTTAGAATCTATGATGTTATGCTGTATGAATCCATGCTAAGTAGTTAGTACAGTGAATCTAGACATGTTTGATTGGATTCAGTTTATCTGGACATGAAATAGATTCAGTGTATACATCTATCTTTCTGAATATTTCATTTTTCCCAATTCTCAATATATAAGAAGAATAAATGGATATTTTTTTTGTATGACATTATCCTCAATTCTTCTACATGCATACTTCCATAATTCCATAGTTCCTCCATTGCTTCTTGTTCCACTAGGGTTTACGCAAGAATTATTCTCCGCATATGCTCTGATTCGCAGGAATATTCATTTTATATTCATCACTCATCTCCCTGGCTCTTGTATTGTCCGGGGTTAACAACAAAATACATTCGAATATTCTCTTCATATTCTGCAAATTTTTATATATATAGAGGGAGAGCGTTCGGTGAGTTTTTTCTATATCGATTAATATCTGTGTCCGGTGATTTACTGATGTCGCCGTTCGTCCGTGCAAAGCGTGTGAGTGATCCACTGGGCGACGAGGTTAAAGCTCTGATACATGGTGGTAATGATAATTTTATCAGTAGTGGGAGCGAGCATGAGATTGGGTCTGTTCTATCTGGTCATCTAGATGGGTTCTTCTTCGAAATGGATGATTACATTTCCGCTGATGGGAAGATTGCCGGAGATTTCTCAGATGACCGTGAAGACAGAGATGGATTGATAATTTCTTCTTCTACTTTTATGATACGAGGTAGGACAAAGGTTCGGGATCTGTTAAAGAAGATGAACGCAGATCGATTTCGGAAAGGTCTTCTTCGTGCGGTTTTGGAAACCGTCTCCAAATTCGAGGGATCTCGACGGAGTAGCTTGTCGTTGCCGGAGTTTCGAAGGGCAGTTATGACATCTCTCAGGGACGATTATAACTACAATGCAGGTATATGCAAGGTGCGTTGGGAAAGTACTGGCAAGGTGAAATCAGGAAGCTACGAGTACATTGATGTCATTAAATCATCCAGCGATGACAGTTGCAGGTACATCATAGACATTAATTTCGCCGGAGAATTCCAGATCGCAAGGCCAACGGAGGAATACGCGAAGCTTGTTTCGGAGTTGCCGGTCATTTATGTGGGAACGCCTGAGGCAGTTAAAAAGATTGTAAGAGTGATTGGTGACGCGGTGAATAGGTCGATGGAGATAAATAAGTTGCATGTACCACCATGGAGGAGAATTGGGTATATGCAAAACAAGTGGTTAGGGTCGTATAAGAGAACAAGTAATCCGGTGGCCTCCGGGAAGCCTCCGATAACTGCGGATTTTGGTATTGCTCATTGCCGTGAATTAGGATTCCCTTCAAATAGGATTTTAGCAGATCACTTTGCCTATAAATGTATAATTGAGTAATTAAATTCAGTAGAAATCCTAGATATTTATGGATTTTGTTGTAAATTGAAGGAACTTCACTCGCCGGAGCTTCTTCTAACGGCAATAAACAGATATTCCGATCCCGATGAGTGGAAAGTAAAAGATACATAGTAACTTTTAAGCACTTAATCTAGTATTGCTGAATAAAGTAAAAAAAGAAGTTAATGGGTTATTTTTGATTAATTATCGCGAATATCGAATGATTAAGATCAGCACATCTGCTTTTATATGAATTAAGAAATTCTGCAATGCAAGCAAGTTTTGGGATTCTGGCTAATCACAATAAGAGGGTCATTAAAGCAGCAAATAGAATCACCATAATCCTAATAGATGTGAAGCAGCAAATATGTAACCTGTAATTGTAACGAACAAAAAATAAAAAGGAACGAAAAAACAGCATGTATCTGTATGGTCATTATTTCTGTACACACGTTTAATGAGTGAAATTTGTGTACACATGTTTAAAAGGAAATAGAGAAACTTTTTTGTTTTATCACTACTCCAGTTACCAGAATAGTCACAATAACTAACTTCACGAATTTTGAGGAATGTATAGAGGGGCTGGCAAGAAAGGGAAAGGTGCAATTGATGCATATGCAACAGGTGGGCGGATCGGTTCATCAAGAGAGACTCTTGTAATCTTGTTCCTTTTACGATCATTATGCTCCCCATTGTTTTCAACAATGGTAGCTGTGTTGTCATCATAAGCAACATGAAGTGAATCCTTGTTACTGTTAGGTATGCGATGCAAAAGAAGCCCCGACATAAAAACAGGAAGATATAGAAGACTAAAATGAAACATTCTCCTTGCATTTTTAGTATTCCGCTCTCGGACAAATAATATTGAGGCAGCAGTCATACCAAGTGTAAGTAGTGAATATTCTGGGAAAATCCATCCAGAAGCAATTCCCCCTGAAATATATAAAAGAAAATAATTATAAACTTGAATAATAAAAGGTTATATTAAGCAAGCAATTGTGACAATAATTTCTTTTAAAAATTGTGACAAGAAGATGAAATCAGCAAGACCATAAACTAAGAGCAAACCAAGAGGAAACATTCAACCATGACTCACAATCATATGCAACGTAACCCAGGGGAAGCAAGTAAAGACAGTTTCGTAAAGACACCATGGCAGTTTTGTAACCAGAAACATCCTTCAAAGAGATCATTCGAAACCTGGATTGAGAACATAAACCTAGAAAAGTCTGAGTATTGCAAAAAATTAACGAAACGAAACGAAAAAATATCAATTATTCATACCCTCCAGCAACATAATCAGCACGACATAGGTAAGCAAGAGCCATGAAATGAGGGATTTGCCAGAAGTATAAGGCAGCAGGAAGAATCATACTGTTATAAGAAATTTCACCGGAAGCAGCTGCCCATCTGAAAAATAAACATGATATCATCCTCATAATTTTCACTAGAGTCAACAAATCAGAAGTATTGCAGCCAAAAAAGAAGAAAATGGAAAGGATATTTTACAGATAATTAGTGTAATAAAATCACACTGATCTAAACTCTAAAGAACATGCATCATATTAACGTTTCAGCAATATAAGATTGAAAAATACTAATATTGAATTTAAGCTGAGTACAAGAAGATTAAATGTTACCCAAGAAGTGGAGGAATTGCACCAACAACAGCTCCAACCCATGTATTTATTGGGTGAATTTGTTTCAATGGGGTATAGATAAATGCATAAAGAACCAAGTTAGAGGCTGCAAGACCAGCAGCCAACATATTTGCCTGCCATAATATCACCGTTGAACCAATTGATTAGACAGATAATCTCATTCAAAACAAAATTTGCAAAGCCAAATGGTCAAAGTATGTGAGGAAGCCGTATACTGCAGTAGAAAAACAAGAACGGATAATACAATCTCACATATCTCCTACCTAGAGAAAATAAAACCAAAAGAACCTTATTTTTTCATAACCCAGCTACTAGAAATTAGAGAAAAAATCCAGTTGTTAGAGAATATTATATTGATATAATATTATCTTATTTGAATATGATACTTTTAATCAAGATTTTTATTGCCCTGGAGTCTTGGAGAGTTCTCTCCCACATTGTTATTGAGTAGTCATATGTTATTTTTCTAAAATTCTACCTTTTAATTACTCATTTTATATGAATTTACTAAATAAAAAATAAAAGACAACAAAATGTATACAGCCACATTAATCTAGATAGTCATTCTATTTAGAGAATACATTGTCTCATAGTTCGCATTATTTTTTGTTAGAACATTGTAGCTGATGCTATGATACAAAATATAAATGTAAATAGAAGCATGTGAAAAAAGATTTGCAGTGATTAATAATAATAAAACCTATTTCATACATTCCATGCCAATAAAGACGTTCCGGTGATTCCAACTGTGGTCGCCCATGTGGCTGCGTGAGAAATGGAGATACGCCCTGAAGGAAGTGGTCTTAGAGCTGTTCTTTTCATTTTAGCATCATTTTCTCTCTCGAAAACCTGACTAGGACCGTTAGTAATTTAGTATAGATTATAGAACAAAAAAAGTTTAGTCAGCATCAAATATGAGTTCCAAAATGAAATTAACAAGATAAACATAAATAATCTAAACTATTATCATGATTGAACATTAAGAATGCAAAGCTTCCTCTAACGTTTTGAGTGTGATTGTTGTAATAAAGAAAAAGATATCATGGTAAAGGGAAATATCTTATTTTTCTTTAACGTAGACAATATAGTAAGCAATACCTGATTCAAGGAGTTTGCAGAAGCAGCAACCATCATAGTACCAGCGCAGGTACAGCATAATCCCGCCACATCTACGTAATTTCCACTCCCCATAACGAATCCCGTTCCAGAAGTCGCAACAACAAGCATGCTGTGCACCACAACAAATTTAAAATAAGATTTAAGAAATAATATTAATTGAAAGATAAGGGGGGTTCGAGTTGAAACCTAAGTCGAGCTTTGGAGAGCTCCCAGTAACATCGTCCATAATGACGGACAACGGAAGAAATCAATGAGGGCGTATCTGCAGAAGCCGAGGATTGAACCGCTTCCGTGGAACTAGCTGTGGGGAATGAAGATGAAGAGAATATTCTAGCAGAACTGGATAGCGCCAAAGATCCATCTTGTGATCTAGACGATAGAAGAAACCTGGAGGAAGAGACCACGCCTCCTCCCTTGCGCCACATACCTGTAGAGTGATTAGAGTTAATTGATGTGACGAATCAAGACTTTTTTTTATCAATTTCTGGAGAGAAAGGGGAATTAGGGATTCCCCAAGGAACGAAAGATTGTGCCACTTGCTAATTTAATAAATTTTAAAGAAACTAAACATGAAATTTTGGTGAAATCTCTGTTTAATAAAACATTTTCATAATTCATGAAATTTAATGAAAATAAAACCTGAAATTTATATTGAATAAAACATCCACGAAATTATGAAATTAGGGAAGATAAATTGATGGAATGAAGAAATAATAACCAATAATAGGAAAAATGGAAAGAAGATAACCGGATGAAGAAGTCTGGAAATCTGAGTCGCAGCTACTCGGAATGATCTTGATCGACGGTAACCGGACGGCGATGAACGCGTTGAGGAGGAGAGGAAGAAATTAAGAGAAATGTGGGAAAGCTGGATGTTGGTGGGAGAAAGGCTGGAATCGATGGTTGAAGTTAGGGATTTTAGATTTGGGAATTGGAAGTAACATTTAGGGATTTAAGATTTTATGAAATTTGAAAATAATATTTAAATCATTTGGCAATTTTAAGGGTTGTTTAAAAAATATTATAGGTACAATGAAATTTGAATATCCCTTATTGAATATTAATATCCCTCTAAAATTATTGACTTATTCTTAAATCATAATGGTGATACAGTAGCCTAAATTTGGGCATAACACCAACAATCGAAGATTCGGATAGCCCATAATGGATGGTAACACCCTTATAGGTTATGAGAGTCTCCAAGTCAGCTAATGGGGAGGTCGACTTTGTTTAAGTCGATTTTTTCAAAAGTCGACATCAGGAAGTTAACTCGTAAGTCGCGATTGAACTACCAAGTCGCCGACTTTAGGGATAAGTCGTCGAGTTAGGGCCCAGATCGGCAGTATGGTAGACTGCACATCTCGCCCCTAGAAACTCGACGAGTTTGCCCTAAATAGACGATTTCCATACCTGAATCGCCGACTTACGACAGTTACTCGCCGCCAGCCAACGCCATAAATGCTCCCATCTATGGCAATAGGCGCGATGTCCGCCTTTGATCGCGCCCTCCGAGACCCTATAAAAAGGGTCCCAAGAGGACACTCAAAGGCACAACACAAGTTCCACTCTTACCAGAGCATAACTAAGAAACTCGTCGATTCTCACTAGAATCGCCTAGTTTCCACTTGCAGGTATTTGACGTAAAACGCGCGTCGTGGACTCCAGAGCCTCCGAAATCACCTCGCACCACCGCGAGCCCTGGTAGCAGATTCAGTGCTTCATCAGCTGGCGCCGTCTGTGGGACTACCGAACCACCGGTATCCCGGCATAATCGCGATTTTTTTTGCAAAGTCCGGCTTGAGCTCTCCCGGAGGGTTCGCCGACTTTGTCAACTAAATCGTCGATTTAGATCGATAGCCGATTCTCGACTCAGATCCGATTTATTCTTAAATCGCCGACTTAGCCTTGAGAATCGCCCGATCAGGAATATCGTCTACTAAGCTAAGAGTGTTGCCCACGACTCTGTTCAAAAACTCCCAAATTCAAAGTCGCCGATTTAAATCCCTAAATCGCCGATTCTTTCTTTGTTTTTTGAACAAGCTCGGTCAAGTCATCATTTGCTTTGGAACTTACATCTTCGCATAGTTTCGATTTTTCCCAAGCAAAAATCGCCTATTTGGGGGCAAAATCGCCACGGTTGGATTGGCCAAAAAAAAAATATATATGGGGCTTTTTACCTTTATTCACTTTCAGTGATTTCATCGGTCCACCTCTGAAATTCCTAGATCCGACTTTGGGGTTCTGAGACCACATATCACGTGAAAAAAGTTTTTCTACTAGTACCAAAGAGCAGAATTTCCAAAGAGTGACAGGAATCTTTTATGTGATAGGTTTAAAGAGGCATCCCAAAAACCACCTCCGGCGGCACGATTTTCTGTCGAAAAATTGCAAAAAATTTGCGACATTTTTTGTTAATTTCAAACTTTGGGGACTAGTTGTACTCCTCAAGGGGATCACAAAACTGCAAAGAAATATCATACAAAATTTTTTCTGTTTTGTGACACCCGGGGGGGGCAGGTACCTACCCATAGCTTCCAACACTTCAGAAGAACTTCTACTCGTTGCCCGTTGCTTCAGCCCGATAGAAACAACCATCCCGGCTATTTATGGATCCTGTTGCTAAGGGTCAGAAGAAAGCTCTTGCCACTACTACTACGGTAAAAACTTCTAGCAGAAGGGTTGGTCCTCGTACTGTACCAACCTCTAATGCACCATCATCTACACATGAGGTGTCCTCGCCACTCCCACTAAATGGGGGTGTGAACCCAACTCCGACAACACAGGAGAGGCATGCGCACATGCATGCTCTCATGTTGAAGTTGGACAAAAGGATAACCAACCTAGAGGCTTCAAGGAGCCGGACCACTATACGATGTACGACAAACAAGTCTAACCCACATTTGAGGAAGACAAATTTAAGTACACATCATCGATCCGAATCAAGGATATCCAAGGAGCTTCGAGAGCTCAAGGGAAAGAGTCCTGCAATCTCAGGACGACTCAAATCCAACTCGCATCACTCTCCTATGGGAGACAACCACGGTGAAACAAAGAGACACAAGCATCTCAGTTCTCACCACAGGTCCGCAATACATCACTCGGGTGTACCTTCGAGTTCCACGACTCGTGCGGATTACGATGCCACACTCATGAATAGGGTAATCAAGGAAGTGCTTCGTAAAAACAAGCATGATCTAAGGGACCCACATGATTTTCTCAGAATAAGAAGGGCACCCTTTCATAGGGACCTCCTGAGAAAACCTTTTCTGCAATCTTAGCGGTGTCCGAAGATAGACTCGTACGATGGAACGACAGATCTAGAGGATCATGTTAACCTCTACCTGAATATCTTGGAGCCGCAAACTACTGATAATGGGTTGTTGTGTCGGACCTTCCCTGGCACTCTGAAAGGCAACGCATATCAATGGTTTTCCGGTCTGCCGGCTGGCTCAATCTCCAGCTTCGCGAACCTCTCTTCCAAGTTCATCGCCCAATATGTAGGGATGATCAGAATAAAACACAGTGCCAACGCACTACTGACACTACGACAGAACAAGCTGTCTCTGAGGGATTACACGATTAAGTTCACTTCGATGATGACAGAAGTGAACGACCTAATCCCAAGTCTGGCCATAGCAGGATACGTGAGAGGGTTGGCACCCTTCTCCCCTTTGGCCCAATATCTAATGCTACATAAAGTAGAGACCCTGCCTGACCTCTTCCAACGAGCTCAATCGTATATTAATTAGATAGAAGAGGAGGACAATGACAAGCTGGACGAACTCGAGCCATCCAGCTGGAAGAAACCTCGCTATGCTAAAGAAGATACATACGAGGATACAAGTTCCCAGTCCGAAACCTCGACTAGTCTTCTTCGATACAGCGAGGAGTCTCCGGGTAGCAGTTATGGCTATCAAAGTCATAGCTCACACCCTAAATCCAGTAGCAGTTATGGCCACCAAAGTCATAACTCACACTCTCAGTCTGGTAACAGTTATGGCCACCAAAGCCATAGCTTACGCTTTCAATCCTACGACAGTGATGGCAACCAAAGCCACAGTTCACACTCACAATTGAGTGTGTCACGCTAATAGTGGGGAACTATCATCTGTCGGAAGAAAGATAAGATTGGCCAGAGTTACTAGATAGGCATCCGTCAGTGACAACCAAACATCAAAGGAGCTCATCTAGTCTTTTGGTTTCCGCTTCTCAACCATGTAACAACGATATTATTATAAGTAGATGTCTCCTTTTACCCGTGGATGTACTATGCGATATGTATGCCATATTTAGAATAATCATCCATCACTTCAGACGGATCAATCACCCATCGCTTCGGCTGGGTGACATCCGTCGCTCCGACCTTATCTATCATCTATTCGACCCACAAGTCAAAGTGATAGTTACGAAATCTAATTTACGACAAAGAGTCTAAATTACGATTACAAGTCTAGTTTACGATCTACGAGTACAAGGTGCGACTTAAGAATTTAAATTACGACTCTCACGAATATTTGCGAATCAAACCCTAAGATTCCAAATATTTACGAATCTAAGTTCTCTTTCAAAATCTAATTTATGACGTACAAGTCTAAATTACGATGAAAAGTAAATACACCTATGATTTTTTGCAATTCTGAGTCGGTTTGGGAATTATCAGCGAATCTGACTGACGGCTGAATTACGACTCTTAATTACAACCAAGCTTATGGCCAGAGTGCCTAAGTGGGGGTTACAAAACCAAACTTACGTCCACAGTGGCTAAGTGGGGGTTACAAAATCTAGTTTACGGCCAGAGTGTCTAAATTACGATTTACGAGTCCAGTTTCGAGCCTACATTACGGTTCTAGGATTAATACGGGAAACCAACAAGGGATAATTTCATAAGGATCAATCCATCGCTTGGGCTGGATGACACCCGTTAATCCACCAGTGATGATTACAAAATCTAATTTACGACAAAGAGTCTAAATTACGATTACAAGTCAAGTTTACGATTTACAAGTCCAAGGTGCGACTTAAGAATCTAAATTACGACTCCGATTTACGAATCAAACCATGAGATTCTAAATATTTGCGACTACAATCAATGGTACCCTGGTGTTAATTTTGTCGCTGTGGCCTTAATGGATCAAAGATCATGTTGTCGTTTTGGCCTTAATGATCCTATCCCATCTTGTCGCTATGGCCTTGATGAGGATCGAGAATCACTCTATCGCTATGGCCGGAGCTTGGTTAAAACACCAGGGTTCAAATTTAGAATTGTAGTCCTAAATTGTGGATCTAACCCTAAGATCCCAAATAATATTATGCATCTTAATTTTTAATTTATTATTTGTACTATTCTTTGCAACTCTGCGTTAATTTGGAGATATAAATTATCCACAAATTTAACTGACGACTGAACTACAATTCGTACGACCAAGCTTACGTCCAAAGTGGCTAAGAAAGGGTTAGCAGAGTCTAACTTACGTCTAGAGTGGCTAAGTTACGGCTTGTGAATCTAGTTTCGAACCTAGGTTACAATTTAAAGATAATTTATATGGAAGATTAACAAAGAAAAGACAAAAGATAGTTCATTGATAAATAGAAAGATTGCAAAATATTCCGAAAAATCATTTCATATGTCGCGACGACATGATTCTCGGGGGGGGGGGGGTATCACAAACTCAACACTTCTGTCGTTTTGGCTAGAAGTCGTCTCATTCCAAGGGGAGTATCACAAACTCTCCACGACACTTCTGTCGTTTCGGCCAGAAGTTGTCGCAATTCGGGGGGAGTATCACAAACTCTCTCCGACACTCCTACCACTTCAGCCAGAATATGGCACATTTTTATGCAGGTGTTAAAGGGGGAGTATCACAAGCTCTCCCGACATTTCTGTCGCTTCGGCCAGAAATCGTCATATTTCGAGGGGAGTATCACAAGCTCTCCCGACACTTCTGTCGCTCCGACCAGAAGTCGTCAAGTATGAGCACGGTAAATCTGTCGCTTCGGCCAGATTTACCAAGGATTGGTTCGAGCAAAAAGAGAATATCACAAGAGGTAAAATCGTACGGTAAGTTCAATTAGTCAATAATAATATGCGTTTTAGACTGATCTAGTTGTTTTGCAGGATATTTTCTTTTTTGCAGGTATAATTCTGTCACTTCGGTCAGAATCAGACTCTGATAGTGAGTCAATCTATCCTGTCGCTTTTGCCTTGATAGACTAGAGATCATTCTGTCGCTTCGGCCTTAATGGTCTCAACCCGTCTTGCCGCTTTATGCCTTGATGGGGTAACCGTCGTTGCGGACATAAAAGTCACTCTTGATCAGGGTGGACTATATAAACATTAGTTCTATCGCTTCGGCTAGAACTCGGTTCTATCGCTTTGGCAAGAACTCGATTCTGTCGCTTCGGCCGGAATTAATCTTGTCGCTCCGGCCTTGATAAACACAGTGCAGTCGCTCTTGATCAGGGTTAGACTATAAACAGGTAGTTTCGTTGGCCTGGAACTCGATTCTGTCGGTTCGACCCTACAGAGTCAATCCATTCTTGTCGTTTAGACCATAATGGATACGGAATCAATACGTCACTGTGGGCGAAATGATTCGATCTCATCTTGTCGCTTCGGCCTTGATGCGGATCACACACAGAACCTTGGTTGGGGGGGGTACTGGCGATACACGCATGTTTTTTATGTTCTCTTCAGGGGGAAATACTGGTGAGACATGCATGATTACGGCAGTCACTCAGAGCAACGACTTTCAACAAGGACTAGAGTTCCGTCGCTTTACACCGGACCCCGGAGAGCTCCCGCGGTGCAGAACAAGTTCATCGTCCAAATCGCCGAGTTAACCCGTAAGTCGCGATTGGACTACCAAGTCGCCGACTTTAGGGATAAGTCGCCGAGTTAGGGCCCAGATCGGCAGTATGATAGATTGCACATCTCGCCCTTGAAAACTCGGCGAGTTTGCCCTAAATAGGCGATATCCATACCTGAATCGCCGACTTACGACCGTTACTCGCCGTCAGCCAACGCCATAAATGCTCCCATCTATGGCAATAGGCGCGATGTCCGACTTTGATCGCGTCTCCAAGACCTTATAAAAAGGGTCCCAAAGGGACACTCAAAGGCACAACACAAGTTCCACTCTCACCAGAGCATCACTAAGAAACTCGCCGATTCTCACTAGAATCGCCTAGTTTCCACTTGCAGGTATTTGACGTAAAGTGCGCGTCGTGGACTCCAGAGCCTCCGGCATTACCTCGCACCACCGCGAGCCCTGGTAGCAGATTCAGTGCTTCATCATCAGTCATATCATATTAAAAACTACACTTCTGAATCGTCGATAATTTTAATAATTATTGTGACCAGTTGAGATAACCTTTTAGTGTTTTATGTACGATTATTGATGTATCGTGTAAATGGTGTATTGGAATCCGTATTCGAATCCGCATTCGAATTCGAATATAACTATACGGATTCGGATTTTTCGGATTTGGATACCTGAATTGAAATCTGAATTTTATTCGGTCGGAATCGGATATCCAAAAAATCGGTTAAATTTGGAATTCGTTTAAAATTTTTAAAGATATAATAAATTAATATTATTATATTTATATTATAAATCATTAAACATTTAAAGTCTTAAACCTAATTACCTTTATAATTATAAATCTTTGTAACTTATTAACTTATAATTATTAAATAATAACCCTAGCTAACCCAAAAGTTATCCAGATTATCCGAAAATCCGGATAATTTATCCGGATTCAGATTCGGATTTTCAAGTCATTATTTTATTCGGTCGGATTCAGATATCCGGATAATTATTCGGATTCGAATACCTGTATGTCCGATCCGAATCCGACCGATATATAATTAAGCTTATATATATATAAAGTCAATAATACCATTGTATGAAGATCTGATACTTTTATAAGCAGGTTGGGATGAATAATGGAAAATATTAGAGACATAAATCATAAAGACGTGCTAGTCAAGAGAATTTGGTCGAAGGTACAAAAAAAAAATTTATTTTTCTGTGGAGAGTGAAATTGGATCACGTTCAGAAATTAAAAAGTTAAAAAATCTAAGTACTTTTTGCTTATCTATTATGCAATCAGAATTTTTTTATATAAATTATCTCTTTTATTATAAGTTTTTTTTAATTTCATTAGTTGAACACTTTAACACGGGAATTTCATTGGTTGAACACTTAAATACGTGAATTTCGTTTTATGAAGAATAATAAATATTTCAATTCATATCCAATCTAGTTCAGATATTAGGATGAGATTTTACGGAAGATGGGTAAAAAAGAAAAAATCGACTTTCAAATAAAGATCGACTTTTTAATGAAATTTAATCACTTTAACAAAAAATTAAAAATTTGGATAATTAAGGATTTTGCTAAATCAAATTCCTAAATACAAAATAACAAAGAAAACAAAAAATAATTATTTATTTAATTCCACTGATATCAAACATCGAGTTGGTAATTGTATGTCTCCCGCGGAATAGTGCCGGAGATTTATTTATACATGAAATTATAGTAATTCGACTGATTAATATAATATGAAAGCCGAATAATCGAATATGGCCAGAAAGAGATCAAAGTTTAGGGTTTATATACCTGAACAACACAATCAAAGGAAGACAAAAGTACTGAGGAGAACAGCACAAAACATGGAGCTCCCAAAGGTCGTAGCCGAACTTGGCTCAGTCGTCGGAGGAGTCATTGGAGGTGTCATCGGAGGAGAATCTCCACTTCCATCGGTCACCAACGTCGTATTAACAGCATAAGCATTCAAATTTTCAGGAAGAAACTCATGTGCCACTAAGTCCACTGCAGGACCAACCTGCCAAGTAGGATTGAACATCGTCGTATTCGGTGCCAACATCCATTTGGCGAATATCATCACCATGTTGCCGTCACTTGACGTCGAGATATTCGATACCGGATAGTCGAGAGCTCCCTCTATGAAGGTACTTACGGGTGCGCCAGTGATGTTGTAGGTTGTCGCATTCCTCGTACCATTCACCACCACCGTTATAATAGCTTGTGTTCCGACCATACCACCAGCCGGACTCGAATTGATCCCCCATGCGACCCACCCATCTGTGACCTGAGATTGGATACTGAATCCCGTGTCGAACTCTCCCGTTGCTACGACGTAAGTCCATTGGAGAGTGGAGTTCCCCAAAGTCGTACAGTTTTCGTACATCGGCTTGTCATCGAGTTGAAACGGCGTGCAGGGTGTCGGAGTCGATTGCGCCGCGCAACCCACCGCCATAACGGCGATTGCAAGGAGGAAACCGTAAACTACGTAGCTCGCCATGTAGAATTAGAAATTTGGGAGGGAATTGAATCACACTGATGATTGAAGTGTATAGCAAAGCTGCTTTATTTATCCATGTTTTCAACTACATAGTTGAATTTTGATCAATACAGATTCTTACTTCATTCGTACTGCACAAGGTGAGACTTTTTTTAAAAACAATTAAATTTCATTAAAATTTAAGTTTACAAAAAATAAAGTATAATAATAGAAACAGAAATAATAAGAAACGAAGGAAAAGTTCATTTACTCTCTTATATTTGTTATATAGTCTAGTTATATAATAACTAAATACGCTGTCTCAAAAGGTTGGTCTCTCATATTTTCATTATAAATGTCTTCAAAAGGTGATAACAATTCTTTTTGTAATACACTGAATGAAAGGAAAGATTGATATCTTTAATAACTTACTTAAAAAATTCTTACTTCATTCTTACTATACATTGTGAGATTTTTTTTTATAGTAGCTTCTAGTATAAGCGTGTGACTTTTAAAATAAGAAGCAAGAAGGGGACCATTTGCGTATCATTTATCAAGAATTCAAGATTCGATTCCGACTTTATTTAATCTCACCGTGATGAAAAATAGACGGATAAGATCACTGATGTAAATCTATTTAAAAAAACATCAGAAGTCAGAAGTCAGAACTCAAAAGTCAAAAAGAAAATGAGTAATCTTTAATTTTATTTTACAAAAGTCAAAGTAAATAAGGTGACTTATTCACTTTGATATTTTATTTGATTATTCCATGTAAATAACATCGATATAGATATTAAATAGTGTAATAATACTAAATCATTATACAACAACACTCAATTTCTCACATAGCCATAGGCGACGGGGACGGAGCCGGAGCTGGAGAACCCACATCGGGTTGAATCAAATCCAATTTCAACACGGAATTTAAATTATCATAATCCATAGAATGCATGGCTATCGTACGAGTCCCATTCATTGGTCCGACTTGCCATACAGTATTGACTGTCGTCGTCTCCGGCGTCAGCATCATGTGTGCGAATATAGCAGTTCTAAAATCGTCAACCACCGCCGTAAGATTGGAATAAGGGAACGATATCGGCCCAGGAATGACGGAAGAGTATGATGAGATGTTGTACGTGTAAGGCGTGACAACCATAGAAGATGAGTCAAAAACGGCCACCATCGCTTGCGTCCCAAGCATACGAAGGCCGGTGGGATTGATACCCCAAGCTATCCATCCACCGGGGTTGGATGCGGTGAAAGCTAGATCTAGATCACCAGTCATGGAGTCGTAATTCCAGTGCAAAGTTGCACCGAGTGTCGGTAGATCAACACAGGTGTTAAACGTCAGGTTTGTCTGCAGCGACTGTGTCTTGCAGAACTTCTCCGTCATCATCAGACTTCGAGCTGAACATCCCACCGAGAAAACGGCGAACAAAAGGGCGAAGTTTAAGTAGCTCGCCATGTTCGAATCGGAGAATGATATCTCCCTTCAGCTTGGATGGTTGGTATTTAAGAACACACGCCGGAAGTGTGAAATGCTAAAATTTGTGCAATTTTTCTCGGCAGATGTTGATACGACGAGAATTTTTTGGTTTGATTGTTTTGTTTTATTTAAGAAACTTCTAAATTTCCATAAATTTCTACATTGAAAATGAAAAAATCAAATTGTCTTTTTCAATTCATACAAAAAAAAGATTAATTCAAATGAAAGTAACTATTAATATTGCCCAGAGTTCTAAATTTTATTGTCGGTATATGTAATTTTCATTATAATATAACCAGTGATATATTATATGATTCTGATATATATTATAGTCTTTAAAATTCTTGTCGACATGACAAATATCATGTCTTGTCATGTCTTTTTCAATTTTGTCGACAGATAAATTTTCCACAAATTAAATTAAGCCTTATTTGACTACAACATTTAACACGTTTCCGTCCCTAAATTCATGGTTAAGGTCATATTGATCCATAAATATCAAGAGTTTAATTAAAATGATTATCTTAGTCCCTGAAAACTATATTAAGAACAATCTAAGGTCAAAAATATAAAAAGACCAACAAGATTACACTTTCTTTCTAAATTCAAAATCCGTGAGAAGGCCGTATCTTTAATATTGGGTACTTAAAAAAGCCCATATAAAAAAAAGGCCGGACTAAAGGGTATCTTATAGATTCGAAAAAGGCCTACTCTCCAAGCCCAGTCATATACTTGATCAGATTGAGGCCCAAATAAGGCGTGTTAGATCTAAATTTCGGGTCGTTTTCAAATCAAACAACATAACTGACCTACCAAAGACGTCGAATTAATGTCGGGTCGTTTTCATGTGGGCCCCTTTTTAAGGCGACAGGAAAAAATGGATCGGAGTTTTCGCCGGAATCTATGATCGGAACACTGATATATTCTTATCGAAATCATACATGAAGATAGAATAAAGATAGAGTGATGCAGACTTTAGAATTGAAGATAACGATGGCAGTACTACGACTCTAGAACAGATCAAAGGACTTCAAATCAAACAACATAACCCAAGGAAGAACAAAGTAGAAAGAACAACACCCAAATGTAGTTCATTCCCGGCGGATTTACCAGGTGGAGTTCCGGTATTGTTACCCTTATCAGTCGTCTGAGTGAGACGCAATATCATCGTAGCTTTCTTGTTCGCAGGTTTAAGGGGATGTGATGAAATTTCGTTATCCACCACCGTTCCGCTTTGCCATATGCTGTTGATATTCACAGTCCCCACCGGTAAAATCATGGATCCGAATATCATAGTCACATTCTCGCTATCGATCTCCGAAGCCAGATCGGTGACATTATATGCGATTCTCCCCGGAGTTGGTTTGTCTGTTGAAATATTATAGGTATTGGGTGTCATGACCATGTTGGTAGCGTTCCGGAACGCTACCAACGCCTGCGTCCCTTCCATGGCTAGCTTGGTCGGATTGATCCCCCACGCGACCCACCCGTCGGGATTGGATGCACTGAAACCCACGCTGAGATTGGCGGTGACTGGGTCATAGGTCCAGTGAAGAGTGGCGCCTAGAGTCGGTAGATCGGTGCAATTGACAAACGTCCGGGATGCCGGCAGAGTCGGTTTACCGCACCGATCCCCAACACAACACACTGAAGAGAAAACGACCGTTGCAAGGAGGAAACTCAGGTAGTATGAAAGGCCGGCCATTGTCGGAGGCGTTGATTTCTTTCTTACTTTCTTGTTTGCTACCTCACTCTATTTATTTATTTTGATAATGAATGGTATCTTTTTATAAGGCAGTTTCTTATGTGTCGAATTTTAATGTATCAAAAAATCATAACCATTAAATCGACATTTCGTAATACATGAATTAGTGTCTTTTGTTGTACATTTTTTTCTTTGTACATGTGTTAGTGTCTTTTACAATACATTATTATAATTGTTAGATTAAAAATTAAAGGACGCACGACGTATTTGAAAATTACTGTCTTTTTTTCAGTAAAAAAAACTTTGGTTTTTAATGTAAGATTGTAAATTAAATGAAAAATAAGTGCAAAATGAGACCAAAATTATAAATTTTCAGCAACCATAATATTTATTATAATGAGATGAGCTAATATTCGATAAGGTTACAGTAACGAAGACGCGTGCTGTAGACTGTAGTAGCTGCTAATTCAAATTTGAAATTTCAACTAAGGAATAAATAAAGTTAAATCGTATAATGTCTTCCCTCATCATACCAATTTTAATGGCGGGTAGTTGTTGTCAATTTATGTCACATGTGTGTAACCACTTGCATAGATTGATCATAGTCATAAAGCTCAATTTCCACAATTTGAGCTTCTTGTAAAAGTAGAAAACAACGAATTTTTTACAAAGTACTGAACCGAAAGATAATGACAGAGTTTTTCTTAAGAAAAAAAAAGATGTCAGAAACACAATAGAGTTTTTTCAACTAACCATTGTTTTAGGTTCACTACTTAAGAACAATGCAGACATACTCGTTCTAGAAATATTTAAACGATCGTAAGATCACTTGATTGGATTGTGAGGTAGACTATTATATGTGGCATTGTCTTTTTTTTTCTTTTAAAATTAATGAAATTACACTTTTTTATAATAACTGAATTTTGGTAAAATAAATTATCTACATGAATAGCAAAAAAATTTATTTATTTCCTAATTAGTGAATTACTAAATTCCAAAAAAAAACAAAATGGAAATCCTAGTTATCTTCATTCTCCATTAATTTTTCTTGTTCCAAATTTTTAATCTCAATAGTTAAATTTGGAAAGATGTATGTATTTTGTTTATCTATCTATAACTGTAGAATAGTAGAAGAATTAGTCAAACTAATCTTCTTTTGATTTTGCTGCACTCTATAACATCTTCTTTCTCTAAAATTAACTTAAACCTTAAGCATGCTCTAATCTACTAGAAAAAATCATCAACTTTGTCGACTAAAGGGATAATTTAAACTAACGAAGTAAAGGAGAAATCCAATCGACCAGAGAATATATTTTTTAAACAGTTGTATTTTTATAGAGAACTACAGTCCTCTGAAAAAATCGATCACATGTCAATCTACTAGAAAAAATCTTCAAATTTGTCGACTAAAGGGATAATTTAAACTGACGAACTAAAGGAGAAATCCAATCGACCAGAGAACATTTTTTTTTAAACAGTTGTATTTTTATAGAGAACTACAGTCCTCTGAAAAAATCAATCACATGTCAATCTACTAGAAAAAATCTTCAAATTTGTCGACTAAAGGGATAATTTAAACTGACGAATTAAAGGAGAAATTCAATCGACCAGAGAACATTTTTTTTAAACAGTTGTATTTTTATAGAGAACTACAGTTCTCTGAAAAAATCGATCACATGTCAATCTACTAGAAAAAATCTTCAAATTTGTCGACTAAAGGGATAATTTAAACTGACGAACTAAAGGAGAAATCCAATCGACCAGAGAACATTTTTTTTTAAACAGTTGTATTTTTATAGAGAACTACAGTTCTCTGAAAAAATCGATCACATGTCAATCTACTAGAAAAAATCTTCAAATTTGTCGACTAAAGGGATAATTTAAACTGACGAATTAAAGGAGAAATTCAATCGACAAGAGAACATTTTTTTTAAACAGTTGTATTTTTATAGAGAACTACAGTCCTCTGAAAAAATCGATCACATGTCAATCTACTAGAAAAAATCTTCAAATTTGTCGACTAAAGGGATAATTTAAACTGACGAACTAAAGGAGAAATCCAATCGACCAGAGAACATTTTTTTTTAAACAGTTGTATTTTTATAGAGAACTACAGTCCTCTGAAAAAATCAATCACATGTCAATCTACTAGAAAAAATCTTCAAATTTGTCGACTAAAGGGATAATTTAAACTGACGAACTAAAGGAGAAATCCAATCGACCAGAGAACATTTTTTTTAAACAGTTGTATTTTTATAGAGAACTACAGTTCTCTGAAAAAATCGATCACATGTAAAAATCTTCAAATTTGTCGACTAAAGGGATAATTTAAACTGACGAATTAAAGGAGAAATTCAATCGACAAGAGAACATTTTTTTTAAAACAGTTGTATTTTTATAAAGAACTACAGTCCTCTGAAAAAATCGATCACATGTCAATCTACTAGAAAAAATCTTCAAATTTGTCGACTAAAGGGATAATTTAAACTGACGAACTAAAGGAGAAATCCAATCGACCAGAGAACATTTTTTTTTAAACAGTTGTATTTTTATAGAGAACTACAATCCTCTTAAAAATATCGATCACATATCATTTTATTAGAAAAAATCTTCAAATTTGTCGACTAAAGGAATAATTTAAACTGACGAACTAAAGGAGAAATCCAATCGACCAGAGAACATTTTTTTTTAAACAGTTGTATTTTTATAAAGAACTATAATCCTCTAAAAAATATCGATCACATATCATTCTATTAGAAAAAATCTCTTAAGTAATGTAAAAAATCCGTTTGATATCCTAAAATCTCACTAGTGGATAATTTTCGCTGACTAACTTTTGATACCACGACCAAGTCATTGGGCTAGGAACTGCACAGTACCCTAGACCAGAGCAGGTCACAAATCGGAAAACCCGGCCCGTGGAGGTGAGAGTAACGAAAAACCTATTAAGAGAGTTTCACTCCTTCACCATCACTAATGTAGTTTTACAATGAAGAGATTTATTCGAAACCCTTTCATTCTTTTAGGTTTAGGCTTCAGATTAGAAATCACATTATAAAGTTTATTAGGATTCATGGGCTGATGGGCTTATTCTAGTTGTTGAGCCCAATACGATATACTCATCTGTATTTAATTGGGTTAATTTATGAGTCCAAATGAAAGAGTAACGGTGATCATCGGAGATGTTAATAAACGTCGACCATTTCTCTGGTTAGATATCGGGGAAATTCCATTCGAATCTTTGATGATTTATTATTTATACATGGAAGAATAGGATTAGAGAAAATTTTGTGATGAAATTACGAAAACAACCAGAGATATTATGGATATGTGGCGATGAGCTTCATCACCGCTGCTGCCGTCGGAAGGAGGTGGAGATCCCGTAAAAAATGGTGTTTTGAAGTCACTCAAATCCAACTCATATTTGGAATTTATATTATCCGGTTTAGTCTCATGTTGATGTAACATGAAACCAGCTAAAGTTCCCATCTGCCATGTGATGTTGATCTTCATCGTCCCCTCCGGCAGGAGGACGGTAACAAATATGGTCGCAAGGCTCTCGTTTAAATCCGCCAATAAATTGGAATCACTGTAAGTTGAGAGAGTCTGAACCTCTTTAGCAGCAACATAGTTTGAAAGCTCATATCGGTTAACCACAACAGTGCCATTCTCAGCACGAAAAGAACCGAAAACCTCAGCTCCAATCATACCAGACCTAACCGGATTGATCCCCCATGCAACCCACCGATCTAGATTCATGGTCGAAGTGAAAGCTACCCTGAATTTAGAAGTCGTGTTGTCGTAGGTCCATTGCAAGTAGGATTCGAGTGTCCCCAGGTCAGCGCAGTTGGTAAAACCCATACCGGTCGGAATAACTTCAAGAATCTGGTTCGTGCAGGATATGGTCGGAGCCGATTGAACCCAAAACGTCGCCGAGAAGAAGACGGTTGCAAGAAGAAGATATGCTAATGCTACCATCATAATTTGTAGTTGTATTTGAATGATTGGATGTAACGAAAGATCAAATCATCAGCATCTTATTCTGTAATTTTGGGAAGAACACATCGATCACACACACCATTGAACAAGTCAATGGAGTTATAAAAAGAAATCAGGTTGAAACGTTGCTGTTTTTAATGCAGAATTTAATGCAAATTCAGCATTAAAATCAAAGTATATTTTTATAAGGAAAAATAAAACTTAACTAATCATAATAACTATTAATATTTTTGAGATTCAGGATTCGAGTTTCACTGAACTATGTGGTGAAATCCGCATTCGAATTTGATGCCTAAATTGATATTCAGATTTTATTCAGACGATTCAAATATCGGAAAAATCCAATATGATATAGAGTTGTTATTCATAAAAGATAAAAAAACTGATAATCAATCATAAGATGTTTTATGAATAAAAAATCTTATTTTGAGTACGTCACAGAAACGTTAGGGTAATAATGTAACACAAAAAAAAATCATATCCCAATCCCAATTCTCAAGTAAGCTTTCGTGTCAAAAAAAACAATTGGCCATTGAAATTGGGCCACTTGTCGAATCGCAAAACACATACAAACCTGTCGGCCAAGAAACCTCATCTTCTTCTACACCTGGTCACTTGGTATTCCTTCCTCCTCTCACTCACTCACTCACTTACTCGTTCAATCAATTCCATAGTTCTGTCACTTAATTTACATTTTCCGGTCATCTTCTTCATCGTCATCATATCTTGAAGAGTTGCGTGCGTGGTCGCCCATGGCGACTATACCTTCTTCAATCGTCTTCTACTGCATGCGTTCAATGAATTCTTGGCACCCAAGATGTTCCGTCAACCAACCGATGACCGAAATGGCAAGAAGACTGAACGGCTTCAGAACGAGCAACACTGAACGGCAGTGGCCTGCCATAATGTTAGAAAAAGAAACACTTAGGAAGAAAAGACAGGTCCGAAGCGTCTTCCTAACAGCAAGGAGCAGCAGTAACGAAGACGAAGATGACAACAACGCCACTTCTGATTCCGGGTCTATTATCTCCGGCTTGCTTCCTTACGCTGTAGCCATCACTGGGGTCGCGGCACTTGTGAATCCCTCAACTTTTTCATGGTAGGTAATACGTTTCTCTTCTTTAAATCCATGTTTAATTTGCTTTCCAATTAAACCCAAGAAGAGAGAATCATTATTCACGTAGGGTTTCTAAAGATCTCTATGCTCCGGCTCTCGGTGGAATTATGCTTTCCATTGGTATCAAACTCTCACTGCAAGACTTCGCTCTTGCATTCAAAAGGTTGGTTGGTTGATTGCTACTTTCATTCAATCTCTTCTTCCTCCTCCATCTCTTCCACCATTGATGGATTGATTGATTGAATGGATAGGCCAATACCACTGACGCTCGGATACTTGGCACAGTACATGATAAAACCCATGTTAGGAATGGTGATAGCCAGAGTATTCAGAATACCTCCGATGTTCTACGCCGGTTTTATTCTCACATGCTGTGTTGCAGGAGCTCAATTATCAAGTTACGCAAGTTTCTTAAGCAAAGGGGATGTAGCTTTGAGTATTCTGCTAACAAGTACAACCACAATCACATCCGCCATTGTTACACCTTTACTTACAGGTTTACTAATCGGATCCGTTGTTCCAGTAGATGCCATTGCCATGTCCAAATCGATTCTCCAGGTCCGAAAACAACAAGTTAGATGAATCATCCATTACCCAAAAATCAAATTATGATTTTCTTCATGTAATGTCATGCAGGTGGTTTTGTTTCCTGTAGGGATTGGACTTGGTTTGAACACATATGCCAAACCTGTTGTTGACGTAATCAAACCTGTGATGCCAATTCTTGCATTGATATGCACATCTCTGTGCATTGGAAGCCCCTTGGCTATTAATCGCTCCCAAATTTTAACAAGACAAGGATTTAATCTTCTCCTTCCAATATTATCATTCCATCTTTTAGCCTTCTTCTTTGGTTATTGGTTTTCCAAGATTCCATTTTGCAGGTAATGATTCAATTTAATATTCTTCGATCCTGAAACTAAAATAAACATCTGCTTAACATTGTTTCTTTGTTCAGGCAAGAAGAAGATATCTGCAGGACAATATCATTATGTACAGGAATGCAGAGCTCAACACTCGCCGGATTACTAGCGACACAATTTCTTGGAAGTAGTCAGGCAGTTCCAGCAGCTTGCTCTGTTGTAGTCATGGCCATCATGGGGTTATATCTGGCTTCATTTTGGGGAAGTGGATCAAGGATTAGAGATATTCCAGGGACACAGCCTGCCTGATTTTTAAAACATGTTCCAGCGTCCTGTTCACATGAAAATGATGAAGAAGAAAAATGAAATGAACTTCTCCGAACAAGTGAAGATTTCATACAGTTTAGTTCAATGTAATTGTGGAGATTAGTAGCAGAATTTGCCTTCTCTGTCCATATAATTTCACGTTTGTAATCTGCAGAAAAACGAGTTCAGAGGGGCAATCTCAAAATGCATAAATAGATTAATTAGCCTACTAGTTTTAGAGTAGGTTAAGATGTTAACAAACAAAGGGAATCTTTAAATAAACTCAATTGGATTCATACATGAACTACTGAGAATGTTGTTTAGATCTTTTTTCTTTGTGCCTTTTCTTTCTTGACTTCTCTTTTGAATGGTGCTTTCTACGACTGTGATGTTTCTTTGTTGATCTGGATGAATTTTCTCTCTTTGCATCTTTTGCAATGTAGATGTTGCTAGCAGATTCATGATGTTTTAAATTTGAAGATGATGATTGGTGTGACATGACAATCTTCCCTTCCCAATCTTCTTGAAGTCTCACATCATCATTTACCCATGTGTTTTCATCTTTGCCTCTCCAAGCAGGATATGGACCAGGTTCGTCCATTCTTGAGCCCACAGAACCTCTGCCCCGCTTAGCCCTGCATAAAAAATGACTCATTTTCCTATCAAAACAAAATACAAATAACTGAAAATACATGCACATTATTCTGAAATTGCATACTGTATGTAGTTCTAAATGAACGAAAATGCACCTAGGTGACTAGAGACGATGTAATATACTGTTCCAATCATAATATGCGAATAACCAGGACCCAGACACTGATTCAGCGGATTGTCGGATTCTCACCTTGAATGCAAGAATTTTTCAATGTCATCGTCTCCAAGACCATCATCCTGAATAGAGTCATGATCTACATAAGCATTTTGGTTGAATGAACTGATCTCTTCAGTTTTCCCATATCGTTCTTTAGACGAATTTATGCCATGCTTCCGGTCTCTTTCTTTGGACTTATTTTTTGATCTTTGAATAAGTTCGAGCTCCTTTTCCCGAGCACGCCACATTTCATCCACTTCTACGGATTTGTTGGCTAAATAACACAAAGATTTACATCATGTTTTCTGATAATAATTATATTACTAAACATACTATTAATTAGAGAAAAAAGAATATCAAAATGGGAAATTAAAACAGGAGAATAAACGTCATTAAAGTGATGAAACTAACCATGTTGAACTCCTAGAACAGTTGCTGTAAGAAAGCGTGAATTTGGACGAGCTCTAGTTTTAGGTGCTCGGAGATAAGCATGGACACCTTCTTTGTCTGCTTCTGCACGCATTCGTCGTGCCTCTTCCAACAACAAACTAGCTAGATGATTCTCTGTATTTAAATCCATCTGCCAAGGATTCAGAAATGTGTGTTACAAGAAGCAAACCTTAGGATCGCAAGTTAAAATAATTTAAAATGTAACGATAGAGTTTTGCAATTTTTTAAAATCTTAGGATTCTAAGTTCTAGAAAAGAAAAAACAATAAGCCATCAATAAAAATTTAATAAAAAAAGAATAACAAGCACATTTTTCTCTCAAATGTCAAAATGAAAATCTCAGGGTCTCCATCTTAGTTTAAAAAGCTGTGCTCTAAGAACCAAAGTGTCCTAAGAATGGTGCTTTGTAGAACACATTTTTAACTGAGAAATTAATAAGAATGAAACTCTATTTTCCAAATTTTAAGTATTTTTTTTAAGTATGTTCAATATTAAATTTAAGTATTTAAAAAAAAAATTACCCAAAAAACTTAAAAGCTTCTAAAGAAAAAAATGCTAGCTGAAAATTCTAAAGCTTTTAACATCTCTTTTAAAATATTGCATCAATCAGTAAAAAATGATAAACATTGAGTATAGAAAGTGATGATAAAGTATACAATGCTCGAATAAAATTCTGTGATTGTTTTTGTATAAATCAAAACAATTTATGATAAAATCTCAAGATAATTCCAGTTCATCTTAAAGTCCAGGGATGATTTAAGTTTATGATAAATCAGCAAATGATTTTTCTCTCCGAATTTTATTATAAATCAAGAAATAATTACAAAAGTAATCATAATTTACCAAGAAAAAGGAAAGAATTTTGGGGGTTAAATTTCCCTTTGGTTTAAAGATATCACAAACGGCCAGACGGGGACGGCCAATAAAAAAATCTCAAATCTTTATTTTTTAACCCTAGCCTGATGCGAAGCTACTCGCGGACAATATGCAGATCCATATGGGGGATTTAGTTTCTTCATCTCAAATCGTTCCATCATGATCCACACTCATTTTGCATTAATAAGTATAAAATAAAAAGGAGGAGGAACAAACCAATATCCAAGATTTCTGAAATCAAACGACAATAGTAGATGGCTAGGAACGACCGAGAAGCGTTGTCGGCGATTAAGATGACGTATTGATTCCAAGGCGAGATTAGCGATTAACCGAGACCGATGATTAGGGAAACGAGCGGGATAAACCGCTGAAAAATTGATTTGCTAGGGCTGACTGTCGACGAAACGAAGCATAAATTTATCTTATTTTAGGAAATATTTGTTATTTAATTGGTCGGTTTTATTGTAGATATCCCCTCTTAGATCTCTATAATTACATTATTATTTGAATTAGATTAACCAAAATTAAATTTATAATATTTAAAAATCAAAATACTACTAATAGATATTTCTACAAATATAATTCAGATTGGAATAATTCTAAATTCTGAGTTTTTTTTTGTAAAAGAAAAATTATGATAGTTGTAGTGTATGAATGTATGATCTATATGCAACAGAATTCAGATAATTACATTCACAGATCACAATTACAAAATGGCTTTTGAATTTAGGCAGAGAATGTCATTATGTGTCAATAGAATCTCCATTGGGATTCATATGTAGGTTTTTGCTCATACTGGATTAACAGAAGATGATACAAGGAGCAAAAATAAGAACCATAGTATCTTGTTCAAGCATTAACAAATGAGCAAATGCCAATATCACCATTGTTTTCACTTTTGTTTTTCACGATCCTTATTCATCCAACAATTATACTCGGCCATCCTTATGACAAAGGAGCTCGAACTTGGTTTACCACCACCACCATACACCTTCATCACAACATATATAATCACCATGCAAAACCATATTTTTAAAATTGTATATCACCAAAATAAGCATATAGACTTTGTTGTTGACACAAAACCTAAACAAGTTTGCGTCGTTGCGCACCTTAGCAATCTTGGAGGTGTCGGTTGCAGCATCAGTACTTCTCAAACAAATTTTCAGGAAACCACGTTGCAGGAATATAACAGCACCTATAGGCCTGGAAGGCTTAAATATTTATATCATCGCATCATAGATCATTTTATTGTATTTATAAAGTGAATAAGGAGTTGCTGGATTGGAACTCTGCATAGCCAGTCATATTCAACAATAAAAAGAATGTGAATACAGAAGAAGAAACTCAAACCTCAGTCCAGCTGAAGCACTGTGTTTACTGAGTTCTTCCCCAATTTCGTCACTTAAATGAGCACTCTTATCAGCTCTGACCCCCTGAAACAATAAAAGTATACATAAACACAATGACTACAAATTGAACATATAATAAGACTGATCCAAGTAGCTCAAATTTATGAAGAAACTTAGAGTTTCGATTATGTATGGAAGATGAAGATAACACAATAGATTAAGGTATATGTAATAGAATTGACAGAATTAAAGAAACACGTCGAAATTGAATCAATAATTATAGACTGAATACTAAGTTCAAATTCAATTGTTTACAGGATGATTTAACAACAGAAGAAAGAACTGAAATTGATTATAGCAGAATTGAAAGAAATGGTTTAACCACAAGAAATAAATGAATTGACAGAATTCTAATCTAAAAGTAAACTAAATTAACCAAACAGAGTATGATTACAAACATACGATGAAATGCACATTGTATCCTAAACTAAACTGAACTAAATTTGGAGAAAATGAATTCATGATTAACAAAGATGACTTGAAAATAGAAATAGAGAATTTGAAGATTGAAACGTAGAATCCTAAATTGCCAATGAACGCAAACGCAACCAACAGAATCTCAGAAGAAAGAAGTGTCAAAGCTTACTGGAATGTAAAATCAGAAACTGAATCAAGTTATCCCGACGACTTATTGAATCTTTATAATTTCTTCAACGGGTCCGGGTCTGGATTCAATCAATCGGGTTTATTTGATTGGAAAGTAATTTGACAAAATCGACCAAAGTTGGCAATAAAATAAGCATGATTGTCGATGATGACTAACAAGATTTTTTTTTAACATTTAACTATGTAGATGCGCATGGGTAGAACAATCATTGTTCAGATATGTAGTTGTTCATCATTTTATGATTTAAGCACAAAATCATAAACAATACTAGATGGGTAGAAAATTCACAATGAAATTCAAATCCGAACGATTGATTTATACGGTTATACCAAACATTCTCCATATAATCCTCGTCCCAATCGGACCTTAAAAGCTTTATCAAGGAATTTGCGTGCAGCATCACAACGACAGGAAGCTTGAGAAACCACTTTAGCAATGAGAAAACTGGAATCCAGCTCCAGTAACTGTTTGATATATTCAGACGTTAGCAAGGAAGAAAACATAGATTACATATATTAGAGAATATGAAGAAAAGAAAATAACCTGATGAAACATATATGGATTGGTGAGACAGTTGAGTTTGGAACGATGCTCATTGAGTCCAACATTAAATTCTCTGGCATGAGGTAGTGCGAATTTGCGAAGATCGGAATCATCCAAATATTGGAGGATGCTGATTACACCAGGTTGTTTACGATGATCAAGTAGAGGAATGGAAGAAGATGGTAGCTTTTCTGAGAAGTAATTGTAGGCAGAGCGAGCACTAGTGACGTGTGTATGAATGTGAAGTGTGAGATTATTGGGACAGTTTTGAAATTCAGAACTGGAAATTCGTGAGAGAGTAGAATTTCTATGATCGAAGGCAATGACCTGCGGAATGAAACGGGAGAGGGTGAGAACGAAACCCTTGGGGCCAATGAAATCGAGAAGAAAACAGGTATGGATGTTCTTCAAGTTAGTTAAATCATCTGAGTGGAAAGGAAGGACTTGGGAGAAGGGAAGGATGAGGAACGGGAGTTGGAGATGGGAATGATAGAGCTGAGCAAATAGAGCTCCAAACGCGCCGGAGAAGGACGGATAATTGTAGAGAATCAAGCTACTCCCTTGCTGCTGCTCGTCCAATGCGTCGAGAGCTTCCAATGCCGCTTTGGAGCGAAAATAACGGACTGTAGATGAACAGAGACGAAGTGGAGGAATGACGATCTTCATCGCAACGAGCACATTAATAATTCACATACCAACAACAGCTACTCCCTTCGGAATTTGGATTGGGGGGTAGTAGTTCATTAGGGTTTATTAACTTGCAATAGATAGGTAACGAACTGATTGATTTTGGGAAAATATCATGTGAACCCTTTTGCTAATTAGAAAGTACATATTACTCTAATCGGACTTGATACCACTGAATAGATCCAACTTCACCGTCGACATCAAGCTCACAGACAGACCTAATCAGATGCGTAACAGCTTCATCAACGGAATCGAATCTGGAAAGGTCCGGCGGCAAGGATTCCGACGGCCAATTCTGTAATCGATCTTTCAATGTTAATCGAAGCTCTTCCTCTGAGACGAATACCTCGGATTTCCCCGGCTCCATCAAAACGTAGGTATCTGACTTGAAATTAGACCTCCGTCTACGTACTGCGTGTATCTGGACATGTAATTGACGCCTCCCCTGAGATGTATTGGGATTCGTCGCGGTGATCGGAAAGTGAAGCTGGAGGTGAGAAATGATGAATCTTGTTTTGGTGACCGTAGGAGAAAATAAGAATCCGCCTGCTGTCGCCGCCGCTATCGCCATGGAATTTTTCACGGTTTCACTCCCTCCTCCTGTCGACTTTATCTAGTTATCTGTTAACCTGTGACTGTGAGACAGTGGGATTTTAATATTTTATATTAAAAAAAACGAATCATTGATATGTAATTAAATGTTAATTTTAACTTATGAAGTAAAATAGTAATTTTGATTTAATTTTGACTTAATTTTGACTTAATTTTGACTAAATATTTTGATTATCCAATCGACTGTCCACAACGAATGTTTTGGAATTGAACGGTCATGATCTAAATCTAAGATGAAAGGTTCAAATGTAACTAGACCTAGTATTCTAGGAAGTACTAGGTTTCTAGCATGCTCATGATTTTCAAAATATTAAATAGAAAAAAAACAGGTTAATCACTTAATTGTGCCACAACACGTGTTAGAGAAGTGGAAACGAAGAGGCACGTCTATGACATACACACTGAGGAATTAGAAATACTCAAATGCCCGACATTTCATACTTATTTACAATTAAACCAATTAGAATATTAAATTACCAAGAAATAACAACCGTTGGATCTAAACATTACAGGTAAATCGTTCGTTAAGATGTTGTTAATGAACCCTAAATAATATAAAAACTATTATATCATTTATATGTACTACCCACGTCACGTGTCGGAGATGCGAAGAAGTGCATTTGAAGAGGCCTGACGTGACGTACTTACTTGGAAATAATCCATTTATTTCTAACTATTTACTATCCAAACCAAGAGGCTCCTTGGTTTATGAAAAAAATCACAACCGGTAGATTCAAAATCTACGGCTAAACGTGAAAATATAGTGGTGTTTCTGTAATTATCCAGAAAGATTTACCTGTTTGTTTATATTCTGACACCTGAACACCACCATTTCATGGATATAATGACCACTCCATCCGCCTCTTCCGTTTCATCTCTTCTGTTATTTTATTTTCTTCCGAAAGTGTCGGTTGGTGATGGCATCTGAAAAAGTACAGGATACGACGAAGCCGTCGGTAGAGGGCACGGCAAATGGAGCTATTTCTTCCGTCGTGGTTGCGGCTTTCAAGCCTCAGCTGATGGTTCCGTCTGACAAAGCTGAAGATGCTGTGAAGTTCTACAAGGAGGCGTTCGGAGCTGAAGAGATTAAGCGTGTGAATCATCCGAAGAGGAAAGCGGAACAAGAGGTTCCTCTTCTTCTTTGCGCAGAGATAAAGATCGGAGGATCTGGTCTTCTGATATGCGACTTGAACGCTTATTCTCCAGCCACAGCTGTGTATGTTCTTTTTTTCTTCTTTTTTCCTTAAATATCTTATTCTGACGTACCTCTTCGTTGCAGTGCTGAGATCGTTGAATCGAACGCCAACATCGGTGTTGTATTCCGTCTTCAGGTGGGGGACGTTGCCGAGATAGTTTCGAATGCGGTGAAGGCTGGTGGAGTTTTGGAAGGTGAGATCACTACAGATGAAGGTCCTTGCTGTGGCGGACTTGTCGGCAAGATTAGAGATCCGTTCGGTTATATGTGGTCTGTCATCTCCGTTCCCACACCTAGTAAGTGTGATGCCGCCGTGAATGAACCTTCCGGTGAACAGTGATGATGTGTCAGCTGTTTTTACTCTTTTCACTGTAGTTGCTTTTGCTTAAATTCTCTCCTGAGGAAAAAAAAGTTGGGGTTCTCTTTTTGCCCTTCGTCTAGCTTGGTATTTACAGGAAGTGGCATCTTTTGATTCGATTCGACTATTAAAACTTTTTTTTAGGTATCGGATAATCGGAATCCCTTTTTATATCAACCGTTGGATTTCTTGCACTTGTTTTTCTTTTTAGTAATAGATGATGTCATCGAAATTTTTATCTCGTTCTGATCATAACAATTTAAATATAGACTTATGGTTGGTAAATCAGTAAATGGTAACTTGGTATATAGTAAAAAAGATATAGATATTTCTTTTTTATTCTTCTCTACGAAAAATCGAACAGAATGGTAGTGATTAGCACTTTCTTCTTCGTCGTCGTCGTCTTTCTTGTGTCTCTTTCACCTTCTTCCTCCTCGTCGGTGATTTGCCAGTTGCTTAAATCCAATGGTTTTCCGATAGGTTTGGTCCCGAAAGAATCAATAATGGCTTTTTCAGTCGACCACGACGGAACATTCCAATTCCGGCTGCGCGAACCATGTACGACGAAGTTCGAGAATAACGTCAGGTACGAGACTAATATCACCGGTACGATTAGATACGGTCAGATCAGCGATCTCAGAGGCGTATATGCGCAAGAACTCTTCCTTTGGTTTCCCGTCAAAGGTGTCAAGGTTGATATTCCGACATCTGGGATTATCTACTTCGACATTGGAGTTATTTTTAAGCAACTCTCCTTTTCGTTGTTTGATATTCCGCCGGATTGTCATCGGTATGTTGAAGAAGAGGAGGAAATACGCAGGTGGGGGTTGAGTGACGGTGATGCCTTCCTTGGTTCCGATGATATTGCCGGGAACCCAGGCGAGGTGAGTTTTACACTTTCACCTCTCTTTTTTCTCCTAATTTACAGATACACCCTTGGCTTAAAAGAAAAATATCTCTGTGTTTTATGGATAATTAGAAGATGACGAGAAATGTGGCGGAAGAAGATATGGAGAGCTCGACGGAGAGGGTGGATATGTAAATATAATAATATAAAGTACTGTACTATAATTAAAAAAATGTTCATATATTTATTTGCTATTTAGCCTATTTTCAATCTCTTATGTTAGGTTCACTTTACATCTTTAATGTAGCAAACTAGTCAAATCTAAATGGCTCGATCTAAACTATTCTGGACCGGATAAACTTCGGACCCAATCATAATCATAATCAAGGTCCATGGGCATACATCTTATTTTTCATTGAGATCTAGATCAGTGGAGGTTTATTTATACATTATTTTTAGAAATATAAAATAAAAGTAAAAGTAAACGAGTAAAAAATTTATTGACTCTCTCTCTTATATTAACTATGTAGTCTAGTTATATATTAACTAGATAAACTGTCTCAGAAGGTAATTTTTTTTTACTTTTCATAAATGTTTTACAACAACTTTTCATATAACACTCCGGACCAAAGAAAATATTGATGTCTGGTGATACAGTATCTCGAATTTAATCACGACACCAGCAAGTAGAGATTCAGATAACCCAAGATGAATGAAGATACCTGATACGCCCAACAACCGCGCCAGACCTCAATCCAAGCGACAACATCGGGTTCCACCAGCACACGATGTGTATCAGGTTGAATATGTGGGCAGTCGATCCGATAACAATTAATCCAGGTCAATTACGCCACAAACCCTGAGCTATATGTTAGGGAAGATGCAGGAGGTCGACTTTTCAGAAATTGAGCTGGAAAAGTCAATTCCGTAAAGTCGACTTAAAATCAGATCTGAACAGTTAGACAGTTACAACCCTAATTATCAGATTACCACATAAAAGTGTTATAAATAGAGGGTCACTCTCATTCATCTGGAGAGAAGTTTCCCGCTTGACGTTTGTTCGAAGCATCGAGTTTCACCATCATCAATGTCATTAATGACCATCTTAAAGATTACCTCAGGAGACCTATTAATAACATTTCATGTCACAACAAACCCTCAATAACATTTCATAATAACTCTCGTGGATTTTTAAGGTTCTCAGATTTGACCAAGACTGTGGAAAATATATTTGTTGGGAAAATATCTGTTAGGTCCCTAATATTTGGACCTTCTTTAATCTGTTAGTCTGTTATAGTGTTAGGTCAATCTATAGATATATGAGCCTAATATTTAATTGCTGAGCGAACCAAATAACCAATTAAATAATTGGGACCATTTCAATGATTTCATAATCAGATTATCAAACAAATTCAAATCAATCTCACAAATTTATTAAATAGCACGAAAGTCTACGGAATAACACACGCCGTCCGTTCAATTATCTACGTCTCTCCGTCGATTACTTTATTGTCAATCAAACAGACTTCACATGTCGAGATGATCTCGACCGTCGGTTTATCCATGACGTATGGAACACCAAAGCTTAAAACCACCACGAGGAACGAGATTCCAGATTCGTCCCGTAAAAAAAAAGCTGGGCTGAGAACCTGAGGCTATAGCAGGCAGAGTAATCTGTGGGGAGGCCGGAAGCTTGGAAGTCGAAACATAATCGTCGGACATACACACGTCTTCTACCGGCTCTCTCCAAACGCAATAGAAACTCCCTCCGACGAAATTGGTTGGCCAGTTGATGACCTATAATACGACAGAGGCCGACAACGAAACTGAGAGAGGGTTTTTTTATTCGGAATATCTGTTTTTTGATCGACCGTCGGTTAGATCTAGGGTTTCTTTTCCGAATCACTGTGAGTGGAATTCATGTTATTTTATCTTTCTTTTACAATGATTCTCTCTCTCTCTCGATTTTAGGTTCCGACTAAACCTATTATGATTTTATATGCGTTTTTTAAATTCCTTCTCTCAATGCGTTTCATTAAGAAAGTGGCTTAGTTTAGTTTAGTTAAGTTAAGTTTGAATTAATTATTTCGGAATTTATTGCTTTACTTTATTGTGAGTTTAATGCATGTTTGGGTTATATGTTTTTTATGGATATTTGTTACTTATTAGTTGCTTACTTGTTATTGGGTATTCCATATGATTTCTTTTTTTCTTTTTCTGTAATTGTCTGTATTCTAATTAATAGCTATCCATTTTTAAGCTTTAGTCATGTTGCTGTATGCTTACAGATTTATAGGAGTATCAACTTTGAATTTTGATTAACAAGTATGCTCATTGATGATGTGGAGATGCTTCTATCTGCTAGATCTTGAATATCCTTACTCTTCGCCTGTTAGAAAATAATGGCCAAATTTGGAGCAGTTAGTCGCAGGTTTCTTCTTCTTGTTGTTTAAATTGAGAACTTAAGTCATTTTATATTATTATTGAATTATAATTATTAAATCATATAATTCTAATGAATCCTGATCTTCAGCAGATTTCTGAGAAAACCAAATGAGACAATGAGACTTATTATATCTGTAACCATTGGAGCCTTGTTTGGATATTTTATCGGAATCTCATTTCCATCAGTCAGCATAACAAAGGTGACAGAATCATTCTCCTCTTTAATTCTGCTCGTGATTTTAATTTTTTTGTTTCGTTTTTCCATATAATTGTGGATCGTTGATGGATTTGTGTTCTCTCTCTGAATTTTTCAGTTGCACTTACCTTCGAGTAGAATTTCATATGTCGAAGACAAAAGCTCTGGTCTATCAACACAAGCATTGCTGAATCATGCATGGGAGAATGTGAAAAATAAGATGAAAAAAAATGAAACCAAAACTTCAGTCGATAGTAAAAAGGTTTAAATGAATTCTATCAGAATTTTAAATAATTACCACATACTTTCTTCATATTAATGTTTTATAAATATTGTATGGTAGACTGTAAGTATTGTAATACTTATAGTTATGCACTTATGCATTGGTTTTTGTCTAGAAAGGCTTTCTATTAAGTAGTGTGTTTTGATTTTTGTAAGACAATCATTGAATCACCCGACATCCATAATCTAATAACATATAGTTCGTCGATCATCAGACTTTATTGCAAGTTGTTTATTCCAATGCATTTTTAGATTTTCTGGTGCCAAATCACTTGTTCATTGTCATTACTCATCACAACATAAACATCATGTGCATAAATATTAAATATTTAATCGACGTGTTTATAATTTTAATTTCAAAATTCTAAGCAGCTTATCATATAAGGTAAACAAGATTATGGTACATTTTTCGTTGGTTTTTTATGTAGATTTATGTCCCAACAAATCCTCGGGGAGCAGAAAGTCTTCCTCCAGGAATTATTGCTTCAGAATCAGATCTCTATTTGCGAAGGTTGTGGGGTAATCCAACTGAGGTATATTTGATTTGATAACTGTTTTTCCTCTATGTAGGAGTGTAAAACTCTAACAATTTGTATTATTAGACAAATATTTATTTCATATAATTCTTTTCTTCATAGATTAGTTCAAACTCTGAATATATCTCAAACGAATGCAATCTTTAAATTCAGTTTTCATATCAGTAACTTTCTTTTAATTATTTTTTTGTGTGATGCAAAGGATCTTCCTGTCAAGCCAAAGTACCTTGTTACCTTCACTGTGGGCTACGCCCAGAAAAAAAATATTGATGCAGCTGTGAAAAAGGTTGGTTGTGGATTTTTTTATGGTTTATCGTATCTCAAGTGAAATTTATCGATGAAGTCCAATCAAGCATCAACCATGTTATTTTCATTTACTTAGATTGAAAAAAGGATATTTTTTTTATAATGTCCAGTCTAGTAGGGACTTGGGTACCACAGTCAGTATATGATTTAGTTTGAGTATCAACGAGTGTCTCTGATTCTTCTTATAAACATAGAGTTTTCAGTCGTATATGATTATCTTTTATTATATCTTAATTTTAATATGGGTTTTAGTTACTATTTTTTTTGTCCAATTGATTTTTATGATTTCAACATTATACAGTTCTCTCAAAATTTCACCATCTTATTATTCCATTATGATGGCATCACGTCTGAATGGGATGAATTTGAATGGTCAAAACGGGCCATCCATGTGAGTGCCAAGAAACAAACTAAATGGTGAGGAACTCAATACTATTTTATTCCGATTGTCACCTTCAACTAACAGTATAAATGCGTTTGATTATAATGCTAAGTTTCTACTCTTCAATCATTCCAGGTGGTATGCAAAACGATTTTTGCATCCTGACATAGTGGCACCTTATGACTATGTATTTATTTGGGATGAGGATCTTGGACTTGAACATTTTGATCCAGAAGAGTGAGTTTTGTCTATGTATCTCTCTGCTTTCTTTATTGCTTTACCATAATTTAAAAATATGACTTATCTTGGTATTTGAATTCAGGTACATTAGATTGGTGAGGAAACATGGATTGGAGATCTCACAACCTGGCCTCGAACCAAACAGAGGATTAACTTGGCAAATGACAAAAAGATTAGGTGATCGAGAGGTTCACAAGTAAGTTCCTACCATTCCTAGCTCTTTTAGTTAAAGCTTGAAAGGAATAGATCAATAGGTGATATATTTCTTACTATTCTAAATGTTACTATATTTGATTGTCTACAGGGAAACAAAGGAAAAACCTGGCTGGTGCAGTGATCCACATTTGCCTCCATGTGCTTCGTATGAACCCATTTAAATATTGTTTTATTATTAACATCCCATTAGACTTGATGATCAGTCTTACCTTGATTGTCTTCTTAACAGGTTTGTGGAGATCATGGCAACTGTGTTCTCTCGAGATGCATGGAGATGTGTCTGGCACATGATCCAGGTACCTTGAACTTGACCCCTTTTGTGACAAGGGATTAAAACAGTTGTCATTACAATTTAAAATCTTAGATCATCAACCAATTTAAAATCTTATGTTATTACAGAATGACTTAGTTCATGGATGGGGTCTCGACTTTGCTCTTAGGAAATGTGTCGACGTATGTTACAGTTGTAGTTATCATTATGAATATATTTTTATTAAATTTAATCAATTTTTGATGTTAACTGGTTTTGCACAGCCTGCTCATGAGAAAATAGGAGTGGTAGATTCTCAGTGGATTGTTCATCAAGTGGTTCCTTCCCTTGGAGGTCAGGTAAGAGGAGAATTAATTACCCCCCTCCGTTCCTATCTACATGAAATATATACAGTGATTGCCCGATAATTTTATGTTTATTTTTTCCACAATCAGGGTGAATCAACAAACGGAAAGGCACCTTGGCAAGGGGTATATATATTGGGTTTTTGAAATTTGAACATTACCTTTCTATTCATTTAAAAATGAAAACTTAATTAATTAATTTATTTTTCAGGTGAGGGAACGATGTAGGAAAGAGTGGGGAATGTTCCAGAATCGATTGTCTGATGCCGAAAGGAATTACTTTGCCTCACGATTATATTCCCCTCCAAATTCGACAGCCAAAGGTGGTGTTTAGGAAAAAAAGCATGTGATCGGTCGTTCACAGTTCACACAGCTTTACTTTTGTTTGGTCATTGTAGTAAGTGGTATTTATTCGAATGTCTGTTTGCACCTCATCTTTCTTCATGTACATTTATTTCATTTTCCACACTTCATAATGTAATCTTGATAATTTTCACACTGATTTTAATCATTAAAACTCTCCTTGCCAGTTATGCAGAATGTTGATGGATACTAATTGCTTTAAACCTTAAATTATTGATGACAGCAACATCCCAAATTCATAAGTAACTTTTGGTGATCTGCTCTTGTAATTCTTCAAACTCCCATGCTTCATCAACTGAGTACTGACCTGAAAGAAAACAAACACATATATGCTATGAAATGCGATGGTTTTAGAGTTTAGCAGTGCTACTAATCATCATACCGATTGAATCTCGTCTGAGACTGGTTAAATGAGCACAGCTGCAGAGACAAAGAACAATCAACATTGAACTCTGATAATAATAGAGATAGATTCACGTGAGATAATTATATATAACTGAGATATATAACATCACAATCATTAATTCGTTGATATCTGATCCATCGATTTCCTTCGTTTTTTTTTTGTTTTTTCAAAATAAGATCCTCATCTCGAGAACTCATTTAATGGTTGAAATTCAAACTATCTCATTTAAATTGTGAGATATTACCTGCCAAGAGCTTTCCCAAAATCAGCACAGAGTGATCGGATATAAGTTCCTTGGGAACAAGTGATTCTAAAAATAAGATTTTGCCTAAAGACAGATTTCGAACTGCGGTTAGATCCGATTGTAAGTAAATCTCTGTTAATCATATATCAGATCAATTGCTTACCTATCATCCAAACTACGGTCGATGTCGAACTGAAACAACGATACTCGTCTAGGTGATAATTCAACCATTCTAGCCTTATCATATATCTTTTCGCCACCTATCTATAAAAGAAGAGGCCTCAAACGTTGAACCCTAAACCCTAATTTTATCTTTCAAGACATCTATAAAACAAACATGATTAAAAAAATGAGAGCATTTTGAATAGCATGCATGACTTACTTTGATAGAAGAGAACATTGGAGGGACTTGCCATGTTTCTCCACGAAATGAGTTTACAGCTTTTTTGATATCCTCATCCTTGATATGTTCCCATGGCTCCCGTTGGATGACCTACCTAATCGAAAAAGATGCACGTATCGTTTAGGATATCACCAAAGCATCAATTATTTACCATTTACAAAAAAAAACACCATACAGGTGAATCAGCATCCCAAGTTGATGTAGCTTCTCCTAATCTAAAAATACCACTATAAACCCTGATCATGCCTTGGTACCTGATGTAAGAAGAAGAAGAAAACAGCACCAAAATGATCTGGGTATCTATAAATTATCTACTATTTAACGATAAGAAGAAGAAGAACAAAAAACTCACTTCTCTATTAGCTTAGTTTCTGCCTGGCCAACACTAACTATAAGCAACCCAGTCGCCATTGGTTCAAGCGTGCCGGCATGTCCAACCTGCATTACTTCAAAACTCTCAAAATCGAACATACAAACAAAAACTAATCAAATAATCAAACCTGCTGCACTCCGACCAAACGCCTCAGTTTCCCACAAACCGTAAATGAAGTCCAACCTGTATAATCAGACTCATTTGGATCAATTTTTTTGATAGAATTGAAGAATCTTGAGTCTTTTTACCTTTGGGTTTGTTAACAAGAAGTATGATTCCAGAAGAAGCATCCCATTTAGGAGGAAGACCGGTTTTGGTTGAAGCAAGGAAAGGTTCGTTAATCTCATTTGGAGATTTCTTCAAACAGTTGAAGAACTCATCTACTTTACTCGGATTCTTCTTCTCTGTAACTTCCCCACCACTCTCATTCTCGAAGAATACCAAACTATTCTCGTTCTTCTTCTTCTTCTTCTGGAAACCATCATCTTCATCGGATTTAGATACCGATCTGGTGCCGGAATCGACGAAGGCCTTATCAAGGCATTGATCAGGAAAGTACTTCTTCTCCAACTGATACACCATCTTATAATGTTTATCCTTCTCCCAAGGAAACGCGAACATGTCGTAGAAGTAAAGTTCTTCCTCTCGTCGATGTAAAGTCGGAAAATCGACAATTTCCGGGATCAATTCCACTGGCTCCTCCTCACTTTTTTTCCAATCGTTATCCGAATCGGACTCGTCTCCGTACATTCTCTTGGCCATCTTCTTGTAGTATTTCCTCTTCGCCTTGTCCATGACGGGCTTCTTCTTCTCCGTTTCTTCCGATCCATCGTCTTCACGGTTGTTGGGAGCATCGATGGGTCTATGGAATGAGGAAGGAGACGGAGATGGATCGATCAACCGGGTTTTACGAGGACGGCGCCGGTGCGATGGGGAGTGGGTGATAAGCTCGTAGTATAGCGGATAAGAGGTTTTAGTGATAGAGAAGCTCCGGTGGAAGGTGGAGAAAGAGAGGGAAAACAAGAATGCTTTTCTCGTTGCTCTCCACAACATTTCTAATTTACAAAGAGAAGCACAAAAAAAATCATTTCTTTTTATAACTTGAACACAGGAGTATCTTAGTAATTTTCTCATATCTATTTGACAAAAAAATTAATAGATAATTACAAAATTAACCCCAAAAAATACTCAACTCCCAAAATTCAAAACTCAGAAGCTTTGGAGTTCCAGATAGGCAGAGCCACCAACAATAAAAACTTAGTCAGTTGGTTACCATATCATGGTTTCGAAAACATCGGCTTTAGCTGCCGCAAACAATTTCAGGATCAAGTGTGCCACTGTAGTAGCTAGAAGGGACAACAGAGAGTTCTTGATTGCATTTCCACTCTTCAGAAGGTTTAAGAAGAATTTGTTTTTCATTTGCAGCAGATTTCATGCATAACATCGTCTTGTAATCTCTATCTCCAAGATCTGCAATTGCCTTTGTTTTTTCTATCCATGGGTTCCAAATCCCTGGAGGAAGGAATATTTTTTAGTCAAAATTTTAACAAATTAAAGATAAGGATATAAGTAAAATGACTGAAACCTGAGTCTGGAAGACATTCTTTTTCAATGACCAATGTTTGTTTCCCACTGTGATCTATCACTGCAATTTTCTTACACGTTCTTAAATACAGCCGATCAATCTGCATGAAACCCATTTGTGTTAAGAGCTATTGTGGATAAAAAAAGAGGCGAAAAAATAATAATTTGATTACCCTCTCATAAAATGTGATTGCATCACTTTGTTCTGTGGATGTTGCTTTTTGTTTTAAATAATCATAGTAGTGTAAAGTCTCCAGTCCCTCAATCCGAACTTCACTGTAAATGAACTCAAGTAGATAAGAAACAATTAACAAACAAAAAATTTAGATTGATTGTACAAACCTGATATCAGAAACCAAGAGGTAGTTGCGGATTGAGAAACTGAACAAGAAAGGCTTGGTATCGGTATTCTTAACACGAGGGATTAGTATCAACTTTTTGGATCCTAAAACAACTCTAAGTCTCAATTCAAACCTGCAGGCAAATATTTCAAATTAGATAAACCCTAAAATCTAACATTTGAAAGAAAAAAAACAAAAAATCAATTAAATATCTCACCTGTGTGGCCAAATCTTCAGATCCTCCTCTGTGGATCTGAGGACAAGATCGACAGAAGAGTATTTCTCAAGATTGTGCATCAGTGGTAATGAAGGACAAGAATCATCCAATTCCCACAATCGGTTCCTTACAAGGTTATGTTGAGCTAGTGACCCACAACTGCCACTGGCGCTACACTATGACATGGTGATGAAGAAAGAAGTTTCTTAAACGATTTTTTATAATATTAAAAGATAATTGGTAGATCATGATGGAAGCAAAACCTGAGGAAAGGAAATCGACATTCCGCCAGTGATGACTTTTGAGGGTTTGGGGATTTTCTGAAATTTACAACAGAATGATCATCATTCATCTGAATATTTTTTTTTTTAAAAACCCGCCAAATTAAAAACCTCATGTATTCATGACCATGTTCGATTCAGTTTAACCTAATCTGTCTATTTTGAATAAATACACACACACATAGCCGGTAGAGACCGATCGATCTATAAAAACCTTGGTGCTAATGAAGAGCAACTCCTTGGTCTGATATTTCCACGAAACAACTTGTCCTCCATGAAGAAGAATCTACGAATTATCCATTGGGGTTTAGTTTCAGGTGTTCGGAGCCGAGAAAAAAAAAGGTTCAAAAACACAAAACAAACAACACAATCTCTAAAAGAAACGGCAGAATCGATCTGAAATCGAATAAAAAACGTACCTCCGCCGATGTTCCATTTTTTTCCAACAATCTGATCTTGCGCGATCCATCTCCTTCGTTAATCACGCCCCAAGTCATCTACGAACGGCGAGTCGGCGACTGAGATGATCCACCGTTGACGGCAAACAGAGGAAGACTACTGACAGAACAATTTTTTTAAAAGGATTCTTTGCATAAGTGGACTTACACTTTCCAATATTATATTATTATACAATCATGAAGGTATTAATATTTTCGCCACACCCCCAAAAATTACGAATATTACATATAATATAAATATCTTGATACAATAAAAATCTCACCCAATTCGGAATTCTCCGTTCACCTTCCCCAAATCTCAATGGCTTCACTCTTCGCCGCCATCTGCGTGTTACAAGCCGTGATCGCCATTACTTGCGGTGGTTTGATGGTTTTCTATCTTAAAGAGATATCAGTGTTCGGATACGGACCAGAGACGGCGAGAAAATTGGAAGGATCAACTCCTCACGACAAATTACTTATCCAGACCTCTTATTCATTCGCCGGACTACTTCTTTTTGCTATTGGATTTTTTTTGCTCATGGTTTCTTTCATCAAAGATCGAGATTTCCAGGCCTTCTTTGCCAAAGGATGCGTGCTTCTCTTTGCTGCCATGGCTCTTTGGCGGATCTACTTCGAGCGACGACTCGAGGACTTGGCTCGAGATTGGCCGAAGCAAGTCGTTGGTGATTTGGTTCTGGGATTGTCTTGGGTTCTTTTTTTGGTCCATTCTTGGAAGGAGAAGTACGATTGAAGTTGTTTGTCAAACACTCCTTGCCTGCCAACTGTTTGATTCCAGGTCTGAACTCTCATTCTCTCAACCATCCATATGTCCACTTCTTTCTGTTAACCATCGCGTGATTTGTAAATTCTCTCTTTTTTTTAAAGCAAATTCTCTGTGTTCCTGTCTGATAATAATAGGAAGTATATATAAAATATAAACCCTAAACCCTAATTTGATTAACATGTTAAAATGTAGTGTGAATCTGAGTGATTTTGTTCAACGAATCTAGATCTATTTCTGATAAAAATCAGAAACAATCAACTCTTTTTTTTCTCACCGACTTACCATTTCTGTTACTTGTTAGTTCGTTACGTTTAAAATATTAAATTTTTGTTTGTAATAAGTGGTTTATAATTAAATACAAATTAAACTGTGATTCTCGAACCTTGACCTCTAAATCTCTAATCACCTTAATATATGCGTAATCATCTCTAATCACAGTCAACTTGACTAATTGAATTGTGTCTAATATTAATTTTTCTACTCTCTAATCACACACAATTTTCCCAGTGATCATCGGAACTATGTTTCATATCTTCAATACGTATTTTTTATTCTTTTTCTCATCAAATTCCTCCTCCAAAATAGGACAAGATTTTGGTTAACATTGAGGTATATATAACAGATAGAATTGCTCCGACTGGGAGAGTAACAGCCCATGAAACCACGATTTCTTTCACAGTTTCGGCTCGAACGCTGTTAAATCCACGAGCAAACCCCACTCCCATGACAGCTCCGACGAGTGTGTGGGTTGCAGAGATGGGAAGTCCAAGCTTGGAAGCACCCAAAACTACAGATGCTGCGGCGAATTCCGCTGCAAAACCTCTAGTCGGAGTTAACTCAGTGATCTTATTTCCGATTGTGGATATCACTCTGTACCCCCACATCATAAGTCCTGCTACGATACCGAATCCACCCCAAGCGAGGACGTCGATGGGTATCAATATCTCACCACCTCCCGTCAAACCACTGCCTTGGAGAAGAGCAAGTGCAGCGGCCAATGGCCCGATGGCATTGGAGACGTCATTGCCACCGTGAGCAAATGACATGAAACATGCCGATAACACCTGCATGTAGCCGAACACACCATAGACGATCTCCAGCTGTGCACCCGTCGGACCGGCAATGCTTGAGAGGAACCCGACATTATCGTTGTTTTCAGAATTTTCCGGTTCCTTGTTTGTTTCCGATGATAGTAGGTGCCCGAGTTGCTTCTCGATGATTCTATTCATGATGAATGCTCCAGAAGCCCCGCAGGCAAGAGCTTGTGCAAACGCTATCTGGGGTGTTTTGCTCAGAGGAAACGCAGCGAATGAGATCCCAGTGACGCCTAAGAGAATTGCTATTGGTGCGGCGGTAGCAGCCGCGCGTCCTGGTTTTGCAGCACTGTATACAAACTACAGAGAAAGTTTAAAGTTGATCTTTAAGAAAGTAAAAGTAAAAGTAAAAGTCGGAGACGTACCCGGCGGATGCATTTGTAAACGATGAAGGAGACGGCTGCTCCCATGAACGGTGAGATCACCCAAGAAGACGTCACTCTGGCTAATGATTTCCAGAACACAGCTCCGGTTCCTCCGTAGACCAATCCAAAACCAACCATCGATCCAACTATACAATGTGTCGTCGAAACCGGCCAGCCGTAAAAAGAAGCCACCTGCAGCCAAGTCCCGGCGGCGGCGAGAGAAGACAAGAGACCAGCAAACAGCAAGGAGTTGTTCCCACGAAATACATCAGCAACCAAAATCCCCTTTTGCATAGTACTCGTGACATGAGTTCCCATCAACAACGCACCGGAAAACTCAAGCACAGCAGCGGTTACCACCGCTTGGCGTAACGTAAGTGCACCGGAACCGACGGACGTCCCCATCGCATTGGCGACGTCATTGGCTCCGATATTCCAAGCCATGTAAAACCCAAGGAGTAAAGTGACATACGATAATGCCTTGGCCTTCATCCCAGTCGCGAGTCCCATAGACACGGTCAGCATCGGAAAAGAAAGCGCAGCGAAGACAATGCATACGCAAATTGCAGATGCCGTCCCCGATGAAATGTGGAAAGCTTTGGCCATCTCTGATGGCTGCAACTCTTGGATCTGATCCGTCTCTCCCCCCGACCCTGGTGCCGAAGATGATAGGCTAGCAAAGGGAAGGAGGAAAGAGTCATGTCGTCTATGCGAACGAACACTCCTTAAGGTCTGCAGCACTCTTGGAATTGGGTAATGAAAAAAATCAGGAGACACCGTAGCTTCTTTTCTACGGTGAAGAATACCGGCGGTGGAGGGAAGGGAGTAGGTAGAAGAAGTCCAACTCATGACTTGGGGTTAGTCCGGTGGTTACAGAGTGCAGAGTGATGATAAAGGATGACGATAACGATGTGTGGTTGAGAATTGCCCAGAAGAATCTGAAAAATAGAGAAATAACCTGAGTGCGTCCTGACGTGTGTCACTTACTAAATGCCAAATTTCCACAGTCGGACATACTTGTCATCATGAACAGTAACCATCTTCTTGGTTCCAATGGCTAGACATGAAATGGAGGGACGGGTGTTTTTTGGCAAACTGTCTATGCGGGTGTCCATTGGAAGTAACAAGGTTTTTCTCTTCTGAACATTCAAAGAAGAAGAAGAAGACGAGGATGAAGTCGAAATGATTCTTGAGATTATTTCGCCTGTGTTTTGATCCAGAATGCGAAGTACACCGTCGATCCCTCCAACTGCTAATGTCCTATTGTCGGCTGATAAATGACCAATGGAGTAAATGATGTTTGAGCTGCTCCTTGTCTCCCAAACTGGTCTTAGAGTGCTGAAATTATTGAATTGTTTCAGTTTTTCAAACAAAAACTTATGTTAACATATATTCTTAACTCACCGCAAATCCCAGCAATGAGAATAACCAGGAGTAGATCCTGCAAACACCATATGTGATCTTGGGCTGTAGCACAAGTTGGTAATGCCTGATTCATAAATCGAGTGAGATTAAACAAACAACAATACCGAATTACTAATGTAGGAAGATTTATGTCGACTAGCATAAATATTACCTAGTGGTGAAAAAGATGAACTTAATGATGCTACCCTTTCGCCAGTTGAAACATCTGTTAATGCTATCCTGCCTGAAGTAGACCCACTGAAAACTAACTGTTCGTCCAAAGCAAGACATGATATAGGTCCATCGTGCACCCTGCATCATCAACCATTCCGCAAACTTTGGAATGATAATATCTTTGTAAAATTTTACTATTTACTAACAAATCATTTCATATTTGTATATTGAAAATACACAAATGCTGAGCATACTTAATGATCCTTGAACACCTCCCACTGTACATATCATAGATGCGTGCTCTGCCATCTTCACAACCCATCACTGCCTCAGGATCCAGATAACTAAAATAATGCAAAATTAATATGTATTTCTTGGCATATTTAATCAAGACATAACATAAGGTATATCCAAGAAATCGTAAACTCAAATGTAGCATATATGTTTGTAGGATACTAGGATTTGTTTAAAAATGTACCAACCTATAAAATGTATCATATATGATGAATCTAATATACAAAAATGAAAAGAAAAAAATTAAAGACCTAATGGCTTCTATCAAAGTCCAAACCATCATTCTAGATGCTTATCTGATACCAAATTTTTTTGGTGATTCCTATTATTTACCGCTCGGTAATATTGGTTAGAGAAATAAACCCTCTGAGTGGTTGCAATTTGCAAATAAGGTCAGCTTATAAGGATTAGCCATGCAAGACCATACAAAATTAAAAGAGAGCATTTTTACGACATTTCTATAGAATTGAAATTTATCATAGAGTATCAACTAGCTGATCAATGAATGAATTGAAAAAAATCTCTAGAATAAGAGGATTATTACCGCATACATAATACACGCAGAGTAGTTGCTATATCAGATTTAAATAAGATGATCTTTCCATTTCGCCTCCAAATACAAAGTCGATTCCCAATCAATCCAACGATCTGCATAAATAATTCTGCAAGTTAGATATCACAAATTTATTTACAATTTAAAATGTTTAAATAAAGTAAAGTCTTAGATAAGATGTAGAAATAAGAGAAAATGTTATTTAGGGATGACACACTAATAGTCTAATAAGCAGCACAAACATAGAACATAGCTCGCATAAAGTTAATAATCAACACCAATATGATAATCGATTAATAATTTTCAGATCTAATAAATCATCAGATATCCAAACAACTAGCATTTGAGACAATCATTCATATACAATATACTTTTTCTAATTCTAAGAAGTAAGAACCAATGATTAAAGTCATTCAAAAAAAGAATACTAATGTGGCCATTATATTTGAAAAACTTATATCATAACATTATCTCTATAGAAACCTATGAATTGAAATTCACTTCTGATTCAGTATTTCCATCAAAGAAAATAATTACTTTATACAAAGAAAGAATTAAGATTCATCATATTGATAACATTGAATGAAACCCCATCACAATAGCATAAACAGACATAATTCAATAAATAATAAAACAAATCTAGCATTCAAATTTAAATACCCAGTGTGTTTGCTTAAATGGTCTATGTTCTATGATGAATTTGATTTTTAGACTTTAGTGTACTTTATACTTCATAATATAATAAAACACAATCACAATGAGAATTTGACCTTGCTTTCAAAATTTACTTAACCTTGCTTTCATCAAAGTCAAAATCGATTAAAGAGACAACATCTGGAACGGAATATTCATCAAGGCATTTGTAACTTTCTGCGGACCATAATTTCACCATCTGGAATAATATTGATGTGTAACTTTCAGAATCTTATATACTCATGTTTCTTGCAGAAAATACCAAAGAATATACCTTATCTCCCACACCAGTTGCAATCAAGCCCCTTTTCATCCGGCATTGACTAATCCTAAGGATCACAGATTCACAGGTGCCCAAAGAAAGGGTGTATCAACATTATAATAAAAAAACTCAACCACACTAGGGGTGAGAATCATTATCAGACAAATACCAATGGGTGTCGAGTTAAAGACAGTTAAAAACTCAATCAGAAAAATCAAATAAAAATATCGACTACCCATGATGGGGTGAAGTTTTAATAAGTAGTTATTCATCTTTTTTGAAATGTAATGCCACAAAAAAATTGTAAAATAAACATTGTCAGTTCTGTATGATACCTTAAATAAACAAACAGTGTTTATCAATCTAGATTTTTGAATGTGAATCTAGAAAAAAATAACCAAAAGAAATGATTTTTAAGACATTTCAAGTACCTCGCATTATGAGCAGACCATTGATGAATTTCAGAAGAACCTGTTAAGGCTGATATATGTTCATCTATTGCAAGTTTTTCTAGAAAAATCTTCATTGATATTTTTGAAGAGATAGGCTTATCGGACGAACCATGTTTAATCAAGTATTTTTTATGGTATAGATCACTCATCAGAGTGGATTTATTAATGACATCGTACCTGCCAATAAAACAAAAGAACAAATGGTATAATAATTTGAGATATTTTTTTCTTACATCGACCCAACCTTACTAATTATAATCACTCATTGATTTCTCTATTAGAATTTAGAAGAACTAAAACACAAACCATTCAAAATAAATAAATAAATTGAAGTGAAACACTGTTAGTCTGCTACATTTCTAATCTTTGAAGAAAACTGGAAAACCAAATAACTAACCAAATACAATCTACAATACTAATCTAAATATAAAACATGAATAGATGATTGATCGTAAATTCTTCAAATCGTATTACTGACGGATACTTTTACTGATTTCACAAAGAACGAGACAAAAGAATGAAGCAAACACACACACACACACACTCAAGATGTCAATTTTAGGGTTTAACCCCCAACGACGGAAACGAATGGTTCGACTTTAGAGAGACTAAATGAGAAACGAACCATAATTTGCAGACCACAGTGCATCGTGCAAGTTCAAAGTAGTCTAGGAGAGCAAATATGGTGCAGAAGTTATCGGTGCTGATAGAGTATACAGATCGCCCTTTACATCCTTTCTGGCTCCTCAGGTTTGAGCGATTTTTACCACCGGCGAAATCCATATTTGGTACGTGACGAAACGGACTTGGTCTATAAATTACCCACAAAAGGCTTTTTTGGGTTATTTATTTTATATCCATAAAGAATTAATTTTTAGTCTTCACCCATTATTCCATTAGGAATAAAAAACAATTGACGAAAATAATGTAGAATTTATTGACGAATAACAAAATGATAGAATCAAAAATCAATTCTTTTGACAGAAAAAACCCTAACGAAAAGATTAAGCAGTTAAAACGACGGCACCACCATTAGCCTTGATCTTCTTCTCCGCATTCTTACTCACCAACTTGGTCTTCACGACGATGGGCTTTCCTTCCGGTAAAATCCCCTTCCCCAGCACCTTAAAGTACCCAAATTGCGTCACATCGAGCAAAGGAGCACCATTTTCACCCGCTTCGAAGCACTTTTGTTTCACCTCTTCGGGGAGAAGCGACCAGAGCCGGTCGATATTGACGGTAGGACAATAAAATTTATTGCGGAGCTTATGGAAGTATCGCATACCTACCTTTCCAAAGTATCCAGGATGGTACTTATCGAAAAGAATCCTATGATGGTGCATACCACCAGCATTCCCGCGACCTCCTGGATGTTTACGATGCTTTCCGACACGTCCATGCCCTGCACTCACGTGACCTCTCTTCTTCCTGTTCTTCTTCAATCTGGTTGTCATCGCGGCAGGAGATGGTTGCAGCGATTTGGGCTGTCGTAACCTAGGTTTTGTTGAAACAAAGACAGGCGTTGATTTCTTTAATTTATAGAATTAATTACAATGTAGCCCATCTAGCATGCATTGGTATTCAATATTACCCTTATTAAAAAATTACCTATTTTAACCTCAAGAATAATATGTAATTACGTGTTCTACCACATTATAAATGTATAGTCCATGGGAAATCAAAGTCAAAGTCGTAACCAACGTTATAGTTTATTGAATTGTAATTTTACAATGACACTATTAAAGTAGTGGAGTTTGTTCTATGTATTTTAATTTCTATTTACTTATGTATTACGTATTTTATCAAAAAAATAAGTTAAGTCATAAGTTTCGATTCTTGCACCTTTCTGATCAGAAGATCCACGAGTAACGCTGCTGATGTAGCGCCATGTTAACGAACTGATCGTTTTTTAACAGAGCAACGCGCAATGCGTAGTCTTCCAACCCAACTGATGACCTCAATCGAACTCACTTGGGCATTGAAAAGTGATCGAACCCACAGTCAAACCGATGTTCTTGCGATTTTTGGGAATAATTTCATAGCCTTGTGGTGATACAGTATCCGAGACTCGATCACGAGTTCACAACACCATCGGTCAGAGATTGATGCAACTCAGAATGAATGGTAAAAACCCTTATAGGTAATAGGGGGCCAGGGCGACCTATGGGGAAATCGGCTTTCTCATGTCGATTTTTCTTGAAGTCGAGCAGGAGGAGTCGACTTGGGAAAGTCGATTCCAGAAAGTCGACCGGGATCCATATCAAGGCGATTACAACCCTAATGACCAGATTGCCTCTATAAATATCTTATAAATAGATGGTCATTTTCACTCATTTGGGCATGTTGTATACAAGAGAGAGTTTCCAGAGCAAAGTGAGAGCACACTGAGGGCGTGAGTTGACTTCTGCGGAGTTCCTGACCCAACGTTTGTTCGAAACGTCGTCCGAGCACTGATCGAGTTCCACCTTCATCACCTTGGATACACCAATCGCATTTAAAAGTAAGATTAGTCGAACATCGATTTTGGGAAGGAGATCGAGGTCTCCACATTTGAAGTACACACATCGCCATTAAGATAACAGACACGACCCACAGAAATATAACCAATCCATGGGGGTGGTCGTAGTATCACAGAAGAAGACATTATTAGTGGCCGCCGGCCGAGCCCCCATTAAAGGACCACCAAAGAAATGAGCAATTATACAATGAACATTTAATTTAAAATGGTACACTACATAACTACACAAGTCACGATACATGTGTTTAACAGATAGATCCACACTACCAATTAATATTTTTTGTTACTATATGACTTCAATTATTGATATTATCTACCAATTATTGCATTTAGGTTTTTTTTTTTTTTTGCTAGTTTCGGAATCTATATACTTCCAAATTAAGATTAACTAAACTGGTCACAATAACTATCAAGGTTGTTGAAAGTCTTTAGGTCTTTTTACTATAAAAAAAACAGACATGTCTGAAGTCAGAGGTGTAAAGTATTTATGAAATAATGTTTATAAAATTAATTGTCGTGCAATTAAGGACTACTGGTGGGTTTAGGCGTAATTTCGAAGATATTACTATATTAACGAACAAAATACCCTTATAGGTTTATCTGCAATAAATAAGAGTTTTGTTGGATATCTATATAATTCATCCTATATATTTTAATGGAATTATAAAACACATGCATTTTACGCAGTGATCATATGCGGTGTTTCAATCCACGTAATACTTCCTCCCCCACCGGCGCCGACCACCACCACCACCACCGCCGCCGCCGCCATCTCCTCTTTCTTCTTCCCATGTGCTCCTTTTCTGGGAATTCATGAATCATCATGATTCCACCTTCCATGCATAAAGAAACAGACTGAAATCAGACGACCCATCACCCAAAATATCATCATGATCACTTGAGCAAGAACGTGGGGGAGGAAGAGGAGATGCCATGACTGCAGCTAGAGTTCCTTTCGACGGAGAAGGAGACGGCGGTGGTGAAGTTGGTCTGAATATAAACAAAGCATGTCTCAAACCAGGACCAAATATCCAATCATGGATATTCCAAAAAACCTCGACCTTAATCTTCCCAAGAGAAAACGAACCGTTGCCTCTAAACTTCCACTGCAAGTGCTTCACATGAATCGCCACACTCCCGTCGACTCTGATTAGCATTTCTCGATCTAATTCAAGTTCGCCTACGGCGCCAATGCCCGAGGCTGCAGCGGCGGAAGATGGGTTGCATTTGCATTCGATGGTGATATCGTGAAAACTCCCTTTCTCATGAAACTTAGCTTTGGTACTGAACTTTCTTTTACCAAACACATGCTCTTTCTTGGACACCAGAACCGCATCTGTAACCGATGGAGGTGATTCACTCCGCCGGAACGCGTCTTTTTTGAGATCGCCGATGACTAGAACAACAACATGGTCAGAAACCACTGCCACGTAGTACCCAGAAACAGGTTCAGGGTCTACTGATGCGAATTTCGCATCTCGTAGATCCCAGAATACCTCGACTGTAACGTCATCTCCTTCATCTAAACACACCCTCTTCGACCCTTGTCTCTTCCAAAAATTCCATGGCCGGAGAAGAAGGTCGAACTTACTGGAACCTGTACCACTCCCACCACCACCAGAAGTAGCTTCCACGCAAACGGAAAGCCCATGACCAAAAAGATTCCTACACCACGTGATCGTTACCAGATGGCAACACCCCGCGATCTTTACTCGGTAGACTGAACTGAGCGCACTCTGGCCGGACTTGGATGCTCCCAATGCCATCAATTTGTTATCGTCGTTTTCATCTCTTCCACCGGAGAAACACGTCGGGAAAGGGAATTGTTCCTGCATATTAATTAATCCACGTACATACGTACATTCTAGCTCGATCTTCCTCCTCAGGCCTCCTCCGGTACTAGCTCCGGTGATCTTTACAAGATACTACCGTAACGGAATAACAGTGTCATCGATCTGAATATATAGAGATGATAAAGATGTATTATTAATAACTGGAAACAGAAAGAAAGGTGAGTTGAAGATGACGATGAGTTGTCACACTGTCTAAAATGCTGCCCACCTCAATTTAGCTTCACTTCAGATCTATCTAACTTGTTTATCACTTCATATGTTTCACTTTATTTACACTTTTACTACTCTTCAAATCAAAGGTTCTTTTTGCAAATTTCCCCCTAATTATTATTTTTAGGGTTGTTAATTGTTATCGAAAAAGATCATATCCATAAGTAATAAGTAATAACCATTGTAATCCGACCCGACCGTTTACTTGTTTACAGGTCCGCCCAAATTAATTGAGATTCCCAACTTCTCACGATATATAAATAGATCATCCCGTCTTTTGAATTAGGGTTTTTCTTTTTGTTGTCGTCCGTCTTCTCTTTACTGCTTTGCACAATGGTGGAAACGCAAGGTGTGCCCAAGGTGCGATGGGGAGAGCTTGAAGATGAGGATGATTATGATTTTCTCCCACCGCCTCTTTCTATCGGACCTGATGAGAATGGTGTGAAGAAGCTTATCGAGTACAAATTCAACGACGATGGGGCGAAGGTGAAAGTCACGACTACCACCCGTGTTAGGAAGCTCGCCAAGGCTAGGCTCAGTAAGAAGGCGATAGAGAGGAGGGCATGGAGCAAGTTTGGGGATGCGGCAAATGCAGATCCCGGTGCGAGGCACACTGCGGTGTCGACGGAGGAGATTATTCTGGAGAGGCCAAGGCCACTTGGTTCGCCTTCGATCTTTGTTTCTCTGTTTAGCATTTTTTGTTTGTCGATTATTTTGTTCATTTTTTTTAACATTCCTGATTTTGGAGAATTGCAGAATCATGTGCAATCTTCTCTTATTATTTTTTTCTTAGATCTTTTTAAATTTCCTGGTTTTATTTCTGCATAATGCTTGTTTTTTTTATTTTACTGTACTATTTCTTATCAATTTTAGGTTCTCTTTCTGTCACTACTAAATTGGAAACCTTAACAATAATCTAGCAGATTAATAAAACTTCTGCTTTTGATCTTGTTTTTTTAAGATTTAATTTGTTCTCTACTTGACTATATCTCAGGTGCAAAAGCTGATGAAACAAAAGGTGAGCTATCAGCACTTTCCAAGGCAGCAGGGGCAGTTCTTATGGTCTGCCGAACTTGTGGCAAGAAGGGTGATCACTGGACATCTAAATGTCCATACAAGGATCTTGCTGCACAAACTGATGTCTTTGTTGACAAGCCTGCTGGTGAATCTAGCACGGCAGCATCTGGGCTTGGTAAAGGTGCATATGTGCCCCCTGGAATGCGTCCTGGTGCTGATAGAAGTGTGCCTGACAGGCGTAGAAATGATGAGAATTCAGTCCGAGTCACCAATCTCTCTGAGGATACACGTGAACCTGATCTTCTTGAACTGTTCCGTACATTTGGCGCTGTTTCTCGTGTTTATGTGGCCATTGATCAGAAAACTGGTGTGAGCAGAGGTTTTGGTTTTATCAATTTCGTTAACAGAGATGAGGCTGAGAAGGCTATCAACAAACTTAATGGATATGGATATGATAATCTGATTCTAAGAGTTGAATGGGCAACACCAAGACCCAACTGAAATTTCTCTCTTAGTAGCTATTAGCTATATATGAAACCAATCTTGTTTGTAGTAGAAATTCAGTGTCAGTTCATTCTGTTTTTGCACTTAACTCAATTTTCTTATATTTATATCTCAATTACTGCAATTTTACATTTTGATTTGTATCAAGTTTTTCTTAATTCTCTTCATTTTTTAGAGTCTTAGTATGATTTTATAACATGAAACTAATCTTGTTTGTAATTTGAAAGTTGAAATCATCAAATAAATCACGTTGATTTTGAACTTGGAATCTCTACTATGAATAGATGGATTTTTTTTGTATTTGGATCATGCATTCCTTTGTAGGTCATTTGAAAACGTTTTCTCAACTTTTTATTTTTTTGTCAGAAAATCTAAATCTCCAAAGATTTTATCAAATATTGTTGTAGATATGTAAGCGATCCAAGATATTAAACCTTCTCAACTTGTTTTCTGATTAATAGTTAATACCATAAAAAGCAAAATCAAGTCGTGAATAAATTACATATAGAAATGCATACAGATAATTATAGAATTGAAGATTACACATAAGAGATTATGGTTTGTAATCAAGTTCTACACATACAAGGAGTGAGAGGATTCTCCCACAAGTCGTAATTAGGAAATGTCTGTTCAGGGAGACCAGTTCTTGTTTGATGAATGATGGCAACATCTTCAACAAATGTTGCCCAACCCATGTAAGGATCGCCGAAGGACTTGGCCATCAGACCCTTATCAGGTTTTATCGATTTCAACCGGTGTCCCATATATCTTCGAGCTCCAATTATAAGTTTAGCAAAGTTTCCACCATGAGTCATCACAAAAACATCTGATTTTAGACAAACCAAAAAGTCCAGAGCTGCTAAACTCGTGACATGTTTTCTGAATCGGTCTAACTCTTCTTTGCTTGCTAACTCCTCTTTGGTAACCTGCTTTTGCAAGGCATAATATTAAGTGGACTGGTGCTATAGAGGTAATAGACACAAGTATTTAACTATTTAACAACTACCAGATTGGGAAACATATTCCTGAGTGGAGCCATTCTATTCTGTCCGCCATAAACTTGTCCTGAGGCAACATATATCTGTGTTTCTTTAGGGTACCCCATAGCCCGTAGTATAATAGCAACTTCTCCTGGTTCCAAAGGGCAGCGACCTTCCTTCCTCTTTTGAAGTGCCAAATGCCACAAGTGCGAACCATTCTTCATCATAAAAGACACCATAGTAAGAACAAACATATGTTAGCATTGTAATGTTGTTTTTAGTTTTCACTGGTCGTTTTTACCTTGTAACGCCTGGGCCATTCCTTCTGCCTATATGCTGCCATCATTGTTTTTTCATCTCTGCTACCCACAAAGTCACAAAATGATAGCCCGACCATTCCTTTCTCAAATCTCAGATGAAGCGCCCTGATATATCAGACATAATATTGATATGGATAAAATACGAGAAACAGTGATGTAGATTAAAAGTGAACTGATGAGCGAATAGGTAACGGATAAAGTTACATATAAGGGTTTAAATATCCAGTACGGTTCCTCATCCTTGAAGCTAATAGATTTGCCATGTCTTCTATCTCAGGAAGAAATTTCATTGCATGGTAATTTACTCGACACCTAAGCCTGTTTATTTCTTCTGGAACGTTGTCATACCTGAAAAGTCAACTGTCTCATGTTTGTGTGCTTGACAGAGAACATTGTACAATAAACAATGGGCATCGACAAGTTCATAAATTAGAAGAAAATGGAAATGTGAGTAGAAAAACCTCACATGAACATTTCACACAATCATATCCAAGACTTACCCGAGCCTATCAACAAATGGTTTTAAAGTCATGATCCTCTTCTCTTTTATCCGAGGCAGTACATTGTCAATGTAAAACTGCGCAGATGCATATTTTGGAATATTTTTTACGGTCCGCCTACCAAATCACAATAATCATCCTAGAATTTAATAATTTATCACCGAGTATGTCATAACTAACAAAATTGAAATCAGCTAATAAAAATACTAAATAAAAAAATTGGTTCCACAAAATTGCTAAAATAAAAACCATAAATCTCTAACGGAAATCCATCATAGATTTAATAATGGGAACATAGAAAGCAAGCCAGGAAGTCGAAATGATGTCATTTATAAAAAACACATAGGCAATCAATAATTCAATATCCAAGTAATGTGATTAATTTTATGGTTTATTTTAAACAAACCCCCAAAAGAAATGTGGGCTTTCTAGGAGGTTTGCTTTTATTTCAGAGAAAATCACTCTGCAAAAGCAGTGATGGAAAGGTAAAACTCATGAGTGATGATTGAACTCACGATCTCAGTGTTTTACAGAAAGTTCAAAAAAGTAAGTCTCTTGAAAATCTGGAGTCTTAGAAATATTTTGAACAAACATCATGTATATTTGCTAAGTCCTAACTCCTAATAACAACCCTTTATACCCCAATTATTCTCTCCTTCCCCATCCTCTTCCATACTTTCCATTTTACCCAAATTTTAATATCCTTATAAAAAAATTGAGCATCTAACTTTTTAATATCCTTCTGCAAATTTGATATAGAATAAATGTCTAGAAAGTTCCATCAAACAAACCTAAGGATTTGAATAAATAGAACAAAATGGAATTAAAATAAACTGCAAATAACCCAGTTAGAAACAGAAACAAGTTTCATTAAATTTGTAATTTTATTTCTATATGGAACAAGACTAAATGATCAATTCACCCACTTAAGAAAAAAAATCAAGTATACTAAACCTTAAATTTGTAAAAAGATCTTCCTTATCTGGAACCCAATCAGGAATGTCTCGTACAATACGAACATCATCCTTTAAGTAATCGAGAAAATGTTCTACATCAAATATGTCTTCCAATTTTCTGCAACATAGACAATTCGACATTACAAATGAAAGGTTGAACTCATTTAAATTAGTGGAAAATCATAATGATCTTGATAACTCACGTCTTATCTTTCCATATCTGATCTTGCTTTAATATTGGTAAAACGAGAGTGGCACTCATAATTTTGGCCACAGCAACAGCGTTAATTATCTGTAAGAAAGCAGAAATTTCTATCAACGTGTAGATTTAAATAAATTCATTCGGAGTATAATGACCGATTAAGGTTATATAGAGACGGGTAAATAATGATTTGCAAAAACTAACTTAAATGCATGATCTTTTAGGAAACTACGATATTTCTTTTAATTTGTCATCAATAACCTTATCAACAGTTTCTTCAAAACAAACAAGAAGGAAACTACAAACTCTCTGTAACGAAGATTAAAGGCTTCTCGTTTGAAACAAGATAATGTTGTCTCTTTATATTAAGATCTGGTGACAGGGAACGAAACCATGGCGATGATAGCGCATTGGATATGATACACAAGAAATAAAGGTTTTAGCTATGTAAGTTGCGACGAAAATTGGTTCGCAATAAATTAACAATGGAAAAAATACATCATTTGCTAAACGACATATTTGCGATGAATTAATAAAAGTTTTAGCAAAGGTTGCATTATAAAAAATAGAAACTATTTTAAATATCTAATATATAAGTGATTGGCGATAATGTTAAAAGGAAGCATACTGCGATTCGTTGCTGATTTAGGCCACCTTCAGCATGGATTACTATATATCCAGTTGTTTCATTCTCAGAGTGTACCTCTGCAAAAGAAAACCAAATATTAGTAGAGAATTCAACATAATGAATCAAAGAGACAGACCCTGAACCGGTGCACAAAGAAATAAAAATTGAATGGTTTTCTCTAAAATAACTAACTTTATGAAAGAAATCATGATTATAACGTATCATATTAACATATTTAGAAATAAGAGATCAGTTCACCTGATACTCGGTTTATACGGCGTTCTGCACATGGTTTCCATGATGTAGTGGCAGAATGAGGATTTTCCCAAAGGGAAGATTTTTCCTTAGACTGTTAAAACCATCAAAAACAAACAAATAGAATGAAGAGAAAATCAAACCAATGATGTCTCAAATTTTTTTTTTTTTTTCCAATAAAAAACAATTGAACTACTGAAGTAAAGTTATAGTTTAAGTTAAAAAGACTTACATATGGGCAATGAAGAACAAGGCCGTGCTTCACACACAAATATGGGGATTTCTACAAACAAGTAGATGGCAATTAAGGTGTTTAGGTCATACAAATGATAATATTAGAAATCCATACAATTTCAGGTAGTAAAAGAGATTTGGATCATTAATATCGAAACTGAGAATCATATTCGTATTTGAACAAAACATTTATCACAAAAATCACATATTCATCTACCAAATAGCATCAAGAATATTCACATTTCATAACAAAGATCACATCTTTCTCCCCCAATACTCACACCATGATGAAATCAAAAAAAACTAACCACGTAGACGAAATAAAGAAACTGCATACCAGCCGATACCATAGTGAAGAGAGGGAAAAAAAAGCGACGGCGAGAAACAACACGACGGAGAAGCAGAACACCTTCCAATGGACGGATTGAGTTTGAGTGTAAAGATCACGGTACTTCCTATAGTACCTTCCTCCACGTGACGGAGAACGGGTGTCATCGATATGAATGTCACCTCCGCTACCAGACGGCTGAGATGCGGCGTGCAACTGCCGGATCGGAATCACGTTTCATTGGGGAGGAGCACGATCTGGTCCCAATCGTAGTGGAATGGCGCATCTCCGCCATCGCCACGGAGATCCAAATATCCAACTCCACTCACACTGCTTCGGCGAGCTCTCCGCGGTCAGGGAAGAATGGAAGATCCAAATACTGGTGTTATTTTGCTGGAACAATCGAACTTGGAATAAAGAATAATAAAATATAAAATATAAAAAATTAATAATAAAGATTTGTAAATTTTCGATATCATTTTATTTTGAAAAAGAATCCAAGTCTCCAATTGCCCATGAACCCAAGCACATGGTTAACTGCAGTTAAGGTTCTAGTAAAGGGCAGGTCAGTCATTTTATCATTATAAAACTAAAAATGTTTTTTTACGATACAAAAAATATCAAACCCCTCTTAAGACCTTAATCTGGGCCTTTCATTTTTTCTGACTTATCCTGTCCTTTCGTTTACAACCGGTTGCAACAGGTGATGAGAATTTTTTTTATATATTTTTTTTATTCCCACAACATAGGTGGCGGGATTCTATTTTTTCTTCATCCTATTTTCTTGTATTTTTTATTGTACTCCCCTACTTGTTATTGTACTCCACTAGTTGTCATTGTACCCCCTAGTTGTATTACAGTTTTTTTTACATTTTTTGTCATTTTCCTTTTGTCTCTATCTTCCATCACATCTAATCATTTTATTCCCATTTTTCTGTTTTCATTACACGCGCATGTTTTTATATTTTTGTGCACTGCCCTGCTACTTTATCGTTAACTTTCTGCTAAAATAAATCAATGACCTATTTGTTCTACTCTCTCTTACTTTTTGTCAACACAATTTTTTTTCTCTCTCTAAATCGTTCTTACTAACAACCATACTGTTCTTCAATCTGTCTTTACTTGGTATTGCCACCTTGTGTCAATTTCACACACCTTTTTCCTCAACGTTTTTTTTCATTCCATCTCACTGTTCATCATCTTCCCTCTTTAGCTCTTCCCATCTTGAAACACAATCTATCATGCAACGTTAATTTGAATTTTCATTTCAATTTATCTCAAAATCAGGCAAATATTAATGATACAGCTTGTAATGTCGAAAATTCGACGTCCTTGGAGCCTGATGCCCAAGGCAGCCATAAATTTGATTCAGATTTCGTCACATGCACCTCTGCTGATATTAGAGATACATCCGCTTATATAAGTTGTGGAATTGCTAAAAAACATGAGAAGTATTCTGAATTTAATTATTCATCTCCTGGTCAATATCAGAATTCTCCAGATGATGTTGATGGTTCTTCTACCAATAATCATTCAAATAAGTTATGTCCTATTATCGGCCAAGTATTCTATTCTTTTCTATGGCTATTCAATCATACTATGATTTCGCATCCACTGTTGGATTTTCAGTTCGTTTAGGATTGACTAAGAATATATTGGACGAAGAGTCAAGACAAAAAATTCTTATAATGAAAAGGGTATTGTGTTCTAAACAAGGTAGTCCTAGTCTACTACTTCTACCAACTAACGGTATTAGACGGAAGAATGACATTTTTAGATGTGGTTGTCAAACAAGTATTAAATTTAAAAGAATTAACAGATCTGATCAATGGGTTACCGATACTATTAATCTTGATCATAATCATCCACTTACTATCCCTCCAAAACTTCGATACCTTACAATAAATCGGTCCATATCGCATACGTATAGATTACTATTTGCCTCGCTAGGCGAAGTTAATGTTCTTTTTTCACAACAGAGTGCATATTTCTCTCAACAAGTCGGTGGTATTCTTGTTTCACCCACTACGCTATTATTTATTGTACTTCTGCTAATACGAGTACTTCGACGAACAATTCATTCACCCAATACGCTACTATCTAGTGTAGTTTTGCTAATACGAGTACTTCGACGAACAATTCATTTACCCAATACGCTACTATCTAGTGTATTTCTGCTAATACGAGTGTTTGAACGAACAATTCATTTACCCAATACGCTATTATCTAGTGTACTTCTGCTAATACGAGTGCTTGAACGAACAATTCATTTACTCAATACGCTATTATCTAGTGTACTTCTGCTAAAACGAGTACTTGAACGAACAATTCACTCACCCACTACGCTATTATCTAATGCATGTACTTCTGCTATTAGGATTACTTACACGAACAATTGATTCACCGACTGTGTTATTATCTATTGTACTTCTGTTATTATGATTACTAAGACAAACATGTGATTTATCAACTACGCTACTATCTAATGTACTTCTGCCAATACGAGTATTTATACGAATATTTTATTCAACAACTACGTTACTATTTAGTATACTTCTGCTAATACGACTGCTTCCACGAACAATTGATTCACTGACTACACTACTATCTAGTGTACTTCTGCTAATACGATTGCTTTCGCGAACAATTGTTTAACCGACTACGTTAATAACTAGTTCTGCTATTATGAGTACTTAGACGAACAATTTATTCATCGACTACGCTACTATCTAGTGTACTTCTGTTAATACGAGTATTTATACGAACAATTCATTTAACAACTACGCTACTATTTAGTATACTCCTGTTAATATGATTGCTTCCACGAACAATTGATTCACCGACTACGCTACTATCTAGTGTACTTCTGCTATTATGATTACTAACACGAACATGTGATTTATCGACTACGTTACTATCTAGTGTACTTCTGCTAATACAAGTATTTAAACGAACAATTTATTCATCCATTGCGTTACTATATATCTAGTATACTTTTGCTATCACTTGAACGAACAATTCATTCACCCATTACGATATTATCTAGTATACTTCTGTTAGTACGAGTATTTGAACGAACAATTCATTCACCCACTACACTACTATGTAGTGTACCTCTGTTAATACGAGTACTTAGACGAACATTCATTTATCCACTATGCTATTATCTAGTTTATAGAAAATGAAAAAATATACTAAATTTACAGAAAATGAAAAAAAATCAGTGTAAAATACACGATGTGATATTAGAAATCGTAAAAAAAATGAAATCGAAAATAATCGAAAGTAATCAAAATATCATGAAAGAAAATCGCAAACAATATGTAAAAAAAAAAATGATTTCAATCACAATCGATCGGAAAGAGAGAAAAAATGGATTCAATCACAATCGGAAAGAATAAATTTTGATTTCAATCACAGTCGAAAAGAAAGAAAAAATTGACTTCAATAACAATTGGAAAGAAAAAAAAATTTGATTTCACAATTCGTAAATATTAAATTGATTTCAATTGGAAAAAAATATTTGATTTCAAATTGGAAAAAGTAAATATTGAAATCGGAAAAAGAAAATTGATTTCAAATTGCAAACATTAAATTGATTTCAAATTGGAAAGAGAAATAAATTGATTTCAAAGAAATAAATTGATTCCTGTTTCAGCGAAAGAGAATGAACTCAAAGAAGTAACAACTTTTCCAGAGGAGGATGAGGAGCTGGTTGTCAAGGAGGTGCTCTCAGAGACGCCTAATCTTTTTCTGTCTGCGTCCACCATTGTTTCTTCTTCAAAAGTTTCCAGTGCAGTACCAAAAGCAATGTCAGGACGAGGTGGAGACGATCCTAAAAATGAAGTCAGTAACGGATGGACGGGAGGACGGAGGCCAGTGACGGGAGTGATGCTGTGAAAGTGATTCGTCCGTACATGTACTGAAGATTCGTTAGATCTCGGACGGAAGGCAAAATCTCTCCGATGAGATACATATTAGAGAGGTTACTGCACAAACCCAAAACCCATCGGCATAGCAAGTTAGCAACAAGGTAAAACAACTCATGAACACCGAACATGTCAAAGACTCATGAAACTGGTTTATCGGAGCTCACGGACTCAATTTTGACCGGTAAGGTAACAATTTACGAATGGTGTACCCACCTCCCCCAAGAAGCAACAGAGGTACGTTGAAAGATCGCATGTACCTCACGCATTCGCCATGGCCTTTAATCGAAAGATTGAAGCAACCCAGTCTATCTTCGAACAATGAATCTGCGCCGCACTGTAGCACCACGGCACCTGGTCGGAACATTTTTATGATTCTGCTCATGAGTTGTTTGAAAAGAAACACGTAGCATTCGTCGTCGATTCCGGAGGGAAACCGGATCGTCTGGATGTGAAAACTGTAGACGTTAGAGGGCAAGCGGAGGCTACCGGAGGGATCGCACGTTGGGGCAAATAGAAAATACGAACGACGCTGCCGGATTTTTGGGTTTGTCGAGCTTGGGGGAGAACGAGGGTTTTGGGAGGGATGGATTTTTTGTTTTGAATAAAAAAAATGTCTTTTAGATTTTTGGATTAGACTAGGGTAGCTAGTACCTTCTATGTCAGCATTAACTGTACCAAATTTTTTTTCAACCGGCTACTTGTTTAAGAGGTTAGCTTAAAAAAATGGACGGTCCAGAGGATCCTTAAAATGGACGGCTATGATGGAAAAGAGTTTTCATGAGAATCCTTCTTATCTGATACCGTTTTTCAATAACGGAAGTCGGGATGGTAAACTTTTAGAAATAGACCTATTTATATTTACCTCTTGTTATATTGTAATTATTTTTAATAAATGAGACTCGAAAATAGTTACTATAATCAATTGAGCTAAAAAAATATTGCATTTGTTTTTCCGCATAACATTTTTTATGATAACAGAGTTTTTCAGGTAATATATTAGAATCACGTAATATATTGGTGATACAGTATCTGAGACCTAATCACGACACCCGTAATCAGAGATCATGATAGCTCGGAATAAATGGTGAAAACTTGTATAGGCGGTGGGAGGCCTCAGTCGACTTTATGAAGAAGTCGACCCCTGCAGGTCGACTTTTAAAGAAGTCGAGGACAAAAGTCGACCTGGGACCAGATCTGGACAGTTAGGCGTTTACGACCTTAATGACCAAATTACCCCCATAAGAGACCCTATAAATAGAGGTCACTCTCATTCATTAGAGCTAGGTTGATTCGAGTGTGAGAGAACCCCTACCAGAGTGAACCTGAGCGACTGAGGTGTCAATCGAACACCTGTATATTGGTCAGTATCCGAAACTCGATCACAACACCAGCAATCAGAGATTATGATAGCCCGGAATGGATAGTGAACTCTGTATAGACGATGGGAGGACAAAAGTCGACATTGAGGAAGTCGACCTGGGACCAGATTTGGGAAGTTAGACGGTTACGATTCTAATGACCAGATTACCCCATAAGAGGCCCTATAAATAGAGGTTACTCCCATTCATTAGAGCTATGTTGATTCAAGTGAGAGAGAACACCTATTAGAGTGAACCCTGAGCGATTGAGGTGTCCGAGCTGTTTCCGACGAAATTTTTGGCCCAACGCTTTTTCGTTGTTCGAGAATTGATCATATATCCCCGAACAAATTGTACTACTCAGCGATACTCGAATTTCGAATTTTCAAAAACTTTAATAGTTAATATGGTTAATCTAATTTTTCAGTGTGACATAACCCAGTAGGCAGTAGGCCCTAGCCTATCCAGTTCACCCAATTAAAAAAAGTCATGAGCTCACGAGTCAATATAAGCAGCCTATCGTCTTCGGTCAACAAGGATTAGGTGACCGACACTCCGACAACGATCTCTATCCCATTGCCTTCCAGATATCCATCACACACTGTTTTTTTTCTCCTTTCACGCCAGTCACGTCCACATACAGACTCTAAATGTACGGTTACGGCGAAGATCAAATGACGCCGATGAAGAAGGTTTTCCATCGATCCGCATCTTTCTCGGCTTCCACTAACCGGGCTGCTGCCGTCCCAACCCCTCCGCCTCTTTCTATCATTCGTCCTTCTCTCCTTCTCCTTCACCACTCCTCGTCATCTTCCAATCCAACCGACTCTGCTCCCGATTCCAACTCCTCCGCGGGACGTCGTGGCCAGCTCGCCTTCTTCGACCGCGAGTGCTCACGTATCGAAGAGCATCTCTTTCTCGGAAGCGATATCATTGCCAGAGATAGAGATGTGCTTAAACGGAATGGAATCACGCATATTCTCAGCTGCGTGGGATCGCCGGAACTGTTTCGTCCTGATCTTAAGTACAAGACCATGTGGCTCTCTGACACGCCTGCACAGGATATCACGTCTGTGCTCTTCGACGTTTTCGATTACTTCGAGGAGGTTAGGACTGGAGGAGGAGGAGGGAGAGTGCTTGTTCACTGTTCGAGAGGGGTTTCGAGATCGGCTGCGCTTGTTGTTGCTTATATGATGTGGCGACATCGGCTTCATTTCGATTCCGCTCTCCGACGCGTTCGGGCTGCAAGACCTGTGACAGATCCTAATTTAGGGTTTGCTTCGCAGCTTCTTTCTTTCCAAAATCGGATTCTGAGCAGTCCTTCTTCTCCCATCCCTACGTACCGATGCTGTCTCTATCGGATAGCTCCCCACTCGCCATACGATCCTCTTCATCTCGTCCCTAAACCACTTGATCGACGGCCTTCGTCCTCCGACCTTGATTCTAGAGGTGCGTTCATCGTCCGTGTTATACTCACCGTTTACGTTTGGATTGGGACCGACTGCAACCAGACCATGGCGTCAAGCGCCAGAGACACGGCTTCCCAGTTCGTAAAGTACGAGCACAACGGCGGAAACATCGTCAATGTCGATGAAGGTTCCGAGCCAACAGATTTCTGGAAATCCTTAGGTAAACACCCCGCGCAGTTTCAGGATCTAGGGCAGAGAAGGGTGGATGCATACGATTTAGATTTTGAAATATTTCACAGAATTATGAGAGGTAAAATTGTTCCATCCTACCTTCCCCCAAAGGTGCCTGGTTCATCATCACCCACCAGCTTACCGTCGAGGGGCGTTGGTTGGCTGAGACTGAAACAGAGCCTAACTACCAGAGGTGTGCAAGATTTCGTAAAATGCTGTAACGGTCCTATACAGGAAGACAAAGAACTCGAGCCCTTTGGATCACCATTGAGCTCAATCTCGCGGGACTCAAAGAACTCAACCATATCCTCCGATTTCTTCAGTTCGTCTCCGACATCAAGTACGTCGGATTATTCTGCCTCTCCGACGACTCCAAGATCAAGTACTTCGGATTATTCGGCCTCTCCATCGTCGGAGCTTTACTACGATGGGGAGACGCTTCTTTCTTCTTCTGGACAGGGGAAAATCGATCAAAGAGATTCAACCTGTTACAATATGGCATGGTCTCCTAAACCGGATGAATCAGAAGACTGGCCCTTCACCCCCCTCCGGCTGGCCGAAGAAGAAGATGGCGATATAAGAAAGGAATTATCATCAGAAGCACCACCTTCGACTGTTTATGAACTGAAAACTAAGCTATCTACCAACAACGGAGATGAAAATGAAATGATCGAACCAGCTCTCTATAAATGGCCACACACCACGAAATTGGAAAATCTACATCCCGGTGTGCTAGACTCAAAATCATTGTTTCTGTTGTTAGCTCATGAAAAATCTGATTACAGCAAAGTTTTGTATGTATGGGTAGGAACACAATCTGAACATGATACGAGTTTCAATCACCTTCAGTTGCAGCACCTTGGCCAGGAATTTCTCGTTCGAATTGGCATATCTGCAGATAATATTCACGTTCAGGTATATATAATCGATGAATGAATCGAGTTATTTGATTAATCAACTCCCTTATGATTTGATTTGTATTATTTTTTTAGGTTGTGAGAGAAGAAGAAGAGCCAGAACAGTTTTTAAACCATTTCTTCACATTTCACCAGGCCGAAGAGAAGATTCATTAGATCAGTCAGATCGAAGATGAACCCAACCAAGAGATAACCAAATTTTTCTAGGTATATAACTGGAGTAGTTTTATGCAACTAAATTACTTAAGTTCACCTGAATACCTGATGTCTTAGGCTATGATTCATCCATCTGTTTTACCATTTTACCCTTCTAAGAGGGGTATTTTATAATTAAAAAACATTGTATAAAAAATTTCCATAATATGTGTGACTAATCTACTCCCTAATAATTAAATCAGTAATCACTAATTAGTCTTCTTAACATAATCCTAGCAATTTGTAATATCATCAAGTATTAACTATAATTTAAATATTTAATTCATGCAATTTGTTTATTTATTAGTTTTAGGATTTTATGTTCTACAATCTATTTTCTTAACACTCACTTTGGCCATTGCCCATTAGTCTCTTCTGCTTTTTGGTTGTTTTAAACATTGTTCAATCATTTACATTTTTAAAGTTATAATCATATAATTTTCACTATTACATCATTTATATGGTTTTGAATTTTTGATATATCACCTAAAATCCTAAATGAACCATCCTGTTAAAAAAACAGATTTATTTGAAGTTTAGAATGTTCCAAACAGATTCATTTGAAATTTAGAATGTTCCAAACAGATTCATTTGAAGTTTGGAAACCATCCTTTAAAAAAAACAGATTTATTTGAAGTTAAGTTTGGAAACCATCCTTTAAAAAAAACAGATTTATTTGAAGTTTAGAATGTTCCAAACAGATTCATTTGAAGTTTAGAATGTTCCAAACAGATCAAACAGATTCATTTGAAGTTTGGAATGTTCCAAACAGATTTATTGTGAAAATAAAGTTGAAAGTACATGCATCATTAGCCGGTTCCGGGACAGCCGGTACACCAACCACAATAGACTGAACCAGACTGGAACTTCTTTCCCTGAAGAAGACCAAAACCACGTTTATTGAACTTCTCTTTCAGATTAACATCATTGTTCGGTTTCTTCCCTTCATTGCCTTTCATTTCCCCCTTCGACTCAACAATGTTGTTACTGCTTTCAACATTGGAATCCATCACAGAATTTACAAGAGGTGATAAATAAACTCGCAGATTCAATTAAGAAATTCTTTTGAGTTTGTGATGAATTTGCAACAATTTAATCGATGTTCATTGTTTAATTTTTATACTTTATATAAACAGAAAGTAGAACATATTTTGGGAAACATTGATAACGTTGTTTCGTTACTGAATTTTTCTTCTTCAAAACATTAGTAACGTTCTTAAGTTACTGACTTATCCAATCTTTTTCTTCGACAAATTGTGAATAGGAATGGATAGTTCTCAGTGCCAACTCGAAAAGGTGAAAAAATACTGCACACGAACCTGACTTGATTGCCGAGTTAGGTCGGGTTTGGGTCAAAGATTTTTTGTAATCCTGGTAAAATGGAAATATTATTAGTATTTTTTTCAATCTTTTTAGAGTTTGGTATGTTATAATGTTACAAACTTACAATGTTCTTAAAGAGGAGGGAAAGAAAATTTTATGAATTTTTTTTTTGACATTATTTATATTTAAAGGTTTTTTTTAATAAAATTATCCAGATTTCAAGTAAGTAGATTTAGTTCAAAGTTGGACGAAAATGGACTAGATTTGAGTTAGGATTAAGATTAGGGTGGTTCAAATCGAATGGAGTGCATGAAATATCCACCCGAACCTGTACCGATCGACTCTGATAAATCTTTTTACTTACGGAAAAACATCATTTGTTATCAAAAAAAAATAAAAAAAAATGTTAATTCGAAACTCAATATTCAATATCCATCATTCCATCGTCTTAGTCTGCATTCAAATAATTTATTTCAATATTTGGAATGATTTGCATATAAAGCTACGAATTATGTGTTGTTGTTTGACACAGATGGTACAAAACAGACAGATCTAATCTTCCACAGTTTTCATAATATGACTACAAAATAAACACAGAGTAGATAAATGAACAAACACCATAACTGCACTGTTGTTCACTTTATTTCTTCACTGTTGTTCATGGTTATCATTGAATTATTCAACATAAGGAAGATAATACTTTGAAGGTGGAGGTGGGAGTTTAGGCTCACCAGTGAAAGATTTGTCCAAGTACTTCATGCTCGTCGGAGAAGAAGGGTTGATTTGCATCAACATGTAATTTCCTGCAAATAAATCACCAAGATGTGATCTCCCTTCTTTGAATCTCTCCACAACTTTCTTCACTGCCAACTTCAGAGATTTGGTCCTCTTCCTTACCACTCTCCTCAACCCTGGAATTCTCAATCTGGGTTTCCTCCTCCACCACCTTCTGCTTCGCTTGCTGCCGCTTGATCTCCTCAGCTTCAACCAACCTCTTGCCCTCCTAGAAAACACAACATCTGATTCTATTTCGTCTACTACTTCTGTCTGGTTTTCTCTAAGCTTCTGATAAGAAAACATGCCAGAAGAAGCCATGGTTTGTCACTTGTTCCCAACTGACAGCAGAGAGGGGAAGGAAACTGAGATGGTGTTTTGCTGGATTTATAATAAAGAGGTTCTAACCTTCCAGCGGTATCAAAATAAAATGGGTAGTTGTCCGTTGCCTGTCATTTTAGTTTTTAATAGGTAGGGTGATTTCCACTTTCAAACATCAACTCACATCATTTCGAATAATCAATGCCTCATTGGTATCTTAGATTTTTTATATCGGATTAATTTCTTGTCAGATATTTGATCAAGATTATATACCTAATTTCTCGTCAGATATTTGATCACAATTGTCTGTTGTTTTCAAGATTATATACCTAATTTTTCATCAGAGATCGCCTGTTATCTAAGAATTGTATATCGTGACTGATCTTGAGATGTGGTTAGTAAAAGATGAAAAAAACTGATAAATCTTATAAATGATCGATCGACCAATATATCTACCTCAGGAAGCAAGTTATCTTTTAATATAATTTATAATTAGAAACGTGACACTGAAATACTGGGGACTAACTGGAAAGACATTAAATATTGTAGAAAGATAAGGTTCAGATTAATCAAATACCAGAAAACTGTAAATGTTAAAACTTAGAAATGACAGATTGATAATCCATTTTGGAATAGATCATTCTGCACTATCTGGAAAAGGGTTTTTAATCGCCAGTAAATGATACAAATAATACCACTTACATGGAAATAATCAAACTTAAGGATAGTTGTAAACCTTATACGAATTCTCTTGATGACAGATGGGTTTTTAATCGCCGTCCTTCTGGTTCCTTCAAAAATAATTGTTTGCCAATGTAAAGTTCAAGTTTGTTAATGATCGGGGCGTGGTTTGGATTTTCCTGTGCCTTTAGAGCTGGCAAAAATGACCTCGTGATAACATTGAGTAGTTTTTTGAACTGGACCTTGTACTTACGAAGAAGGGAGAATCCTGCCATCTGAAATTCAAATGTTTTTTAAACCTCTAGAATCTGCCATCTAAATAAGGAGTTATATAGATAGTTGCTAATTTCACCTTCAGGAATGCATGCAGTGCAGTGGCGCTGGGTGCTGTAGCAGGAATCTCATTTAAGAATCTGGCCATCCATGACCACCCTTCCTTCAGACCAAGAAGATTTTCCACACCTGGTATCTCTGTCTGTAATAGAACACAAGAAAGTATTTCAGATTATTCAAAAGTAATTGATAAGAAAATGCGTTGACATACCAATTTCAAAAAAATGGGATCATACTTTCGTAATTATTGAGATGTCATGGAATTTAGATACAGAATATCCATCGTAAAAAATTAAAAATGTAAAAATTAATGTTTAAAACTCCTTTTATATGTGATTTTTTGTAGTTTTAAAGGTGATATTGAGTTGGTTAAAAGTTTTGGCTATAAAGCTGGGAATGTAGATAACACTTTTGGATGTCTAAACCTGGATTATTGCACCATAGAGCATCATGCAAGCTTCGATCCTTCTCAAATATTTTTCAGAAGTCTCAAGTTTATCATTTTCCTCACGGTAACCAATCATCATCCAATAATCTTTTGTTTTGGCAGCAGACTGAAAGTTTAAATAATAAACAAACAAAAATTACAAAAGAAATTTAAGATACATATACGCCTACAAATAAATGTACAATGATGTACATATAATTTTGTTACAGATTTAATTATTTTTTGTATCTCATGTGTTTAATTGTAATATTTAGATTCATGACAATTGAGTAAAAAAGCTGAAAAAATATTCCATCACCTGTGTATGCAAAAATGACAGTTCCCATAAAATTCTAAGTATGATATGTACTAATTTCATTAAGGACTATCAAACATCATGTCTGTTAAGCAATAATTCAACCTTCTAAGAAGATTTCAATTGAACAGACATGACTTCAATTAATTGACTACATACAGAATTGGACAAATGCATGTTCCAATGAGATGCAATACAATTATGCAACCAATAACGTCTCTTAAGTAAACAAAAAGGTAGAAATATGGCTTACCCCTAAAGCTTGTATATACTTTGGAACAGTGTAGATGCAAACTTTATAGAACTCAGCAAGAACAAAATCCATCAGACCTGGCACCTAAGAACAATCACAAATTAGAAATCTAGTAGTCTGATACTCTGATCCAAATAAAATAAAGAATACAAAACATAATATGAATTAAATATCAGATAGTTTTTGAGATAAAATATTGAAGTATTGAAGATGAAAATGAAAATGATTATTGTATATTTGTATTGTTGAAAAATAAATATTTGCACTATATCAAATAATAGGTATATCCTCTGTTGTATAGAAGAATACGACTAAAACAAGATAACCATACAAATAAAGTACTAAATTACTTATCACCTTATATTCAGACTATAATTATAAAAGAATAATCTAGATACCTCTAACAATTATATTTAGTACCACTATGTATCAAAATACCTGTGAGAAAACAAGGACAATGGCATGACCATAAGCAAAAATTGAACCCTCAAAACTTCCACTTGGATTATCACATAAAGCGATAACCTGACAGAACAAATTAAATAACATAAGATGGACATTAATTATAAAATAGAGGAAATCAGGAAAAAATAGTTAATTGACGCAGCAATGAAACCATTGTTCGTTTCAGGGGAAATAAAGATATACCTTCTTTGCAAATATCATTATAGAAAGTGATTGAGGAAATTGAGGATTAACTATGATGCTAACTAAGTCATTTGCCTTTCCCCTGCAAAAAATGAAACAATTAAAATTCAAAAATATCAAGTAATAATAGAAAAACCATAATAGATTGTAAAAAACATTTATATATATTACCACAAACAAAACAAAAATTATATTATCATTATAATGTATTTCAATTAGTTTGGATAATATTTCCGTAAAATGTATTTAAATTAGTCTCGAAAATAAATTTCTGATTATTTGGACAATGTATTTTCGGACAACTGTAGGTAAAATTTGGTGCAAAATAGAAAAATATATGCATTTATAGAGTAAGGACTTATTTGAACAAAAGTGTGACAAGAAAACTATATAAGTAAATACAAAGAAATCATAGTTTTTGATTCATCCACATGTGTGTCGCATTATACTTTATACATTAATTGAAGACCGTGTCGTGCATTCATGCATGTGGTCTTAACAGATCCTGGTCGGATTTGAAGGAAGATCTTTTAAAAGGGTCAGACTTATTTTGTAAATCCTGCCGACACTCTTCCTGCTACTCTCCCTGCCTATGGTGAATACTCCGACCATCTTCTCCAGCACTATCCAGCCACTTTGGACCTCAAGTTTATTTAACTACAAATATATATTCTACCGTCTACTTTCTACTTAATTTGACTTCTGAACTTATTATATACAGGATGTAGGAACCTGGAACCACTTCAGTTATTATATACAGGTTCATGTGATCCTGTCCCTCCATTTACCTTGGGACATGAGGTGCATATTTCTATGGAGATATGCAGTTATAATTCGGTGTCACAGCGAATAACATGTATATTTATCTTATGTTATTCTCTTTATTTTATTTTTTTGATATCGTATTCTCTTTATTTTTGATACTGTTAAAAATACCACATCTGCGGTGGAAGCCTGACCCCCACGTCATATCAATGCACAAGCACATCAATAAATATTGAAAGAAATAAAAGACCACCCTTACATGATAGGTAAAATACAAAACAACAAAGATAAAAATAAGAGATGAAATCTTTCATCCAAATAAGAATAAATATGTATATGATATTTAAATACTTGAAGCAAAAAAAGGGCAAACCTGACACTCTCAACAGTTCCAATTACTTGTCTTAGTCGCTTGCTAATCTGTCGCTCCACGTTATCGCATTCCTGAAAATAAATAAATTGCAATTAGGAATTGTCATTATGAAAAAAACGGCACTGTAAATAGACTATTAATGAATGTCTACACTTTACGATGGAGATAGAACATAAAAAAGAATTACGTAGAAATACATATGGGGCAAAATAGATAAAGAAAAAAGGAATACCTTCACAATGTTTACGCTAAATTGAGAATTATGTTCTGTCATTTTAATGTACTTTTGAAGTATAGCGGTCTCTGTTTTAATTGCAGACTCTGCAGCCTTAACTTTTACACCTGCATAATAGGTTTAAATCATAAATATCAGGCGATAAAAGTACCTAAAAAGTAACCGAGATAAGCATATTTCCACTTTCTGCTAGGAAAATTAGCTGGGTTATACAGATTTAAAATTGCATAACCCTTGTCAGGCTCAACTAAAACATAAATCATCGTTTATATTGCATCGAAATATCCAATAACAAATAAAATAAAAATTACATCTAATATAATATTCATTGAGTTTGAACAATGGGTAAAAGGCTATTTTGTTCACCAAGACAAAAAATAATTCACAATTGTTAAAAAATAAAAACACTCACATAACACTAAATTAGAATTTCTTTCAAAACCAGAACAGGAACAATAAACATGCAAACCTGCTGTTTGAGGATTTTTTAACACTCCAACACTTGCATCCTTCTGTTTATTAATTCTCTCTTTTTCTTCTGCTTCTTTAGAAACCTTTATTGCTTCTGCATCTAGAGCTGCCTTTTGTGTTTCTTCAGCCTTTCTCGCCGCTTCCATTTTCGCCTATAAATGTATATGGAAATAGAGGATTGGAGGTTATAAAAATACTAAGAGCAATAGACCACAATTGAATTATTTTATCCAAGTAAACTCAAAAGGTTCAAAATAATAGGTGCAAACATAAATTTTCTGTTAAATTTATTAGTAGTAAATCTCATTCTGGATACAAGAAAAAACTATAAAGTAAATCTGATATTTTCTTTTTAAAAATCCCTTTTAAAAAGATATTTTTTGTTGTCCATGAAAATTTGATTCCTATTCTTTTATATCACACAAGTCTTTAGTCTTTACCACTACCTCAAGTTGTTGAGAACTTGAGTAAAGTGGTAAACATTATGGTTTTCCAGAGTTTTCTATGCATTATCAAAGGCGAATCAAGTTTTTTTATAGGAAAAGAAAAGTATAAATATATATGGCTTCCCTTGTCAAACAAAAAAAAACAGATTTTGGAGAAGTCGGGCCTTTTCATGATCAGACTATCAGAGACAATGAGAAACACCTAATTCTTAACTAGCATCTAACAGGATAGGGGAAAAAATACGAACAAAAAAAGTTGAAATTTTCAGATATAAAGACAAAACTTCTAATCATAATGATACATTGGATTAAAATTACTCACAAGGTTGCAAGAGGTGAGATAACCAGATTCAGTTTAAAAACATTTCAATACACTGTTAACACATTTACCGATCGAGAAATTTAAAAATACACAATGTACATGATAATAATGATATGTTTCAGGCAAAACTCAAGAGTCGAGAGAGAGCTAAAGATTCTTAATATGATCAACTGAAAATAAAACAAAAAAACTAAAAGTATAAATGATTAAAAAGTGATATTCATTATATGTCATCCATTACTCATATAGTCATATCCCATTAGTTGCAAATATCTCGTTATTCGGTTTTTCTTATCACTTTGGTAATAATAACTATGACTGAAAATACAAATACCTTCAACTCAGCTTCAGCCTTTGCCTTTGCCACTGCTTCTTCCTTCTGTATTTTTTTATCGTGGAGATCTTTTGCCTTTCTTTTGGCATCTTCAATGGCTGCATCCTTTCTAATTTGAAGCTCTTCTTTTTGGGACCTTCTCTGGTGATTCCTTTGAACTATAGACAAATGGTAATCAAGATTCTCTGCACTATACAAATGTCAAGTCAGCACCACCGCCGCCATTTGTTTGATTTTGGAAGTATCACATAACACTAAATGGAAAAGGTAAATAAAAATTACAGAGCGACGGACATTTATAATTAAATGCAAACTAAAAATTTGAACAAAGAACCATAATTATAAAGTGATAAAAACATCAAAAAAGTAATTAACCTACATCTTGCTCTGAAAGTCTTTATCACGTCGCCTATCAATTTCACGCATGAATTCAGCACGTTTTTCAATTTGAAATATAGCTTCTGCAGTCTTTGCATATTCTCCTCTCATATCTGCTTCCAATCTTGAAACTCTTTTTCTAACTTCTTCCTGAAAAAAAAAGATTATGAAAAGTTTAGTAGGGGGATGAGACAGAATTGAATTAGAGGAATTTGATGATTTCTTTAGACTTGAAAGGGAATTGATGCGAGAGAAACTAATTCCTTTATTTCGTTTACTGACAAATCGAAAATGGAATCCTAGGTCCTAACTATATTTTTAAGATTAACTACTATTTTTATGATGGAAGTATCATATGAGTAAAAGGAGGGATGGGGTTTGCTATGTTTTATTATTGGTTGTTTAAAAATAACTTTGCAATAGGCTAATACCATTTAAGGTAATAAACTGAAATATTTACAATTTTACACTAAAGAAAAAGATTAGCCAATTGCAAAAAAAATTAACAAAAAGATTGACAACTAAACAAAGTGGAAAGGTAAAACTTAAAAGAAGTAGTGATGTAATATACCAAGGTCTGTCTGATACTATGATATATCACAACTTCACTAGGTAAATTTGAAATGGGTAAGCACACAGTAAGACTCAAATCCTAGACTTCTGAAATTTTAAGAGCCCTTTAAAAGTTAAAAATTGGTGGAGCAAATCCGATTACGTGTAAATTGCAAAATAATTCTAACAGACGTAAAAGATTTCACTGGAGTTTGGTTCACATCAATTATTATTCATTACAGTAATTAAAAAACAAAGCAAAAATTCGTAAAAAAAACTAATTTAAATGCAAAACTAAAATGATTTAACTTCAGCAGTTCAGCAAATACTAAAAATCTGCATTACAGGTTACAGCAACGAAAAAACTAAAAAGTTAAAAAACATATCTTGAATTAATTTGGAAATCATACCTTTACATTTAATTGATTCTCACGCTCCAATTCGTATAAAACCCCTTCCTCTAGACTTGTCTTTCGCATTAAATTATCATCATCTGTTGATTGAGTTGATTTATCATCAGATGCTTCTGATTCACTGCATATTTACAGAAAAATATAAAAGAAAAAAATACAAAAGAATCCCCAAAATAGTTGATTGCCAAAACAAACAGAATCCAAAATGTGGTAATTCTAAACTAACTGACGCTTAAAAAATCCTGTAAACAGACCCACAATCCATTCATTCTATATTAGAGAAATGGCCGTACCTTACCTTAAATCAAGAACACCACATGAAAACCGTGTGCCAGTAGTAACCAACTCCATTCCCGTTGAATCTACCGCCTTTTCCTTTCCTTCTACTACTTCATCTTTTTCTTCTTCTTCTTCTTCTTCTTCTTCATCATCATCATCATTAAAGGGCACCCTTATAACAAATGCCCCAGATTTATTCCCACCACTTCTTTCATTCTTATCTTCTCCATCTCTGCTCCAAAAATTGAAACTTTAACCTCCAAAAAAAAAAATGAAACCACAAAAATTGCAAAACTATACTCACTTAGACACTTACAAAAAAAAATCCGGTTTCTGGGGACTAGTCGGACTCAAAGAGAGAGAAGGGTTGATAGGGGAAACAAATGATCCTAGTTTAAGTTCTTTTGGGTACGGAGAAGTAGATTGAAGTTTGTCTTCTATGAGGTTCAGCTCGGTTATCAGAGATTCGAAACAAAAATTAGTTGTTGTTTCTTTGCATACTACGCCCTTGTAATTCTTAATAGCCGGTACTTCCAATTCTAAGAATTTCCTAAAAAATAAAGAAACAAGAAGAAAAGTGAAATACAATAAAGGAAAAAGAGAACGAGGAGCAGAATACGCCGATTTTCTCACATGATCAAAGAATTAAGAATGATTGCCGGACGATGCGGCGTTTCTGGCTGTTGTAAACGGAGTGTTACGGCCGAACATAGTGTAGGAATGTAGGATTTAGACAGTAATTTTAAACCTTCGTTTTCCTCCTAAATCATTATTCGGGTCAGTAACAATCCGAATAAATAAATAAATAGTACCTGATGCTGACTGCAAGTCTCCGAAGACATCAGGTAACTAAACTTCTGACGGCGGTGAGGAGATAATGGCAAATTCCATGGTGTATTCGTCAATGACGTCGCCATCTTTGGCGGTGAGCACTTCGACTATCATTGTGGCCAAGAATGGAAATTGTAGTAGTACTCTTACTTTTCCACGACTGCTGCATCCCTCCACATCGAGGTTTTGTGATGCCACTCTCTTGATTTGGATCGTTTTCTAGGGTTTTAGCCTTTTAGAGTTATGCTTTGTGATTTCGGACCTTAGGTTCTTCTCAATTTCTTGTAGTCATTTTGAGATTGCATGGAACAGGAACTTAAGAAGAGTTTTGAGGACTACATCTGTAACTGCTTTGCATTCCAGCGGAATCCGGACTCCTGATACCGAGAGAATTTCTGCTAGGAATGAGATTTGGTCTATTAGGTAAGTTCTTCTTCTTCGTAATCTGGAACAGACAAATGTCAATGTTTTGGATAAAAAAACAAGTGTTTTTTTTCATTTACTTATTTTGTGAATTATAGAGATGATTTGCAAATGCCTTCTTCGCCATATTTTCCTATGGAAGCTCAAGGCGATCAAGGTCCTTCTCCGATGGTGCATGAGAGGTTCCAGGGTGTCATCAGCCAACTTTTTCAACATGTAATTTTTCACATTTCAATCCCTAAGACATAAACAAATAGTTCAACTTAAATGCATAACACCCAACTTAAGGATTTACTTTCAATCCCTTGATCACTCTTTTTGCATTGAATGTGCAGAGAATAATACGATGTGGTGGAGCTGTTGATGATGATATGGCCAACATTATCGTTGCTCAACTTCTTTATCTTGACGCAGTTGATCCTACTAAGGTCCATTTGTCAAATTCAAAATTCTAGTTGATTTTGAGATTTCGCTTTTTAATTACTGTTATGCACGTTAATTGTATGCATCAACACGTTATACTTTCTAGTTTTTAGTTGCCATTTATAATGCGTCTGACTCTTAACTCTTCCTTCATTGTCATAGGATATTATCATGTATGTAAATTCCCCTGGAGGTTCAGTAACAGCTGGTAATGTATCTTCATCCAAACTTCAATATATATCAACCATTATTCAGTTACAGTAATTCATTCGATTTGCATGTTACTATTCACACTAGGTATGGCTATCTTTGATACAATGAGGCACATTCGCCCAAGTGTGTCTACCGTTTGTGTGGGATTAGCCGCCAGGTAAGTAAGAATGTAAGATGCAGCGATGCACATCTGTTTCCTTACTTTGTTACAAATTAAACATAATTTTAATTCACTTATGTGATGTGCTTTTTTTGTTAATAGCATGGGTGCTTTCATTCTTAGTTCAGGAACAAAAGGTAATAAAAAAAATATCTCATCTGAAGATTTTTTTTTCTTTCAGAAACCAAGGTTTCTCTTTTCTCTTGAAAATAAAAATGGTTTGATCGATATTTGCAGGTAAAAGATACAGTTTACCTAACTCGAGGATCATGATCCATCAACCTCTTGGTGGAGCTCAAGGTGGGCAAACCGATATAGATATACAGGTTAGTTCAGTTATAAATTATAATCAATTCCATTAAAAAAAGTCTGAATTATCACTATAAAATACATCAGGCGAATGAGATGTTGCATCACAAAGCGAATTTGAATGGGTACATTGCATACCATACTGGAAAAAGTCTAGAAAAGATCAATGAAGATACCGATCGAGATTTCTTCATGAGTGCGAAAGAAGCTAAAGATTATGGTTTAATCGATGGTATAATCACAAATCCTTTGAAGAGCCTTCAAACATTACCTGCTTAGTTACCAATTATATCTATACATTTTATTAATTATTCCTTTGAGTTTGATTGTAGTGTTACTTCTATAGAGATTCTAAAAATACTTTCAGCTTGAATTACAGGATTAGTAACAAATAATCTTGTTTTGATTATTCAACTGGACTTAAGGTTATGGATTATTTGTTTGCAATTTTTCCAGTTTTGATTATTTTCATTTTTCAGGGGTGCAACAGTAAAAAGCCTACCATTTTTATTTCCAACAAGTTCCTTCCTTCCCTCCAATCTTCCATCTACACTTATCTTTCTTATTCTTTTCTCCTCCGCACACATCTCATCACTCGTCACTCGCATTTCAGCTACACCATGATCTCCACATCTATGGCGGAGAGATTGTGCCTAACCTCCATCCTCTCTACAACTACTTCCGTACCCCTCCTACACCACCGTAGCTCCCCTCTACTCCGTCTTCCTGCCAGATCCATTCGTCCCGTCCGTCTCTCCCTCCGCAAAATCCCAACTTTCCTTGCCTGCTCTGTGGACGGTAACGCCGAGGTCAACGTCGTTGTGGAAGATAATGAGGTTCAAGGTTCAGGTTCGGGATGGGAGAATGAGGTGAAAGAGGAAGATTCATGGCAGACTGGTCCCGAGGCTTCTGTTGCAGATGATGTGGTTGACGAGCCGGCTGGGGTAGTGGAAGAGAGTTTTGTAGAGCCTCCGGAGGAGGCGAAGATTTTCGTTGGAAATCTCCCGTTTGATGTCGACAGTGAAAATCTCGCCAAGATCTTCGACCAGGCCGGTGTTGTTGAAATTGCAGAGGTACGGAAATTCTTAATTTTAGGGGGAAACAATTTTCTTTGTATTTCATTTAATATTTGTGTTGCTTGCTACAATTTCTTGATCACAAGGCATTGTTTGTTGTGCGTCTGTAGGTGATTTACAACAGGGAAACTGATCAGAGCCGCGGATTTGGATTCATAACCATGAGCACTGTCGAAGAAGCTGAGAAAGCTGTAGAGATGTTCAACCGATATGTAGGTTTTTTTTATTGAATCGGGTTTTTTTTATCGCAGTAAGAACAGATTTATTAATTTATCTGACTGATGAATGTATGTTGGCAAACAGGATTGCAATGGCAGACTTCTGACAGTAAACAAAGCAGCTCCAAGAGGATCAAGACCAGAAAGGGCTCCTAGAGAGTTTGGGCCTTCCTTCAGAGTGTACGTCGGAAATCTGCCTTGGCAAGTTGATGATGCCCGTCTGGAGCAAGTGTTCAGCGAACATGGCAAGGTGGTCGACGCAAGAGTTGTCTATGATCGGGAATCCGGCCGATCTCGTGGGTTCGGCTTTGTAACCATGACGACCCAAGATGAAGTTGATGATGCCATTGCTTCCTTGGATGGACAGGTAAATAACTAAAAATAGCATTTGAGAAAAAACTCAATTTAAAACCTTAATAAATAACATCTTGATGGTTTGTTCTGAGATGCAGAGCTTGGATGGAAGGCCGGTAAGAGTTAACGTTGCTGAGGAAAGACCTCGCCGGAATGCATACTAGATCAAATTGAGTCGCATGCAAAAAGCATATTGGATAGATTATTTTTATTGTTTTTGTGTTTTGTTACGGAGATTTTATTCCTATTTTATCCGCTATTGCTTGACACTTGACTGAATTCAATAAATCGGTAGAGATGAATGATGATGATTGTCTTGAAACAAATTGTAATGTAACATTTCCATTTTTGAAAACAGAACAGGTGAAATCTTTCGATCATGTTATGTTCATGGTTGATTTTTTTCAATTCATAATACAAAATTCCCAGAAAAGAGTGAAATTGAAATTAGATTATTCAAACTGAAAAGATAGTCTGAAACCTACAGAGGAACTTGTTTTACAGAAGTCTCAAAGTGAAAAACTAGAAACATGTATGTTACTACGTTTTACAACAGACATACAGATTAAAAGTATTTCAATTTAACTGTGCTTCACGGCCAGTCAGAGGAACATATCTTACAGAAGTTTCGGAACGGATACTAACAGATCCATCAAGCATCTTGTCAATCACCTGCAGCTCCTGAGAGAATTTGCCAACTGGGATAACTAATCGGCCACCAGGTTTCAATTGGTTAATTAGAGCCTGTGGTATTTCAGGAGCTGCTGCTCCAACATGTATGGCATCATATGGTGCTTCTTCTGGCCAACCAAGTCTACCGTCTGTAACCAAAAAAGCATGTGTACGTAATGCACTTTCTATGTGTATTAAAACAGATTATTGCAAAAAAAATGTGTCCATCGTTCATTCCATAAAGATGAATTGCATATTTCACCAATCTACATAGAAACATTGAGTTAAGGTAACATACCAGAAACATGCATAGACAGAGTACCAGCTGCCAATAATTCCATTGCTGCACTTTTCTTGATGTTCACAATGGAGGACGTGACCAGCTCAGGGATGTGCTCAACGCCAACCACCCGTCCTTGCGACCCAACCATCATAGCAAAGCATGCTGTCAAATATCCCGTGCCTATATAACATTCATGATAACAAGTAACTTCACACATACATATGGTACCCCCAAAACACAGAATTAAGCAATTAAGATCATACCTGAACCAATATCTAAGGCACGCATCCCTGGCTGTAGATGGTCCTTCAAGAGTTCTAAACACATAGCGTGCATATGAGGCGCAGATATGGTCGCATTATATCCAATTGGCACAGGTGTGTCCATGTAAGGTGGGTTTCCACGAGGAACAAACAATCCTCTATCAACCGTTGTCATTACTTCTGCCACTGTACTTGATGAAAGAACTCCATGATTTTGCAACTGACTAATCAAACTCTGATTAAATGCAGTGGCAGCAGTTGTGTAACTCTGCAATTATAAGTGAATTTAGTAAGTAGATGCAAGAAGTATTTAGAAGAATGGAAAATAATAAATAAAAGAAAATCATCTACATTCTACAGATAAGTATGATGTTATAAAAAAAAAAATCGGTAAACAGTAAATACAATAAGTGAAGAAGACCATGGATGGTATTGCTATCAGTAGCAACAAGACAACACATAGAAAACGAATAACTACGATTTTGTGTGTGAAGCTAGAAATAATCCCCCAGTTTGTCTGCATACGAAGGTGAAAAAACAGATATAAAGTCACTCCATTAACACAGAAGTGTAGAACCGCTATTCAACTACAGAATCAATTAAACCCCTGGCCTAAAGAATCACAAATCCGATGATTAACGACTCCGATTACAGTGACTTCTTATGACTATTCACTATTGTAAGATCATCGGAATCGTGTTATACGAAACAAGTCATAATCCTTAATCACTCGATGAACCGAAAATAACACGATGAAAATGAAATGGAAAAAAAAACGACTTACTCGACGAAAACGAGAAAGCAATGAGCTGAATACCTTCATTCTCTTCAACAGTAGATGCCTCTGCGTGAAAAGGAAGACCGAAGATGTGAAAGAGGTGGTGGTGGAAAGGAGAATTGATACCGCTTCTCCTTCTGACGACGATACGGCGATCGGTTTCCGAAAACGGCAGAACGGATAGAAGAAAGGGGAAAGAAGGCGGTGGTTAGAGTAAGAGCAAGAAGAAAATGTTGAAATGGATAGTGACGAACACATCTTTGGTCTATTATCATTTATCACCCTGTAGTTTAGACTCAAGCTATTAAACTATTATATAACTTTACAGATGGCCCCCTAACGAACATTCCACATGTCGAGTGTCAAGCGCTAACTGTATCTGTAAGTCGGTTCAAAATTAAATCCATAAAGAATAACATTTATTTAAAATATAGGACCAATTTGCAAAATTTCAAATCTGAACTTAAGTCTGTAACTGATTTAACAGATCACTAAATGGTAAACATGTAAATATCAAATCTTACGTCATTATTAAACCAAATTAATTATTTTCCAAATAATACAATAATATAAAGAAATATCGATTTAACCCTTAAATAATGTTTGTTTAATTATTTAATCCAAATGATTGAAAGTTGAAACCTTTCTTTCTTCATTCAGTATCGCCGGCAGGAGTATGACAGCAGCGATAAAGAACGTACTTCTCCATCGGACGCATGCAATCGGAGCACATCACGCTTCCTCTGACCCACGGAGAGTTACCGGAGGGAAGAACAAGTTTCGTGCAATGCTCGTATGGGTCGAACGGCTTCAAGGCGTTCCCCAACGCCGGGAGGAAACCTTCAATCTCCACATTCGGTTTCCACTTATCGAAATCTGTCAAACATTCTGCCATCTCTTTCCCATGCGCTTTCACGTACTCTCCAATGGCGCCACCGCTTCCGCGAGTGATCATCGCCCAACTTTTCTCGCCGCTGTCGTAGCTCAATAACGACATTACTTCACGCATTATGTTGTCGTCCTCGACTCTCTTACCCTGTTGCATCTTCGAGTACCACATGCTCTCCAATCTTGACCAGAAGAACCAAACCATCACCGGATCCTGCCAGCAGTGGCTTAGATTTTCACTACTGATCACGTCGGTGGCTTTCTTCACGCTTTTCTTCGGGTTACTTTTTCCGACGTAAACCATTTCAAGTGGAATCTTTGCCGCACGAGCTACGTCCTGGATTTTGGTAGTGAAAGATCGTATCCATTCTACGTCGTCTCCGCCGTAGAGACAAACATATTTTCCTTCTCTTATCCATGTCACCAGCAACGGATCAATCTCATCGACGAGAAGCTCCATTCTCCATGTCTCCTCATTCCAGAGAGATTCCTCCCTGGCGCTGGTGAACGGGAATGCGATGCTCCCCCATATATAAGCCATATGCATGGCATTTGGATTCACAACCTTCCCATCGGCATTCACGGTTACAACCAACGGCCTCTTTCCGAAGTTCCACACTTTCCTCACGTACTTTACAACGGCTGGATCCACCAGCGACGGCTTCCGGACTGCGTGCCAGGGCATCGTTAACTTCAACTTATCAAACGATTCTTCCATCGCCGACGTCCATGTAACGTCAGGGTCAACAATGGGAAGCCAGACTACTTCAAACTGCCTATCGAAACGGCCACCTTGGTACGCAGAATCGCTCATGAAGATCTGAACCAGGACAAAGAGCTCCTCCACGGTGATGTTGAGGTCGGAGATTAGTACAAGAACTATCTTGCGTCGGAGCACGTCAACGCCGCACTTTTTCTTGGTGGAGAGATCGATGAGAGGATAGGCGTGGTCGTCTTTGGAAGAGAAGAGTGCTTTGAGTGGCTTAATGTTATCCGATTGAGGAGTTTCGAAGAGATTAACCAGTAACTTGTATGCTTCGACATGTCTCTTCTCATCTAAATCAAAATCACAATAATTAGGGTTAGAAATATCCGACAATGAAATAATTAGGGTTAGGAATATTACCAACATGACGACGACAGAGAGCCAGGAGATTTCTGAGGTGATCGAGTATGTTAGTGAGTTTATGGCTCAGACTGGACAACTCCCAAATCTCCGATGTAGAAATGTAATACTCATATCCCATCCCAATGAGACCAACGAAATGGGAAGCACAGGCGGCGGCGCTTCTGACAAGCCAGTAAACGGCAGTAGGAATGTGAGCCAGTGCCATGGAGAAATCCGGCGAGTCGACGGCACCGATATAATCAGTTGGGAGTTCCTTAAACTCAACCACGCATTTGGTAACATCCAACATGGTCTTGATAAGCATTTCAATAGTGTCAAACCTCGGCTTCATTACCTCAGAATGCTTGTGTAGATCCGGCATATGCTTCAGACGTGCTATACCGGTGGCCAATGGATTGATGGTGTTCAATTGAGCTGTAAGAAAGAACTCACCGTAGTTGACAGCTAAAGCTGCCATGATAACCACAGCCTTAGCATCCCACGAGTAGTTGGCTAACATAGTGAAGAGTGAAACCGCAGTGGAATGTCCTCCACTCTCGCCGCCGCTCTCCCTTGATATCTCGCACGAAATCTTATGGATAATGTAGGCAAGCGCCTCCAATGTATCAGTAGAAGTGAGGATAATATTCTTGTCCGTACTATTTTCTACCTCGGCCACTGCCGCTGCAGTCGTCTGAGAAAGAGCCAGTGATAGGGATGTGAGTGTTGCCCGGTTGAAAACATCTTCGACGATGTGGAGGAGAGGTCTGGTGTCTATTTCACGTCCATCAGGTACATGTGTTGCTAGAATCTGCTTCATCACTGAACTGTCATCTGATGAAAAGAAGTAATGACGATGCGGTTTGATGAGCTGCATTTTGTTGGCCGCCATTGCTGAATCGACAATGAAGGTTCTTGCTTGTGATGGCTTCATAGTCGGCCGGCCGGCCGACTATTATATGGATGGATGGATTGATGCAGAATGAGATTATGGGAATAAAGACAACGTCAAGAATCAACTACGTTACTTGAATCCGAGGTTAATTGTACGTATATATGTTCAGATCGAGTTTGCAAACCACAATTTTCGAATCTTTTCCCCGTCGTAATTGCGAAGAACACTCCAGACTGACATGGCTGTAACCTGATACTCAGCACAAACTTCGCCGAAATATTAATCAAATACATAATAATAATTAATTAAAACTATAGGGTTATTTGCAGATTTAACCTGGCAACTATAAAGGGTAAATATGTAAAATCAGGATAAAATATTTGAACGGTTGAGATGAAACCTGGATATAATTGCAGATATACTAAATAGTAATACAATATTTACAATCATACACAACTGAAAGTCTGAAACACAGCAAACCAAGTGATACAGGCAGGCTAAGGAGGCAAGAACATTCACAATTCACTTCTTAATCAGTGAAAATATAATTACATAATTACTGCATAATGGTAAATGCTCATTTTAATTGTTTGATTGTGCTTTTGAAAATAGGAAGCCCTGTATTCCAAAAAGTGAATCAAAGGAACTATGATTCTTTATTTCTCTCATGATTCCGAAGCCGAAACCGAAGCCGAAGCCGGCTGTAATGGGTTTAGAAGTGGTCCAGCTGGGTCTTCAATACATTTATCACCACCTTTTACAACATCTTGTTCTCTGGTAGGATACAGTGCATAGTGTTGGAATATGAAGAGAACATCAAATACCACAACTTCCTGCATCAAAGAAAAACAACTGATCAGAATCTGATATTACAACATTCTTTAATCCATAAACCAAACAAATCTGATTGCAATTCTAACCAATGAAAGTAAGGTTTTTCCAATGTTTCCGTAGAAATTAACCCAAGAATCTGCAGCGAATGCAAGAGTAAAATGAATATCAATTGGCGACAAATTAAAAAACACTTGTTGAGAAGAAGAAGAAGAAAGAGGGATTTTCGTATCTGACCTTGGTCTATAGACTGTACGCCCATTTGAAAAAAGCTTAATAAACCACCAGTTAGATCGAGCAAAATGTTGCCGATACTCCATCCAACTGTGCTCTTCCGTTGAAAATTCATTATAGCCTGATTGTACGATAATTACCAAAAAATCAATAAAAATTACACTTTCATTTTAAAAGGGTAAAGCTCAACAGTAAACATAAAAAACCACAAGACCCCATGTTACCTGCGGAATATACTTAATGGTTGTCATTACAACCTGAATTACACTGAAAAGGAAGATAAAATTATATAATCATGAGATATACAAAAGTCAGTACTTAGTAGAGAGTAGAGGGAAATGGGTTATACTTAAACACAGATATGAGCCAGAGCCAAGAATTTTTCGGCCAAGCTATGATCAAGCATACTATAGCAGCAGCCCATGCAACAAATGTAATTGCTGAGGAAGTGAGTGATACCTTCTGATTCCCACGCTGTTAACAAATTTTGGTAATTATCCATATATGTTAGCTAATGCCAAATAATGGAATCCAAGAACCATTAAAGTAACAGTAGTACTGGTAACAATAGTAAAATAGTAAATATCATGAACTAGGATTCTCACTTCATAGATTAGAACTTGGAATAAGGTAAATCCCGTTAATAAGACAGCATGTACTGAGAAGGCAACGTCGTTTGCAGCAACGGGAATCAACTGCATACCATTGATAGAACAAAATAGAATCATTTGTCCAACGACGTCATTTTGATTTGTTTTTTATGAAAAAAAAAGGTAGTTGGCTAGTCACGATCCAAACTATTACGTTGTTTAAATGAGAACAAATAAACAACAAGAGTTTATAAGAATTTGTTATTCAATCAATTTTTTAATGTTATCACTATCTTTGATCCTTTGCCGAAATTGACAAGAACCCAGTAGTTTCAAAGAAGCAATTAAAACTTGTGGTTGAACTATTCATATGTATTTTGGCGTTGAAATCACGGGAAATAGAAATGAAAATTATGGAATTTATGAAATCTAACCAAGATTGAGAAAGTTAAAGATTTGGTTTTTAGTAAAATTATGGAATTTATTTTCTACAACCATCGATAAAACAAAAATCCGAAGCTACAGACAAAGCTAACCTCGTCGTACCCATATTTTTCATGGTACTGCTTCTGAAGAACGGAACTGAAGAAGAGAGCAGCGTTGTAGATGAGATACGACGAGTGTTTTGTCATATTCAGAACCAGGAAATCAAAATTCAACCCAACAACACTTGAAAATCACAGAAGAAGAGTGAAATTACAAATAATGAAAAACAAAGAAACCCCTAAAACACAGTTAAGAACGGATAAGTACCTTTTGCGTTTGTAGTTTAGGATCACTTGCGGATAGAAACTACATGACCAAGAGAAGAATGCCCCCCAACCAAAAATCTGGTACACCAGCTCCAACGACAAAGAGTTCCAAGCCGCCATCTTCCCCGATCCCCTTGGAAGCAGTTAGATTCGTCAGATACTTTTAAATCCGAGCGAGCACGTTTAATTACACACGTACCCTTCAGAGTCCATTCAGATCACGTTAGTTTAAAAGATACGTCGTCTTCCAAATTGATTCAAACAGACATACTCTTGTTTTTTGGGGAATTTATCAGATATAACCTCGTATTTATATTATATATAAAAAACATCCACTCTATCTGGATCTAACTTCAGATTGGCCCCCCTTAAATTAAATGACTATCTTAAATTAGAATTTTAATTCAAATCAAGCATAATATGTCAAAATAATAGAAGAAAAAAATTAAAAATAATTATTTGTTTATAAGATTCTAAAGTTGTAGGTATTTTCATTTAAGACAATATATTATTAATCTTGTCCATTAGATCGACTTTTCGTCGTACATATGTTAGTGTCTTTTGCAGTACATTATTTAACGTCGTACATGTGTTAGTGTCTTGTGCGGTATATTATTTTAGTCATTGAATTAAATATTAATGAACACGACTTAATAACGCACGACGACGCATTCAAAATACGACGCACCGCCTTATTTTTACATCTTCATTACTTTTAATATCCGTAGATAATTATCTGAATTCGATTATATTTAATCGAATTTGGATACAGAAATTGAAAATCCATCTAAAGGTTGGGATCTGGTGAAGGTAGCTAACCGCATAGGATCTGGTCGCATCAGATCCTCTTCGATAAAAAAAACTCTTTTAATTCTAATTTTTTGGATAGGTTAGTTTGTTGAACGACAAAAACTACTTCTGATTAGTATTTAAATAAAGCTAAGTGCTTAGGTGGTTAACGGTTAACCTAAATACTAAATAAATAAAAATAAGGTTACTACAGCTATCAACCGTTCAACACATTAGGTGTTCGCACCTAACAATATAATTAACCTTTAAAAACTTTTTAAAATTCGATTAACTCAGTTGATCACAGACACTATTAAAATGTGATTAAAAGACTAATTAAAGTGTATGCATTTTAATTTTGATTTTAATTTACTTATTTATACCGTTTAACTTATAAAAAAAACAGTTGGACTTTGGAGCGAAAATAATAATACATACGTACGCACGCGTCTCGAAATTTAAGTCTTTATATTTACATGCATCCAAAACCCTAATGATCGATCGATATTCTCTTTTTTTTCTCTCCTCGGAAAATGGAAACAAAGGAAAATAAATCATCGACGAAGATCGGAGAGACTTTCGTCTCCGAGATAGACACTGATGAGGTCTACGAAAACCCAAGTCCTCTAATACAAAGGACACCGGCTCCTCCACCGTCTGGAAATATCCGATCAGCACCCACTCGGCGTCTGTCCTTCAACTCCACCCTTATGCACTCCATCCTCCCGACATGTCTCTTCCCTGCATACCCATCCTTAAACTCTCCTTCTTCTGCCTCCTCCTCCTCCTCTCGCCGTCGTCATCTCACTGGGACTCTCTTCGGTCCACGCAATGGTCGAGTTACCTTCGCCATCCAGTCCGACCAGTCATCCCCACCAGGATTGATGCTTGAACTAGCTTTCCAGACCGCCGACCTAGTCCAGGAGATGGCGACGGGGACTGTGAGGATTCTTCTCGAATGCGAAAAGAAAACGGAGATGGGGTTCTATTCTTTGTGGGACGAACCGGTGTGGACCATGTATTGTAACGGAATGAGAACCGGGCATGCGTCGTCAAGGAAGTGGGGAGAGTGTGACAAACATATTTTCGACAAGATTGGTACTGTTTCTGCCGGAGCTGGAGTTCTACCACCGATGTCTCCGTTTCCAAAGATGGGAGCGGACATCAATACGGGGAGCGACGAGGGCATGGAGACAATGTTTATGAGAGGTAAATTTGAAAGGATCGTCGGAAGTAAAGATTCCGATGCGTTTCATATGATGAGCCCCGACGGAACTACTGGATCGGAGCTCAGTATATTTCTGCTCCGACTTTAACTCTTCTGATATAAAACGTGTTTCATGGATGTATCGGTATCCCCATCGTCGTCATAATTCGTGTATTTAAATTTATATTTCGTGTGCTTAAATGATTTATTCGGGTAACGTATCTATTGTCTCAAATGAAAATTAGGGAATCCGATTACGATAACAAAAACTGAATCCGAACAAATAACGAGTTGAAATTTGAAACGGACGTAAAGAATCCGAATAAATCGATTATAATATCTGATTAAGAGTAAGAGAATCTGTTTCTGACGACAGTAGTCGATGGTTGCCGCATCGCTCTAGAAGCAATGGCTCTTAGATTGGTCCTTGCAGAATTAACTGTTGACGATCTCGTCGGAGCCTGAGCCGGAGGAACAGGCAAGCTTCTGCTGCTTAAGAATTCCTGTCTTTGCAATCTCAGTGCCAAAGCTGCGTCCTGCGACTGATCGGGAACTCTCCTGTTTCGTGTCGTCGTTCTATTGTTACCGGACGTCTCTTGAGAATTCTGCGTAGTCATCGTTCGATTAAATTCTGCCAAACTAACCAATTCGCTACTCATAATGAAACTGCTGTTGTTTCTGGAATCTCCCCTTCTTCCCCCTCTGTTTCTTCTCTCGTTGCTACTGGTTCCTCTGTTTTTTGGGCTATCTCCGTCACCCACCACCATGCTCGCCTTTCTTGCCTCGATTTCTTTGGGGAAAAGAAGTTGCACTGTATTCCATAGAACTGTGTTCACGGTGCACGATCTCCCGTTGCTGCGTAAAAATCAATAAATAAGTAAAACAGCGTAGATCGTTTGCGTAGATAGAATTTCGACGGAAGTAATTAATTACCTGATGATTTGCCGACATTTTGGACATTTCTTCCCACATTTTGTTGCTGCGGATTTCAAACATTTCTTGCAAAAGCTATGGCCGCATGGCGTAGTGCTAGGTTCGTAGCAAATATCCAGACAGATCTATAGAGGAAACACTAGATTCAGATCAAGATTTTAAAAAAAAGGAAATGGGTCAAGATTTATGTACTTACAGCACAGGAAAGCTCTTCTCTCAATTGATCCATGCAGGGAAGAACCTTGCCCGTTTCTTCTTTGATCTGTTTTTCTTTTTCTTCTTCGCCGGATTTCTTATTCTCATTGACAGCTTCTTCGTCGTCGTCAAGGCATAAAACCGTAACAGGAATCGAAGTCGAATTCTTTCTGGTCGTCTTTTTACTCCTGTGAATCCCACGAGAAAAAAATTAACAGTCGATCCGGTAGATTTGGGTTTTTCTTCTTCTTTCCGATCTCACCTTTTTGAATCAGTGGGAGGCGTTTTACTGAGGAAGATTCTTCGTTTTTTGCGTTTAGAAATACTTCTTTCAGGGGTGTCCTCGACGATTAGACCTGCAAGGAGCGACTCTTCGTCCCACCCTGCCAGCTCAACGGCGGTTCGAAAACCGGGGCTTATCAACAACTCTTTCATCTCTGTGGGTTGTGATCGACTTCCTTTGATCGGTCTCGGTGGGTTCATGCTTCTAAAGACCTCTTCATCTCCTCCCATGTTTTCTTCACCGTTCGCCTGAGATGGAGTCGCTACTATCGAGAGAGAGAGAGAGAGAGAGAGAGAAGAAGAAGAATAAAAAAGTTGTATATTTGGAAATATTTGTGGGAGAAACAACGGTCGAAAAATTCAAAATGTAACGGCTAAATGCTACAATAAATAAGATTCTATTTTAAATACAAAAACTATTTTATTGGATTTTATTTTATTATAATTTCTATTTTATTATTTTTATATCATCCAAAAATAGAATAATTTTATTTTTCTAAAAAAAATAAGGGTAAGCTTTTACTTGATTTATATGAGAACCATAAAAATGAGAACTATATCAGAATCTTGCATCTTGACCCTTACATATAAATCTAATGGTGATTTATATAGTTTATTATTTAAATCATTTAGGGATGAAGATCTTTATGTAGATATTTCAACGGTCGTGATCTGGTTCTCACAGAGTTTTCACATATCCGATTTTTACTAGAATCGTTCTCAAAAAAATAAAAATTCCAAACTAATATAAAATAGAAAAATTTCATTAAAAAAATAATATCCAAATTATAAAATAGATAATAGAATTATATCCATCTGAGGAATTCATTGGACACTTCTATCAGTAACTAATTGAAATATATGAAAGAAGCCCAATACAAGAAAAGCTACTGACATTCATCTAAATGAAGATATAATTATAAAGCAGATCATTCATACTACAGAATGAGAATTCAAAAAATACCGTTACAAGAAATCATACAAATGTAGAAATGAGTCAATGGCTTATCAACACTGGAATGTTTTTACTATGCTAAACTTAGAGAAACCTGAAAGGAGCGAAGGAAACGTCCGTTAATCAAAGTATATTTTAAATCTAATACAATGTCTTATATTTGACTTTAAACTTATGTCTGAAATAACTAATTGCATTGTTTTGTCTCGGAAGATTAATCTTTCATATTTTGATTATTCTTGTAATACTCCGAATCAAAAAAGATATTATATTTACTTAAATTAAGAAACCATGTGAATGAGCGAATGGTTTTTCTAGAATGGGTTAGAGAAATTATTTTATGTTAATTTGAATCTGATCTCAATAAGACAATAAATAAATAATTATTTCTATTTTTTTGTCTTATTGACTTTTTTACTCACTAATTGCATTAGTCAATTTTTCAAGTCAACATCAAGCATGATATGTTAAAACAAAAGAAGACAAATTGTGAAATCATTTTCAGAACTTCTTAATTCTTATATGTGGTTCTCAACTTTACAAATCATGATATAAAATGCACAACACAATTACACCTTATCCTTAAAAAAATGTCGTTGTTTAATGTCATTCAAACAATCATTAATGTACAGTTTTATAAGAAATCATCTTAATATAAATTTCAGATCAGCCCAATTAATCAAAAACATATTGATTTTAACTATTGTTGATGATTTTATTGTTATCATAGCTTGATCGATGATAATCAGACAAACTAGATCGAAAACCAGCAAAATTCCTGAACTCAGAGAATCAACCCGAAAACCCGCAAAATTTGGTGAGAACTTAAAACTGGAATATCTAAACTAATGGTGGGTTGAAATTCAACAAACAGAATTCTGACTCACCAAAAAACATAAAAGGTAAAAATATGAAAAATGAAATGATCCAAAAAGTCATATCTATAGGAGAATCTATCTCTTAGGAGAAAATCTCTTTTGAAAGTAAAAACGATATGAGTAATCACTTGCATGTAGTGGATCGAAAGCTGATGGCAGGGTTTCCCTAGGAAAAGGGAAAAAAATATCAGAAACACGCCAGAGTTTTTTCACCTCTCATTGTTCAAGACCCACTACGCGAGAACGATGAGATATAATTCGTTTTAGAAAATATCGAGACAGTCCTCAAAGGTTGTTGAAGGCTTAAACGATCGTAAAATCACTTAGCTGGATCAATGCGAAAGGTACGGGGTGGATCGCATGCGATCACATTTTTTTGTTTTTTTTGAAATTTATATATTAATATATATTTAAATTTTTATGGGTGAGACGTAAGTAGGAAGGAGAATCTTTGAAAAAAATGATTGACTACGAATGAACACACAAACGCACAAAAAGGAACTATCGGAATATTATCATTTGAATAAATAAAATAAAATATCTATATTTCTTAACAAGGTACTTAAATTAAATTTTGGATTAGGTCCACAAAATTTCCACGCGGACACAAACATTAGGAAAGAAAATATAATAAAATAATAAAACAGGGTTAAAATTAATATTTATTAATCGAATGACCCACAAGCTGGTACTTGCTTCTCCCCTGAGAGAGGAGGAACCCGACAAGGAGCTTCTCGGTGCTAGAGACGAAGCTTCCTGTTTAATCATCATCATTAGGAGTTTCGAAGAGAACTACCTACTTTCCTCCTTATTTAATACCAACGGATCAACCACATTCGATCCGATCAATATTGAGACGAACGGTGGGTTCTCTCCGGTACCCGTTAAATCAGGAACAGGACTCTGTCAATCTGTCATGCCAAGGGAATATATTCTCAGTCGGTGATGCTTTGAATCAGATTCACGATGAACTTCCCAAAGTAGAATACTGTGAGTTGCTTAAGTGGAGAAGGAGCGCAGGTGGGAGCAGGAGAAAAGGAATTTTTTAAAAGAAAAAAATGAGCTGCGTTGGTCTGGTTGCCAGAAAAGGACGGGAGAAACAGAGATATCAAGAACATTTTCGGCTTGTTTCGGGGTAATACCTGGTTCTTGTTTCTGAGGATGTCGATTTTTTTGTTTTGTTTTTTGAATTTAATTAACGAATTAAATCTTCAAACAGGTGCATTCCTTACAAACTGATAGAAGAAACTCCGGTAGAACATAATCATTCCGATGATCTTCTAAACAGATTAAGAGTTGTCATGATTTCAACACCGACTCAACATGATTTCGTCTTCCCAAAGGTAAGCAGTTTTTTTTTTTCTGAAACAAGCCATTCTCTGTGATTGAATCGATCGATCGATTGACTCTTTTCTTTATTTTATAGGGAGGATGGGAAAATGATGAAACAGACGAAGAAGCAGCCTGCCGTGAAGCACTTGAGGAAGCTGGAGTCCGAGGAGTTATTCGCGGAGAATTGGGTGTTTGGGATTTCAGAAGCAAGAGCAAACAAAACATGTCGCATCTCAAAGGTTGGTGCAGAGGTACCATGTTCGCATTAGAAGTCAATGAAGAAATGACTTCATGGCCGGAGCAAGATACCTACGAAAGGAAGTGGGTAAGTCCAGTGCTGCTATTCCCCGTTGTTTTATCTTTATATCTATCTCAATCGGTCGTCTGTAAATTAATTTCTCCATTGTTGTTGTTAAGAACAGTTGACCGTGAAAGAGGCGTGGGAGGTTTGCCGGTACGACTGGATGCGTGAAGCTCTGAAAAATTGCATGGTGTTTCTATCTGGAAAAACGGAATCAACCGCTATGACCGAGATACCAGAGCCTTCGATCTCCACCAGTGTGAGGCCTTTGACGGAGAGCAGTTCAAAGGGTAGTATATCTATGATTTGTATAGATGGTTAGATGAAACTAGATAAAAATTATTTCCTAACTCCTTGTAGTGTGTACCAACAATTCAGATGACATACCTGTAATTTCTTATGATGACGACGACGACGATGAATTGGATGAATTGATGATTAAACCCTAATTATTAGGGTAATTTCTATTTACATTCTAATAAAATTATGAATGAATGAAATCATTTATATTTACAGTTATAACTACGGAGAGATGAGAATCGACCGGCGGTTATGTTTTGTGTTTTCCGACAGTTAACAGAGAATGAAGTTATTATATATATATAGTATATCGAAAACCACACTTCCACGTAGTTGTATAGTTGTATCAAGAATGGATCCGACAGAGATGATCACAGTTGTATCAGTTGATGATGGTAACCGTAGTTCCTCCCATCACGCCTCCCGTCACAGTTCCCGTCAGATCTCCCCACGACCACCACCGGCGATCATTCCTAACAAGCGAAGAGTAGCAGTGGCCAAAGGTGTTCAGAAGACTTTATCCAAGACTTCAATGCTCGTTAACTTCTTACCAACCGGAACTCTCCTCACCTTCGAAATGCTCCTTCCTCCCGTCTCCGGTGATGGGTCTTGTTCCCCTGTCAGCACAATGATGATACACCTCCTCCTCGCCATCTGCGCCGCCTCCTGCTTCTTCTTCCACTTCACCGACAGCTTCAAAGCACCCGACGGCACGGTATGCAGTGAATAATATTAAAAAAAAAATTTGGGTGTACGAATTATAAAACTTTTGCGTGTTTGAAATTAAATGCGAAGGTGTACTACGGATTCGTGTCTCCGGCAGGACTATCGCTGTTCAAGACCGGACTGGGAGTAGAAGTGCCAGACGAAGAGCGTTACAAGATGAGATTCGTGGATCTCCTCCACGCCTTGATGGCCGTAATGGTGTTCGCCGCGATCGCGTTTTCCGATCTCCGTGTGACAAACTGTTTATTCCCGGGACATGTGAAGGAGATGGATGAAGTGATGGAGAGTTTCCCTCTGATGGTAGGCGTTGTTTGCAGTGGTCTCTTCTTTATATTTCCAAACACTCGCTATGGCATTGGGTGCATGGCTTCTTAATCATAAAAGTTAACCTCAAAATGTTTGTACATCATCATGGATTGATAACCAGTTCAAACTAACTTGGAATTATAATTAATCAAAGTAATTGAAATAGATAGATAAAACAATGATCAAAATCCAAAGCAAAGTAATTAGATGTTTTTTTTATTCTTGTTGGATTGGATGGAAGAAGAGCTTATCTTGTTCCAACATCGAATGGAGATGAGGGTTGGAATGACGACCCAGAAGGCGTTTGCAGTGATGTAGTATGCCCAGTAGTAGTAACGACTTGTGTAGAAGTTGTCGCCGTCTAAGTAAGACGTCAAGAAATAAACCAGACATCCGTATAATTGGGCGAGACTGGCTGCAAATTGAATTGTGTAACTGTATGGTTTTCGTGTCCATATGGCGTACCTGATGAACCGATTGAATTGAAAGAGGGAAAAAAATTAACAAAAGATTGGGAATTGATTTAGGGTTTGAGATTCATACAATGACAGAAAACTTGCAGGGCCGGTTAGAACAGCGGTGATCCCTTCAACAGATACAACAGCGGAATCTCTACTCACGTATCTTGAATCACCTTTTCCATACTCTTTCCCTGCAATGAATGATCAATTAATTAATCTGATCCGTAACGGATGATGGTGGATACGGAGAATTTTACATATTTCGGAGAGTATCATTGGCGATTCCTTCGCGAAGAACTCCGGAGAGAAGACGAAGTAGCCCTCTATAATCATGTGCGTTAATCCCGTAAATAACCACCAACACATGAGTGTCCGATCCATTTTTGTTAATTTGGGGGAAAGACCTGTCCAAACATCGATTGTTCCCAGTTTCAATTTTTTCCCCATTCAAAGATTAAGAAGCCAGATCTGTCGCCGAGGGAGTGACGAAGTGGGTGTACCTGAGAGAATCCAGACGAGAAACACGCCGGCGATCGAGGAAAATCCATAGACGGCGAGAATGCGACCGATTGACGTGACGCAAGGGACGAATCCAGGTAGAATGAGATCTCTAGGTACGTATGGATGGTCGATGACGGCGGGCGACATTTCCTGTGTTGGCTGAATGCTCCGGAGGCTCTACCTTTTTTCTTTTTTATTTATACTAGACGAGTTATATTAAATAATAATAAAAACGATGAATCTAACTTGTACTGATTACTCAAGTTAACTCTCATAAAGAGTAAGTACAAGAATGGCTAAAGAATTACAAAAGTGTCCTTTTTTATCGGTGGTAGTTTTTGTAATTTTCATAAATTTACTACTAATTATTTTTCAAAATAAAAAATTCTAAAAAAAAATAATTATTATGACTTTAGTAAACGGGTCGGTCGCCTAGAGTCTGGGTCCGCGGGTATCTCTCCTTCCAGATCAGCTTCCGAATTGGTTGATTGTTCCTCAATGCCTAGCTCCTGAGTCAACTAAACCGTAGTTGATGCTATGTCGAGGGGGATTGTTACAAGATCCCGATGGATCTATGAGGGCATGAACCGATCTGTTACACTATCGAAAGATCACTCGCACCAAGTGTTGGTACCACGGACCGTGGACCTAACCACCGATGACCAGACCGGGCCACACGACAAGCCACACACTGTGGGTTGGGCGACTCACAGTCTTTGGAGGGAGGGGAATCTACGACATAAGAATGGACTCTCTATGACCATCGCTTATATAAAAAATCGCACAGGTTAAGTTTGAAAGATACAGCTACCAGAAGATGAGATGGAACTTCGCTATTGGTTACTAACCTACAAGTCGAAAATTAACAAGTTATACCTATTCTACACATCCTATCGTACTTTTAGTTGTTTATTTAATTGTTTTCTTATTGTAGTTTTGTAATCTCTTTATTTTATTTTTAATCTAAATCGTCTTAAAAAAGAAGATCATATCGAGCAAACAACGCCGACGTCGACTGATTAACCAGAAGCATCCAAAAAAAAAGATCATGTCCAGCAACCAAATTCAGAATATTTGAAAAGACGTCGCAAGAGGCAGGAAGGGTATGGAAAGAAAGAAAGGACAAACCAACACACAACTGGTCAAATGGATACTTGTACGTCGCAAACCAAAACAAGCAACACAACATGTTGAACCACTGAACAATGCGAGGAACGTACACACAGAGAGATTGCATGCTTTTGGAACAGATGAGACTCAAAAGATACAGGTAGAAACCCTAGAAGAGGCCAGGGCAATGAGGATATCGGAGAATCACAACAAAATCGTGCAACACAATGGATCCCGTCGACAACATTTATTATTAGGAATGTAACTCCACAAAAACTATAAATTAAAAATATACCCCTATTGTAAATATTAATCTCAGAACCCTGAGATACATAGATATTATATATACAACTCTTTAAGTATATTTATTTCAATCTATAATAACATTAACCCCTCACATTCCTTTTCTATGAATTTCCATAAATAATTAATTCTCATATCCATCATATTTATTTCCATATTAGTAATTAATATCAAACACCAACATACCCGTTAGGTGTTTACTATTTTAACCTATCCAAGCCTCCATCATAATCACGTTCCTAGCTACAACACACACACACTGATCATTATCAACACATTCTGCTGTTCAACGCTTCTGCACAACTCTATCATCAAACCTGCAAATCATCTGTTGGATAATCGAGTTAAACTCCAATCAATCGATCATCCAACAGTATCAATATATTTACATACATATATTTAAGCATCACATATTTCATTTATCATTCAATTACATTGCTTAAGTATTACATATCTATATGATTGTTTGATCATATCATCTATATCAAAATCTATCATTTATACTCAATAGTGTTCAAACATGTAAATAAGAATCAAGAAATCGTAGTTAAAAAAAAAATTGTTATGACTTATGAACACTAGCATTAACATCGATATAGGTTAAACTTTGAATTTATTCAGAAATTCTCCTTGTGAAAATCGAATTTCGTAGTCGTCTTTTTAGAAAAATCACGTGCAAGATTCCCAAACTCTTTGGTCAACACAGGGTTTCCACAATAGAAAACTCTTGTTTCATAAAATAATGTAACCGTTGATATATTATTTGACTCTGATGTATATAAGTTGGATTGGACTGAAACACAACTTAAACCCAAATGGTTAAACCCCTTTGAATATACAAACTTACCGATGCGCTTGTCGCGGTTGTTGAGTCCGATCCGTTTATACACATTGTACCATTTGGGTTTGGCAAAGTGTGACTTGACATGTGTCCCGGAGACGACGTCAACGCCGGTCTTGGCATGGTTGAGTGACTGAATCATAGCAATCAATGCCGACCGAGCATCACCTTTCTCGTAGACACTGGTGCAGTAGTTGTGTAACTCTATCACACCTTTTTTATCACACCTATATGTAATAATTTTTTATAGGGTGTTAAATGTAATTTTTACAATATATTCATATTTTTTAAGGGTTGATGTATAATTTTTTTGTGAATTTAAGGGTTTATATACTCTCCTCCGTTCTCCCCCAAACTTTAATCTTCTCCGGCCTCCGGGAATCTCTTGTTAGATTCTTCACTGTTATTGCTGCCTTGCTGGAAATCTCTTCTCCAGTTCTCCCTCCGTTGCTACTTGCTGGATTCTCTCATTTCTCTGGTATTTATTTGTTGATCTTGTTTGTTGTTTCTACATATTATTTGGGTCTGATGGATATGATACGATGGTGATGGTCTGATTGATTTTATTGATGTTTGATTTAGTTAGTTGATTAGTCCTCATATGAAGTTAGGTTTTCCGGTCTGCATACGAAGTTAGAACTCACATGTTAATGTTCTGTTTTTGAAAAAGAAAAGCACATTAAGAGATTTTCTTTTCATCTTCTCACGTATATTCAAGTTTGGGAATGTTGAAAATTGACGGCGGTATTGTTCCTGATAGATTGTTGAAACTCAAATCCCTAAAAAAATTCCAAGGATGTGAATTTAATGATTTTATATTGATGAAATGTGTTGTTACTTGTTAAACAAATGGAGAGTATAAAAAAAATAAAACTTCCAGATATGCCAAATTTTCAAAATCTCCAATGCTGGATCCTGGATGGAATCGTACCAGCTATTCTAGTGTTTCTTAAAATCCTATTATCATTCAAACACAGCTAAAATATAATTATTATGTAAATCAAAAAAATATAGATAGATAGATCATATATAGATGAATCTTTCTTAATGGTTTAGGGTTAATGTATTGAATATTCCTAAATCGATTTGAATATTATTTAATGTATTGAATATTAATTATGGAATGAATGTATTAAATTTTTATAGGTTTTTATAATCTATTTTATGAATAGGTCATGCCAAAAAATTTATAGGTTTTTAAATTAGTACAATTTTTTAGGGTTAAAGTTAGGGTTTGTAAAGACAGGCGATAAAATCCTAAATTTTGGGTATTACCTCTTTTGCTTGATAGGTCGATCAATTGTTGTTTTATGATCAGATTTTGTAAAGAGCAAGATGGTTTAAATTTACGAAATTATCAATTGTTAATTGGTTAACCTTTCAAGTGATTTCGTTTTTTGTTAGGGTTTTAGTCTTTTAGAGAAGCCCTTTGCGGTAGAATCTGAAACAACATTATGGTAGTGATGGGGAAGGCGGCGCACATGCGTCTGGAGGGTGGCAAACACTTCCGACAAAGGATACTCCTCTCTACATTATCCTCAGTCCCGATTGTAATAACTAATATACGGTCTGATGACACCACTCCGGGGCTCCTTCTTCATGAAATATCCCTCCTCCGCCTTGTGGAAAAAATATCTGATGACTGCACTATTGAGATAAACGAAACAGGTAAGAATAAGAAATTGATTTTTTTTTTATCATTTTTCGTTGTTGTGGTTTAATTTTTTTGGGACGGGTTTTTTGAAGGGACAAAATTGAGGTATAAGCCAGGTGTGATCATGGGTGGAAAGCATTTGAAGCATGACTGTGGACTTAGTCAGGGTATTGGATATTTTCTTGAGCCGTTGATTGTGTTGGCGTTGTTTGGAAAGAAACCTTTGTTGATTAAACTCAAAGGTGAAATTTCTTTGTTCTTCAATTAAACTAAAATTATTATTTTACTTTGGTTGTGTGTTGAAGTATTCACTGTTCTTTGGTTCTCATGCAAATCATGCAATTTTTATTTGTTAACTTGCATTATAATTACAGGAATCACCAATGATTCTCGAAATCCATCTGTGGATACTTTTCAGTCAACCACATTTCAGATGCTAAAGCGTTTTGGAGTTCCTGATGAAGGTTTGATGTTGAAAATTGAAAACAGAGGCATCCCTCCTCTTGGAGGTGGTGATGTTGTTCTCAGAATTCCAATTATTCACAGTAGCCTGTCGGTTAGTTTTTTTTTCATTTTCAAAAGAACTCGGGTATTTTTCTTGCAGAACATTTCTTGATTCTTAAAAATCATCTTTACTACTTGCAGGCTGTAAATTGGATTGATGAAGGAATGGTTAAAAGAATACGTGGAACGACATTTTCAAATTTTATATCTTCTGAAGTCGAACACCAAACAAGAAAGGCAACACGAGGAATCTTTAATAACTTTATCCCAGATGTTTTTATTCATACCGACCATAGATCAGGTCCCGCTGCTGGAAGGTAGCATTTACTCTCTTATTAGAATTCTCACATTTACATTTACAAATCTAAGTAAACTAGCGATTTTCCAGACGTCAATGTAAATTGATTTTTTATATATATTCTTATATCGTAATCCTGATTTCCTAATATCTCCAATCATTTGGTGTGGTAAAGACCTCTTGTTGGACAAAAAAGGTTGGGGGTTCAAGCACAATGAACATAAATATATAAAAAATTACCATTTACAAAATAAATCATGATCTCCTAAACAAAAAGGCTATTTTGGGAGTCTGTTTGATTGTAAACTGAGTTCAGTTTCTAAAAGCTATTTTTCAGTCATTTTTGTTCTATCTAAACAGTCTGATTATACTGATTGAAAATTTAAAATCATTGAATATTTTTAAAATAAATTTTTCCCATAACAATGACAAATGTTTAATGGCAGTAAATGCGAGTTCAGTTTGCATTAAAAAAAAAAAAGTTTTATAATTTGTACTTGTAGTCAAATGTAAAAATGACAAGATTATCGTAAATTACTGAATTTTATAAGTTTTCTGCTGCAGCTGTACTCATTCATCTTTGTATTTTATGAATTATCAGGTCACCTGGTTATGGCATCTCTATAACAGCAGAGACTACTTCAGGTTGTTTTATCTCTGCTGATGCAATTGTTTCTCGAGGTGCAAAACTGGATAATTTTGAAGAGGAGGAAGATAAGATGCCCCCTGAAACTTTTGGCATTCACATTGCTTCTATTTTACTTGGTGAAATTGAGCAAGGTGGAGTTGTTGATTCTATGCATCAGGTACACATTGAATTTGATTCTTTTTTTTCTTTTCAATTTTTGAGTAGTAAAAATATCGTGGTAGTAATTATAATAATTTGGAGAAAGTGCCAGTAAATAAAAATTTAGTTCTATGATTTCATCTCATCTTATATCTTCTGCATTTTCTCTATGATGAAAGAATCGTTCGTCATGTATGAATTGCAGGGGTTGCTATTTCTTCTTTGTGCTTTATGTCCACAAGACGTATCCAAGGTACGGGTTGGAAAGCTCACTCCATACGCAATAGACACATTGAGAAACATTAGAGACTTCCTTGGTGTCAAGTTCATCATTGAGCCTGATCCTCCGACAAACACAGTGATCTTAAAATGTCTGGGATGTGGATTAAAGAACCTTTCCAGGAAACTTTCTTGATTCTCTTTTTTTTTCACTTTTTTTTTCATTCTTCTTTTCGAAGTAAAAGTTTATTGTTAACTTATTGATTGATATAGTCTATCGATTATTCTTACCTTGGTATTTAGTAGTGTTTTTACCTTATTTGTCTAGCATTTAGGGATGTAATCTTTGTCGTTTGTTCTTCTCTAGATGTGCTAAGAGCTGGGTATGGATTGGGTATGATCTTACCCGCACCCTACCTTACCCAAAGTGGTCAGATATCGGGTATACCCAAAGTGGTCAGATATCGGGTATACCAAAAGTGGTCAGATATTGGGTATACCCAAAATTGGAAAGGGAGAAAAAGAGGGTTGAAAATGAAAAAAAGTTGGGGCAAGAAAAATAAGTTAAATATGGAGAGAGGAAAAAGTCACATGAAAAGTAATTGAAAAAAAAGTAAAGAAAAAAATATATTGGACAAAAGGACGTGAAGGAGTAAAAAGTAACAAAAAAAATGAAAGTACATAAGGATCTTCACCTCTAAAGGACAAGATGTAAAGTTTTCATATAGTTGATTTATATAAAGCTGACTTATATAAAATAATAATAAAAACGATGAATCCTAACTTGTACTGATTACTCAAGTTAACTCTCATAAAGAGTAAGTACAAGAATGGCTAAAGAATTACAAATTTAGTGTCCTTTTTTATGGGTTGTAGTTTAATTATTATGACTTTTGTAAACGGGTCGTCTAGGGTCTGGGTCCGCGGGTATCTCTCCTTCCAGATCAGCTTCCGAATTGGTTGATTGTTCCTCAATGCCTAGCTCCTGAGTCAAATGAATCGTAGTTGATGTTATGTCCAGGGGAATTGTTACAATTTAGGATTAGGGACCTATGGGCCTATGAATTCGATCTGTAGAATCGAAAGCACTATCGAAAGATCACTCGCATCTATTGTTGGTACCACGGCCCGTGGACCGAACCACCCACGGCTAGATCGGACCGCACGACAAGCCACAGAGTGCGGGCCGATGGAGGCCCAAAGAGGGAACAAGACCCAAAACACCCTATAAATACCCTCTCTGGTCCACTAGGGGGCTGGAAACAAAGGAGAGAAAACACTAAGTACAGTAGGGAGGAGGTGTGTGTGCGCGTGTGTGAGCACTTGTTGTTTGTAAGCTCACATATCATCACCTAGAATGATCACCCACCCTAAGGGCCCTTCAATGCTAATGAATATAGCGATTGCTCCTGGGTTCCTCTATCTGCCGACAGTCCATGATTATTGCTCTAAAAGTGGATTATAGAATGGAAGTTGCACATTACAACTCTTGTGTGCCCTTCATTCACTAGGGAAACGCTTGCAAGGGAAAGGTAAGATATACGTCATGAAATGATCATGTCGAGCAAACAACGCTGACGTTTGCTCATCGACTGTCCAACAACCAAATTCAAAATCTTTGAAAAGACGTCGCAGACACAGTTAATGAGGATATGGGAGAATCACAACAAAATCGTGCAGCACAATGAAACCAGTCGACAACACTTTTACTTAACAGGGTTTGATGTTGTTTGGTGATTGTGTATACCGAGTCTAGGAAGAATCAGAAGAAGATTAGTAAAAAATCGTCTGGATCTCTGACTACTTTGGGATCTCAATTAGTAAACCCTATATCTATTATTAAACATTCTTTATGCCTTTGGCATCTCAATTCATTCATTATATGTATTTCAAACATATAAATAAGAATCAAGAAATCATAGTTAAAAAAAACTTGTTATGAACACTAACATTAACATCCATATAGTTTAAACTTTGAATTTATTCAGAAATTCTCCTTGTGAAAGTCGAATTTCGTAGTCGTCTTTCTAGAAAAATCACGTGCGAGATTCCCAAGCTCCTTGGTTAGCACAGGGGTTCCACAATAGAAAACTCCTGTTTCATAAAACAATGTGATATATTATTTAACTTTAATATATATAAGGATTGTGCTGAAATCGAGTCACCCCAAATCCAAATGGTTAAACCCCTTTGAATATGGTTAAACCCCTTTGGATATGGTCAAACCCCTTTGAAAACCCCTTCATGGTTAAACCCCTTTGAATATACAAACTTACCGATGCGCTTGTCGCGGTTGTTGAGTGCGATCCGTTTATACACATTGTACCATTTGGGCTTGGCAAAGTGCGACTTGACATGTGTCCCGGAGACGACGTCAACGCCGGTCTTGGCATGGTTGAGTGACTGAATCATAGCAATCAATGCCGACCGAGCATCACCTTCCTCGTAGACACTAGTGCAGTAGTTGTGTAACTCGATCACACCTTTTTTATCACTCTCGGCGACCTCGTTCATCACACCCTTGAACCAGTCAAAGGAGCCTTGTTCTCTGGTAACCCAATAGAAGTAAGCTCGTTTCACCTTGAATTGGGATGCCGTCGACGACGATGACTTCGACCCATTCCCATTTTCGATCTCGTTCTCTTCTTCCTCTATTTTCTTCGTGTTGTAAACTATGTCTTTGACTATACTGATGAACGGTGTCGCTCCGATCCCAAGACCCACCAGAAGGACCACATCGTAGTTCTTGTAGTCCTGTGCCGGCGCGCCGTATGGTCCGTCGATCAGCACTCTCGGAAATCTACATTTCGATTCATTCATTCAGCTATATTTCGATTTTCTCCGATGTGTTAATGTAATAATGGATTGGAAAAATAAAAAAAACTTACTCTAGGGTCGGTCCTGCTGCAGCATTTATATCGGCCCTCAGCAACCCACTCTTGCCGCCGGTTGGTTTTTGGCATACCTGAAATCCATGGATTTTTTAGATATAGACGTTGAAGGTAAGGTTTATATGATAAAATATCCAAGAAGAAGGGAAAATATCTAAACAAACCTCCGAGAATACAGTCCGGAGCTCACTGGTCCAGTCCCCGAGTGTACGGATGTGAACGCTGAGGAAATCCTCGCCGGGAGCGGAGGTTATGGAGAAAGGATGCCATTCGAAGGGAGACACGGCTTTGCAGTTTACTAACATGTACTGTCCACTTTTGTACCTGAAACCTTGAGGTTTCGACACGTGGAGAGATAACACATTGCCGGGATAGACCGCCACTTTTAATATCTTGACTGGTTTCACCGACGACCGTAACATGCGTACAAGCCTCTCGGTGGCGTAGAGCAATACTGGTACGGTGAGATAGATCCAAGTTGACTTCTTCCAAACACCTGAAGAAAGGTAGAGCTTCCAGCCGTGGACGAGGAGGAGAGCGTAGACGATGACGAACAGATGGTGGGAGTACCAGAAGGCGTTGAATCCGGTGAATTTTTTCAGTGGTTTGGGAATATTAAGTCTACCCCGACGGAACCACGGTGAGGCTAGAGTGAAAGCTATTGCCATTAGAACGACCATCACGATTCCGGTCCACCCTTCTGTTCCTTTCACGAACCACCAGAAATTCGGCGGCTGTTTGTCGCCGAAGAACTTCTTCATTGGGACGTACTCGGCCTCAGTGGCGTGGATAAGCCTGGGGAAATCGCATGTCAAGTGGGTGATTGCGTGTAATGCGACGCCAATGAATACTCCGACTGCTACGACTTTATGGAAGTTGATATCGTCGTCGAAAGGAACGGAGACGCCTAGATTGGTGTGGTTCCGGAGCCAGGTGATGGTGTTCCGGCAGACCGGAAGTAGAATAAGAGCCATGTTGAACTTAGTCATCTCTGCTCCGCCTTTGGCGACGCAGACACAGTAACCCATGATATCGAAAACTGCTCTCTGTCTGTATTGATAGAATTTCCAGGCGAACAATCCACAACAGATCAAAACCCAAATCACCAGAATCCAAGTTCTTTTCCAGTTGTCTTCCAGAAAATACTTGAAATCCTTCCCCCATCTCTTGATCGGATTGGACTCCCTCGGGAGCTTTAAATTCTGGCTCAGCATTTGGCTCAAAATCTTGCTGTTCCCCGTTCTTACCATCTCCTGACTCGGCCCTTGCAGGAGCAACGCTTCCAGATTATGCACCTGAAACAGCAAATTAAAATGGGTACATGTTTGATTTGATCATGGATTGATGGATAGTTTAGTCGATTGCTTACTTCAATGTATCCGAGATTGTTGGGATCCAGTTCTTCCATGATAAGAGCAGCATACTCTTCGGACTGTTCTTGGATCTTGGAAAGTCGGTTGGTGGAAGCGCTGAGAGAGATAATCTCTCTGACTTCAGATTCGACGATGCGACCGTCGGCGTCTTTGTCAACCATGTCGAAGAAGGTCTGAAGCCGAGAGTCGAAACTCTGATCCGAGATCTGCTCCCAGAATTCACGTAATTCATCTTTGTTGATGTAACTCGTTATTATGTTCCTTCTTCTCGCTAGAGCATCAAACAGTTCTCCCGTAAACTCCTTCTCCTTCATTCCGATGCATTGGCCGAACTGGTTCTTTTGAATCACGCCGTCTTTTTGGAACTCGTCAAACCTCTTCTCGATGATGGACCAACCTTTGATACCGTCTGTTTTGCTGATAAAAGCGAGACCTTTAAGAGCACGCGTGGCGGCGGATTTGTTCCGATCTAAGGGATTCGACGGTACCGGACGTATAGCGTCAGAAGCAAGTCTCTTGAGCTCAGACGATACTTGTCTTATCTTCTCCGACGCGCTTCGCATGATCGACTTACCAAAAGACGATTTATGTTCGAGATTTTTAGCCAGAAGCGTCACCTCCTGGTTCTCGATTTCGTTGCCCGGACCGGCAGAAGCCGGCTTCACACTGTGAACCGCGACGGAGTCATCTCTGACGTCCAGTGTGATCTCGACGTAATCCTCCTCATCCACGGGAGGCTTGGTAGAAGGCACAGGCACGTTGAAACGAGCGCTTTTTTTAGGTCCGCCTTTCTTGTTAACAAGTGGACCGCTGAGCTGACCGGAATTGTTAGAACTGTCAGCACCACCACTACCGATTGGACCACTGAAAGCCATCCTTCCAACTCCCGAAGCACCACTACCGGCCATAGCACTTCTCCGGCGACCGAATTCGATCATTTCCTCCTTCCCTGTTTTCTGCTGCATCTCGAATCTCAATTATCAACCAATTCTCCGATAAAGAGAGAGACTGGCTGTGACTGTATATAAAATTTGAAGAACGCTGGTCTTTCTGCTTAGTTATATAATAGAACCATAGAACTATTGAAACCACACAGGAGTTGGAGGAAGATGACAGGAAAGCTTGAATGATTCAGTCAAACTCAATTTTGATGCTACAAAAGTACTGCTTCAAAGTTCAAATCTTCAATTCTACAAATCTCGACATTTTTTTTCATATTTGACATCCGTTATTCCGTTAATGTTCATATTTATTTTTCAAGTAATATATCAAACGGCTATCTACTTATCTAAATTTAATAAAAATACGACAACTTTTAACCTTTAAAAAAACTTATTAATTAATTAATCACGATTACCTTTAATTAATTTATGATTCATTTTCTTTCTTTCTTTCTTAATTATACTTGTTAATCACGAAAATTAATCTAATTGTTCACGATAACTATTAAAGTTGTTGAAAATTTAATTTTTATTTAATTTTTGTAAACAGAGGAAATTGCATTTTGGTTTTCTGGAGACTTGAAGTTGCAAATAGTGTATTTTTATTTTCACATTGTACAAATTCAGACAATTTACTATAAATCACATTGTACAGTCATATACGCAACTTAAGAAGAAAAAAAAATAATAATATCATTTATTCATTTTGTCTGTGTTAATTTATAAAAAAACACCCCAATATTTTATAACAATTCATCAACCACTCAAAGTTTAGGGAGATTCTTTAGAATAATAAAAAGTTTGAGGATGACTGTGATAAATAATACATCAAGAATTTAGTAGGTCATATTCTCAATCTGTTATTGCACACGTATTACATTTATTAAAAAGTCGTATGACTGTAATCAATAATCACTACTTATTGACTTACGGATCAAATGATGTTATTTATTTAAATACGAATCATTATCGTTCATTTCAATATCAATGGTGTGAGGTGTCTTAAATTAAATTCAATTTAGAAGTTTTCATGTGAATCTAACTTTATCATATCTTATATAAATCACTGGCGTTGCAACTTGAGCTTACCGAACACGAATCGAACCGAATAATTTGTCGAATACTAAATTTTTTTTACATCATTTTAAAAAAATAAACATGTTCATCTGACCATTTTTGAAAAATAAACAATAAAAAAAACATTATTTATAGTCTATTTTCTTTTGTTGAGTCAATCCTTAGTCATTTTAAAATTACAAATATATACATAAGTTATGAAATATATAATATAAATTTATAATAAAAAATTATATAATAAAAATATTAAACGAACTGCGAAACTCAACCAAGGTTTGGGTTCGGTTCGTTTAATTAAACGAATCTATTTCAAGGTTTGGATTCGGTTCGTTTAATGACCGAACCAAATCCGAAACGAACCGAATAGTTCGTCGAATACCGAATTTTTGTTGAAACGTATAAATCAGTAAATCACAATCATAACTTTAAAATAATTTGTCATAACTTTCTATTTTCTTCTAATGGAGTGTAAAATGCGACAGAAGACGAGCCAAAGACAAGCCAAATTAGACGATGAAAGAATATTCGATTGCTAATATTATGATTAACGCATAATCGCATATGTGCTAAAAAAGTTAGATGGTTATAGTCTTGAAAGTCAGAGTAGAACAAAAGGGTTTAACCAATTTCAACACGTTAAATTTGTTTAATTTGGTCAAATAAAATAGCACCAATTTACCATCAAAATCTTGACTTTCGTTCAAAACCGTGAGCGCGGACAAAAAACTGTTCAATGGGGGTCAGCGTCTTGTTTTAGACACTTTCAAATGCTGTTTAATTAATTAATGCATAATTGGCTAATTGGTTTTGAGCTTTGACTCGACCACTTACTTACAAATCAGAATGAAATCCATAATAAAATTAAAATACGATGTCACTTGAGACAAAAGACTGAACTCTGAAGTTCATTTTTAATATAGTTAAAATAACTTTGGTTTAAAATTTTTAATATAGTTAAAAATCACGTCGTCAAAATTTATAAAAATGACTATAATTAAATCCTACTCTGGTAACTCCGTCGTCCTGAGATATAAAGAAAGATGATGATACCTTTAGTCTATCAGACCAGCAAGCTCACTTGACTTAGCAGACCGTACAGATTCATTTGCTCAAAGAGAAAAGAGAAGACTCATCTCAGTAGAAAAGTGTATAAATACTCTTAAAAATTGAATATAAAGAGAGAGACATTTGTAATATAAGAGATACTATAATAGAGAGAGATTGTCTGGTATTAACTTGATCCAAACGATCACATCTTTACTCAAATTTCTTTTCTCTTCAGTTTCATTAATCTATAAATATCGAATGGTTGAAAAAAAAGGCTATGTTATGCCATCTATTTTGTAAAAAAAAAATATCATCCGTAAAAAAAACGAAATCTAATCTCTGATTTTATGCCATCTTTTCTTCTTTCCTTTGCGTGTAAAAACAAAAAACATATGTGAAAATGTGAAACAATTAAAAAAACACAGATTTCGTCTAATACTTCCGACAAATTTTGTAGTAGGTAGCATATAGCTTAGCCAGATATTTTGTCGATATTTTCATTTCTCATGGATATTGGATAGTGATGTCATGTGTTTGCAGAGAACGTCGACCACTACATACCAACAACTTGCATGGTTGCATCATTGCATGTGATTGTGAATTTGTGAGGGTAGTTGATAAATCAGATATTATATATAGTAAAACCCTAAAAAAGGATTAATGGATTAGGTCTGAGAGTTATTTCTAATGACGCTTCTTAATTAATATACATGCATCAAGTCAAGTCAAATAGACTCTCAATTTCCAATTTTAGGACCCAATTCAATCACACTCACATAGACCAAATAAGTTTTGTTCTAGTATATGAACATATTGTGAGATGAATGAGGATGATTAAGACACTGAAAAATACATTGTAGTGGTTTGAAATTTCTCCTCCAACCCTCTTCAATATATATCTATAAGGAGACCACTAGATTGTAAGTTGTAACCCTTAGATGAATTTTTAATATTTTTTTTATCATAGCTTTAGATGGGTTTTGCATTGGGTCAGATCGCACCTGATCTTGGTTCTATAGCTATAATCAGTAGCATTGGATCTTGGAAGGAACAAATTCACATGCTAAATATCTTTTTATTTTGTTTGATTGACATTTGTCACGAACAAAAAAAAGGTGAATTAATGTCGATATTACAAATTTACAATTGATAGAAAACATGGAACATGAACACAAACAAAAACACAATGGATTATCCAATCATCAATGCTAGTTATTAAACCTGTTTTTTTTAAATCAAAATTGAGACCATGCTTTCAATTATTAAAAACCAACAGCTGCCGCATGTTGTTGCACAACTGTGCATTGTAGTAGATAAGACATCAAATCCCGCTCCTCTCTTTTGACTCCTGACCACAGAATGAAATTATTAACAAATGAAAATACACTAATTTTGTACTAAATTTTTATCAGCTATCTTATGTAAAGTGCTTTAAACAAATTGCACATTAGAGACTTAAGACTTCAAATAGAAACAAGTTAAAAAAAACAGTATCAATTCAGTGGACCCTAAATAGTCTGGAACCGCCTTGCAAAAACAAATCATTTTCCCGGCGTTCATTGTTGTCACTTACCAGCCATGTGTAAACGTGCAGTGTGTTCTTCTTTGATTAATATAGCTTTTCCAAAATTTAGATGATTAAATCACTTGTCCACTATCTTTTTCCCCAAGCCACGACGGTTGATAGCTTCAAACTTAACATGAAAGACAAAAACCAGCTAGAAATGGATATGTTCAGACACAGAATAATGGAGGAATAGATCGGAAATTCTGATAATTCCGGTCATTTTTTTAACGTGATGGAAATTTCTTTCCTATCATGTCAGTAATTTGGAAAGAAAATCTATATAAGAAAAATCAACTTACCTAATTTTATTTAATTTTTGCCAAAAAACTTGCTTAATTTTATGCTATCTATGAGAAAATAAATGGTCTGAATCAACTTGAAATTTATTAAAAATTTACTCTCTTTAGATGTTTGCATTAGTCTCCTTTTATCCTATTTATTCAGTTTGATGAGTTGATGTTGACCCTCTCCTAATTGTTACAAAACTTATAGAAGTACAGCTATTTGATAGATTGGAGCCTTGGGGGACCTACAACAAACCATGCATGTGGAGATGTCACAAAATAATAATCGTCCGATCATTCTCATTCTTATCATCAACCTTCCAAATCAGTTTTTAAGGAACTGGATTTACAAGACTCCGATCTAAGTCCGAACCCATGATATGGGTGTATAACCCATTACCCATATCCTATATTAACCACACCTTCCCAACCATCCATGACTTAAGCCTTAAAGGAAAAGTAATAATTTAGACAATCATTCAAAATTATTAAATATTATTTTGCGCTATTTAAACACCTTATGCATTCCTTTAATTCTTCACAAGTCGCCAACTACTCAAGCTTAATCCCCCCTTGTCCTCTGTCTCTCATGGGTTTTTGGGTTATACTCTGTTTCTTGACTCTGGCCACTATGGCCATGGCTTCTCCTCCTAGGAAGCCTGTTGATGTTTCATTTGGGAGAAACTATGTTCCTACCTGGGCATTTGATCATATCAAGTACCTCAATGAAGGCAGGGAGGTGCATCTTTCCCTAGACAAATACACAGGTATTGTATTACTATTTCATCACCTTCTCTTTTCTTTTTCCTGTTGTGTTATACTGTTATATATAGTAGATTAGTATTATAATAAATAACAGTAGCTGATGAGTTCTTGGATTCTTCCCATTACTCTGAATCGTGAAAAGGAACTGGATTCCAAACAAAGGGGTCATACTTGTTTGGACACTTCAGCATGCAGATCAAAATGGTTTCGGGCGATTCAGCTGGAACAGTGACTGCATTCTATGTAAGTAATCAAATATATAGATCAATCTATTAACTAAGGTCTAAGGTTTTAGTGATTGATATATTTCATGCAGCTATCATCACAAAACTCAGAGCATGATGAGATAGACTTCGAATTCTTGGGTAACAGAACTGGTGAACCATATATTCTCCAGACCAATGTGTTCACTGGTGGAAAAGGGAATAGAGAGCAGAGGATTTACCTCTGGTTTGATCCTACCAAAGATTACCATGCTTACTCAGTCCTATGGAACTTGTATATAATTGTGTAAGCACTAAGCTATTCATCTCTTTTTCTCTTTAGTGATAATATTTTTACAAAGTCATAGCCCATAAGGACATACTAGGTATTTTAAAAATGTGGTTAAAAATTAACATATTAGTTTTGTTAGGAGCGGAGCCATATCCTATACTGATTCCATAATAATGTGGTTGTCAAGAGGTCTGATTGACAATTAGTTTTGTGGACTTCTAATTTTATTAAGTCTAGCATTCGAATTAAATTGGGTATTTACCAATTTCAAATTTATTCGACAATTTATTCTTTGAAGATGGTAAATTGAAATGGATAAGTTTGTACGATAACTTGGTATGTCAACCATGTAATTTGCATAAACTTACCATTTTGAAAATTTTCAGATTTTTCGTAGATGATATACCCATCAGGATATTTAAAAACAGCAAAGATTTGGGAGTGAAATTCCCATTCAATCAACCCATGAAGATCTACTCCAGTTTGTGGAATGCGGATGATTGGGCCACATGCGGTGGACGGGAGAAAACCGATTGGAGCAAGGCTCCTTTTATTGCTTCTTACCGAAGCTTCCATGTCGATGGATGTGAAGCATCCGTTGAAGCCACTTATTGTGCTACACAAGGAAAGCGTTGGTGGGATCAGAAGGAGTTCCAAGACCTCGATGGACTCCAATACAGGAAACTTGCTGGTGTCCGCCAGAAGCATACTATTTACAACTATTGCACAGATCATTCAAGGTATCCCACCATGCCGCCAGAGTGCAAAAGAGACCAAGATGTTTAACCACGCACTCTCTTTCAAACTAATAGTGCAAAAATCACTTGAAAATAGCTCTCAAAATAAATTAATAAATGTGTGAAACTGTATGTGTGAGTGAGTTGTTTACTTATTTTCATCAATTTGATTTTCTAAACCAGCATACTGGAAAGGTATTTGATTTATTTTTGATGAAATTAAAGATTCTATTAAAAATGAAGGGCAATGCCCGGAAATACAGGAGATATAAAAATAAAAAGCGATGAGTAGACTCATCGACCTTTGCTATGATATTTAGTCATAAAGTAACTAAGAACGCTGCCTCAGGAGGTTGGTCTCCCAGCTTTGTAGTATAGCAATCTCTAGTGGGTGAACAACTCTTCTTGTGACATTATGGCCTGGGGTGATATACCGGAATTCATTTGTATCCCAAGTGAATTCAAAAAAGGTAAGTACAGAGTGAGACTTGAATCATGAATATTAATAGCTTATGAGAATAATTGAGTTAATTCCTCTCTGCAAGGTTTAAAATACAATGAAGCACTGTACTCTAGGGACCCTCGCATCAACACCTAGGTATGCCTATACAATTTAAAAAATATATATATAAATACTAAGCTGTAATCTGATATTTCTCCTAGCCAGCCGTTTTCCAGGTCGTCGGAGGGTTACTGGAGCAAGGACAAAGTCTGGCCAGAGATTGAGATGGAAACCCTAGAGAAGTTGCACTGGAAAATAGGGTGTAGGAAGAAAAGAGCAAATTGTCCCTTTCTTTCTGTTCTGTTTTTAATTTATTAGATGATTAATTCAAATGGATTCAAAACCCGAAAACCCTTCCATTATTTCAAAACTTCACCAGCTACTCTTACTGATACAGCCATGCATGAGTTGTCTCTTATACTCTAACAGGCAGTTCTTCCACTTGAGAAATTCTTCCCAACACTCTGTGTTAGGTGAACTCTGTGAGGGGTGGCATAATTTATTGGAATCACACAAACTTGTCGGCTAGTGCAGAGCAATTTTTCCCTAATTTGAAGGTGATTATGAATTTATGATATTATTGGATAATTGGATCAACAAACTATATTTGATTCAGATGACTATTATGTTTATATTGGGTTCCCTATAATTTATATAGGATTATCCTTGGATATTACTAAGTAATTATAACAATATATTATTTACAACTTACAACTAATTTTAACTAATTACTTTTTTGTTAGCTAGCATTTTCTAGTCTTTCACAGGTATTACATATGGATGTATCATGTATCTATGAGAGAGCTTACTAGCTGAGTACCTTGGAATATCATAACTTGGCAAAGGTTGGCTTCCTCTTCTGGAGACGAGCAGTGATGGCCTCTTTGAGGTCATTTGATTGGAGCATCCCAGCATTCCATGTTGCTACATAGTCCAATCCTTGCTCCACTGTCAGGTCCTTGCTTTTCTGTAACACAGTCTTAGTTCCCACCAATGCCAGAAGCGACTTCTCAGCTATTGCTGTTCAATGTGTGAACAAATCGGAATTAATCATAGAATCAATTTGGTACCATGTAAGAATGAAAGAAGTTAAAAGAATTTACATTTGGCAATGGCGTATACTCCCTTATCCAAATCTTCCTTGCTATCAAAAACCCTAGTCACAAGCCCCATCCCCTTTGCCTCAACCCCCTTAATCCTCCTCCCAGTCATTGCCATTTCCACCGAGTTCCCAAATCCAACGATCCTCGGCAACCTCTGCAACGTACCGAGATCGGCTGTAATCCCTAGATCAATTTCCTTCACTTCAAACCAAGCATCTTCACTACAAAACCTCAAATCACAAGCCGTTACGAGATCGACACCTCCTCCGACGCATCCTCCGTGCACCGCCGCGATCACTGGTTTCCGGCATCTTTCGATGGATGTTATTGCTGCCTGCATATCAAGAATCCTGCGTCGGAGGAGTTCGTTGGATTTGGCGGTGTCGGAAACCACGGTGGAAGAAATTGTGGTTTGGAGTGCGGAGATGTCGATTCCGGAACAGAAGTGAGGACCACGAGCGGAGAGAATAATGGTATGTACGGAGGGATTGGAGTCAAGGTAGGAGATGGCAGTAGGAAGTTCGGTGAAGAGTGTTAGGGTCAGCGCGTTACGGGTAAATGGAAGGTTCAGGTAGAGGTGGAAGACTGGAATTGTTGGTTCATGTTGGATAATCTCCATGGTTTCAAACTCCATCATCGCAGCGCCTCCAATCAATCAAGACTCGATTACAGGATGACTAATTACGGATATTCTGATCAATAACATCAACAACGATAGCGAAGAAGGCGTGAGAATGTAAAGTATTTGATACGAATTACGAACATTATTACTAATTACATTCAAGTCCTTCAATTTTCTTTTAATAACGGAAGACTTCACCATAAGTTAGCAGAAAGATTTTATGGTCCATATAAGATATCAAAAAAAAATCAATGAGGTAGCCTATATGATCGATCTACCAACCAATAGCTTGATACATAACTTATTCCGCATCACTGTATTGAAGAAATATAAAGGAAAATTACTTCCAGGTGAGATCGAAAGTTTGCCCAAAAAATCTGTGGGAATGAGCCTGTCATTTATCCGGAGAAAGTGTTGGAAGAATGGACTTTGTTGGGGAAAGGTCGGCTGATAAACCAGGCAAGAATCCGATGGGCTGGGCATGACGCAGGTGAAACTTCTTGGGAAGAGATCGAACACTTACAGAGGGTGTTTCTATCCCTTAACCTTGAGGACAAGGTAGGTTCTGAGAGGGATGGAGATGATAGACGCCGAGCTAATCTCTCTGTGTTTGACTGATGTCATGATTCGTGGATGATGGACCCCAAAGACCCAATACCGTAGTCCAATATTGTCACCGTCCGTTTAATGAACTCGTCAATACTGGCTGTCAATTTCTAGCGTCCAATGGATCTGCAATGAAAATATACAAAATAAGACTCGAACTTTGAATTTTAAAAATCTTAATAGTTACTGTAGCCAATTGAACTAATCTTTTTGTGTAAGACTTTCAACTTTTATTGGTTAATCAATAAATTTTTGTTGTAACCGAAGATATCTTTTTTGCTTTTAACTTGTCTTCGAGTAATATATCAGAAACACATAATATATCATCGATTATATCGTGATTAAAATTAAATGAAAATCACGAGACTAAAACTTTGAACTCTTAGTAATCTTAATAATTATTAATTTACTATGATCATTTGACCTAATCTCTCTGTGTTAACTGAGAATCCTTTATTTGGTGGATTGTAGTCTAGTCCGCCACACAGATATACGAATACCGAATACCCAAATAAGAAATACGCCTAAATTCCCTCGCCTTCCAAAAAATTCGCGCGCTGAATTTTTTTAACAAGCAGTCCCAATATTTATATAGAGGCGAACAGTTTATATCCCTTGACTCGAAATATTCCAGATTTCCAGCCCACACCTCTCCCCTTTTTCTATCTACTAATTTTTTTTCCCAATTAAAACTTCTTCTGCATCAGATGCAGAACGATCAAGAACGAATGAAGATCACGTATTCGGAGATAGGGAGGAGACAAAAGAAGCGAAAGGTCGAGGTGACGACTTTGGGGCCATCAACATCGATTGTAGAAGAAGATCCTGGCACTGTGTATGTGAATAATGGGAATGAGACGGGATGTAGCAAAGAAGAGTTGCAGGAACGTGTGACCAGCGAGGCCAAGAAGCAAGTTTGCATCCTTAACAATGTGTTCTCATGGTCTCTGTTGGATCGGTCTGCTTCCAGACGTGCCACGCAAGCACTTGCCGAGCTTTCGAAGGATGGTAAGTAGTTAATTAATAATCTCTCTTGTTATTTTTATTGTTAGGATTTTATGTGTTTCTTATTGATTTAGTGTTTATTTTTTCCGTAAAGAGGATGCGGTGAGTGTTATTGTTGATGCTGGAGCGATTCCTGCTCTTGTCAAGCATTTGAAGGAGCCGGAGTTTGTTCCAGACAGTGAGGTTCATGGTGGAATACGACATTTTGAGTATGAAGTTGAAAAGGGAAGTGCTGTTGCTTTGGGTTTCCTTGCTATAAAGGTGATGATTTTTATTTTGCATTTTTGCTTGCACTGGAATTTTCCTTTCAGATAATGTGATTGGTTGTGGTCAAAATTATTGTTTCAATGATCTCATTCTTAGCATTTAGATGCATCATGCATTACTTTATCAATGAAAATCAAATTGTAGGGTTACTCCAATTAAAACAGTCCTACATTGTATCAAAGTTTTCTATGCGTCTATGCGCTCATGCGATGGCATTTTAAGCATATAAGTATATGCGTGCATATACGCGCATATACGTAAATATGCGACATGTTATATTTACATGTATTTTTTAAAATTACCCCTGATATTTCCATAATATATGAATAATATAATATAGCAAAAAGTGTTCCAATGACCCAATAAAGTTTAAAAGTCTAAATAGTAAATAGAAATTGCATAACAAAGTCTAAAACTATATAATTAACAATAGTCTAAGGCTCTAAGCTCTAAGGAGCTTGCTCAACATCCTTTTCAACTTCAGCTCCTCTCCTATTCCTTGTTGATGGTCCAATAGGTTCATTGACACCCATAGCTACTTCAATAGACGCCCAAGTTAAACCTTCTTCACCATAAACAAATTCATTTGAAGGACCGTCTTCACCGGTCATCCATTCACTACTCCAATTCAAATCTTTAACGACAATGGGGTCGAAGTCGTTTGTAAGGCATTTCTCTTCATAACGATCCTTCAATCGCCGGTTGTAATTGACAAACACCAATTTACTACATCGGTCGGCCTCTAGTCGATTCCTCCTCTTCGTGTGAATCTGTTATATGGAAGATAATTTGTTTCAGTTTCATTAAATACACAGAGACACATTACTTACTATTTCATACTTACAAAATCAAAGGTACTCCAATTTCTTTCACAGCTAGAAGCAGTGACACAAAGTCCCAAAATACGTCTAGCCGCAATCATCAATGCTGGGGTAGATATGCCATATGAACCCCACCAAGACACTGTGCAATTGCAATTTCCAAAAACCAAATTAGACTCATTAATATTGAATAATTCAGATTCACAAATCAGAATTATGAAACCATTACTTGAATCTGTTGTGGCAATGGCTTGAGTAGCCAACCTAGATGCAAAATGACCCCTTCCTTCTTTGTAGAGAGTTAGTTGATTCATTATCGTTCTTCGTTCATCATCATCATCAATCATTCGGAGAACACATTTTTGAAACTTTCCCTCATAAGCTAAGGCCTTCTCAAACCCAACTCTTGTCCTATTAGTTAGAAGGAAATATATTAGTAATTAGATAATAGGTTTTCAAAATTAATTATCAAATAACATGAAGAAAAGACTTACTTCTTCAACTCATAGTAAAAGTTGGGATTTAGAAATGCTCCAGCTTCAAACAAATTATGGTTGAAGTGTTTATCTAATCTTTTCTTCATGATAGCCTTTAGACTTCTCAACATTCCAGGTTTGTTTTCAAAATGAGTTTCAATTGCTTTGTTCGCCTTCTCAAAACATTGAGTGACATGCCCCATGCATGGCTTATCATCTGTATCCACCAATCTCAAAAGAGCAACTAAAGGCTGAGATGCTTTCAAACAATCTTCCACACCTGTCCAGAAAGCTCTAGCAAAGACATTCCTATGCACTTCCTCTCCATGTCCAATATCTAGCCACTTTTGCCAATCCAACTTGCCTAAGTGGTATCTGTGGTCTTTTAGGCTCTGCAAAGTTAGGAACAAAGTGGCAAATCTTGTGACGCCACACCTAATCAATTCCTTGTTATTACTTAATCTCAAAAACTCAGCATGAAGAACTGAATGCGTGTAGACATATGTAGTGATCTGACGGCCTGATAAAATCACCTTTTTAAATGAAGGTATCTTGCCAATATCCTCCAGTATTAGGTCAATGCAATGCGCCACACATGGAGTCCAATACAGATGACTATACTTCTCCATCAGAATTTTTCCTGCTCTCACGTAGTTGGCAGCATTATCTGTGCAAATCTGGACAACGTTTTTAACCCCAACCTTCTGCATCGCATCATCAAGGGTACGTGCTAGAAATTCAGCATTCTTTTCATGGGCGGATGCATCAATAGAGTACAAATAAAAAGATCCAGCAGAGGAATTGATCAAAAAGTTGATTATGCATCTTTCCTTCTGATCCGTCCAACCGTCAGACATGAGTGTGCATCCGTTGATGGACCATTTCTCTTCATGTTAACTTCTCATGTCATCAAAAGAAGCCACTTCTTCATTCAAAAGTGGACCTCGAAGCCTATGCACAGTGGGAGGAACATAACCCCATCCATATCGACCAACAGCTTCAAACATAACCTAAATTCAGAAAATTGAAATTAATTTCTGAAAATCTGAATATTCATATTAATTTTCAGAAATTGTATTGAAAAATACCTGAAAGTCAATATTATTTCGGACATTGAATGGAATACCAGCTGAATAGAAGATTTTAGTCACAAGCTTGTCTACTATAAGTCTTTCGTCCTTCTTCAGACATTCCACGATGAGTGGTTGTTTTTTCCGATTACGAACTACGTCGACAAGACTCTCACCATCATTCAAAGAAAGCGCTTTCACCTTTGTATTGATGGATCCAGCGGAAGAAGTAATTGTTTTCTTTACCGACACCGTTGACCTCTTTACTTTTTTGGGATCAATAGGATTTTCTTTGACGAAAATGACATCAGGTTGGTCATCGTCATCCACATATATTGATTTCCCTTTCATTGCTTTTATCTTTTTTTCTTTGACATATTCACGGATCTCATTACGAACGAAAGATGTGGTCTTTGGACATTTGATGTAATTTCTGTCACCACCAAGAAAGTGACCTTTCATTCGACCGATTCCACCGGTTGAAATCCAATGACAAAATAGACATTTGACTCCATTGGAGTCAGTCTTTTTCAATAGAATGGCATATTTCCATGCTGGATCGCTTGACTTCGGTTGTAGTTTTGTGTCATTCTTTTCCTCCTCGGTGGTTTTAAAATGCCACTTGATTAACGGTTCATCTTCTCCAACAACTTGATGGGATAAGTCATTGGCATCAACATCATCAAGTGGCTCTTCATTATCAAGTGGCTCTTCATAGAATACAATGATTGTATTGTAAGACTCATGGTCAGACCATATGTATGATGGACAACAATATCAGATGAAACTAAATCTTGAAGATTGAAGAAGCAAAATATTTAGTTGAGGATTATTTTTATAGGGTCGGTTTTTAGTGAGATCTCTTAAAAAAGAGTTAAAAGGATTTCACATCATGACAAATCATTTCTCCTTGATTAATGCATCACATGAATCCTCGAGATGTGGGCTCAAAAATGATTTTTTATTTTATTTCGTTTGATGGTCAGATTGTATTTCGGCAGTGAGATGATGAGGTTCTCTATTAGTCCATCATTAAGGGTTTCTTTGTAGATTTTTTTCCTATTTTTATATAATTTGTTGTTAAGTTTCAAGTAATTTCAAATCTCATGAATAAAAAATGCTAGGTATTAAATGTATGAGTTAAAATATAATTATTAGAGAAAGGGAAAACTACAAAGTAATTTCTTCTATTCTCAAGAATATTTTCAACTTTCCCTATCTGTTATTTAGATCTCTGGTCAGCTAAAATTAACTTTCAGGAAAATAAGAATTTTGGCAAGAGAGACTATATACCTTTTCATCTAATCATGTCTACTTTATTTCTTTGTCAAAATAATCATTGACTAAACCTTTGTAAAAAAAATCATTATTTAAACCTATGTAAAAAATAATCTTCATCTTCTCTTTCCATGTAATCAGGGGTTTCAAGGCACTGCCGCAGTGTCGCCCTTCATTTTTATTAATTGTATAAAAAAAATTATCTAAAACCTTTTTAAAAAATAATCATTATCCTTAATTTTGTTATCAATAATCATCATCTATAAAATAATTCATCATGTCACTTGTAGTTTACAAGGTATTTAATATTTTGATAACTTTATGCATAACTATTGATTTTATTTCTATATATACACTTCATTCTTCTCATTTATATATAATATATTCTTTAATTGTGTAACAGCCTGAATATCAGCAATTGATTGTAGATGCTGGGGCCTTACCTCTTTTGGTAAATCTATTAAATAAACACAACGATGATTTCAATTCTCGAACTCTTTCTAGCGTGATTCGAAGAGTAGCAGATACAATTACAAATCTTGCTCATGAGAATAATGTTATCAAATCAGCTGTTAGGTAGGTAATTTGCAATGCTTTGGCATAATGTTTTTTTTATAAAATCAAACATTTCAATAAATATGAAAGAGGGGGGCATAGCCTGAGTTACAAAATATGGGAAATGAGAACTCATTGTCATTCTCTTATTAGCTAGATTCTGAACTGCAGATTTATTGTCATTCCCTGGGTCCAATATTGGAATTTTATAGAAATCACCCAGTTAATTGTACCCTAGCCTTCCCTTCCATATGGCCAGTTTATTTTCAATGGGCTGGTTGAGTTTCTAGCAATGTTCAAAGGATTTTTTCTTCCTTGTGACTGTTAGACCTAGATAGGAGTGGTTTGGGGGAATAGAAGAGAAACCCAAAATCTCATAGAGGGAGAGATCTTCTGCATAAACATTGGGCTAGGGCCTATGTGGCAGGGTTCTTCTCAGTGTTGATTTCAAATACAGAGTACTTGAAAAATTGGGCTTAAATATATTTGATGGTCGTGAGTGATTTAGGGTTAGCCTTTGCAAAGATGATGAAGTCATCTGCATACTAAAGGTGAGAGATGGAGATGATAGTCCATTTACTTTGTAGGTGTCTGGTTTGTTCTCTCACTCCTTTCTTAAGTTATCTATTACTATGTCCAAGGAAATAAGAGAGAGGGGATCTCTTGCCTTATTCCTCTTTGGTTGGTAAATAAGCGGTGGATTAGCCTTCTACCAAGGCAGACAGGCAGAGAAAGAGGCACTAGAGATGCAGTTATAGATAATTGAGCACAGTTCTTGATAGAAGCCCATTTCTTTCATCGTGTTGGTAATTGACCTTCATTTAATCATGTCAAAGATTTCCTTTTCTAGGTGTTCTTTTTCTTCCAAGGCCATATACCATTTCATTAGCTAGCAGCCTAGCAGGGTATTGCCAGAAATATTCTTCCCAGAGATAAAGACAGTCTGATTAAGAGAAATAAGGTTAGGGAGACTTTGGAGATTCTACCAGCAATGATTTTTGCAAGGACTTTATATATGATAACAATAAATAATTATAGGCTTTAATTCTGATGACTTCTGAGGCAGCGAGTGATTTAGGAATAATGATTTCTGATGATTAGACAATATTGCATCTGATGACACTTCTTCTTTCCAGGTGTGAAGGAGGTATCCCTCCACTTGTTAAATTGTTAGATTTTGCAGATATAAAAGTACGAAAATCTTCTGCAGGGGCTTTGCGTACATTAGCATTTAAAAATGATGACAACAAGAATTTGGTAGTGGTTTGTTTTCAATTTTTCTGATACTATGCTATCTTCAATATTCCATTTTTGAATATCTATTTTTAACAGATTGTTCAATGCAATGCTCTTCCATCATTGATACTCATGCTTCGGTCTGAGGATGAAGACATTCACTATGAGGCGGTGTGTTTTCATCCTTAAATAAATCTGATACATAGTACTTGTATTTAAAAAAAAGGATCTGCCTACCGTAGTTTATTATATTTATTTGTAATTTGTTAGGTAGGTGTTATTGGGAATCTGGTTCATTCATCTCCAGTTATAAAAAAACAAGTCCTGCGTGAAGGGGCCTTACAACCTGTTATTCGTTTGTTGAGGTATTTTTCAACTATTTTCTTAGTATTTCAAGTATGTGGAAAAGTGGTTGCATGATACTAAAATAATTAAATACAAATACTCAGTCATGCTATGAGTTAACTTGATACATGGGATCATTGTTGACTGTTCCATGGTTTAAAAAAGCAAAAAGCGCCTCCACTTTTAGAAAGCGCTAAAGCGCCAGGGTATTTTGGTAAATACCTGTAAAAATACATATAATATATATAAAACCTATAAAAAATAAAAATACATATAAAAGTAATTAAAGTATAAAATCACATGTAATAGAACATTAAAGATTCGTGAAATTTAATTTTAAAAAATGTTTTAGTCAGAATCCGACCAAACTCGTTTTAGGGGATGTAGAATATAGGAATGGAATAAATGGTCTAAAAGATTTTTCTATTTAAAAATATTTTAAAAAAAATGAGGTTGGCCAAAATCAGGCAACTGTTCAGGCAAAAATGAGACTTTCTCCGGGCAATAATAGATATAATTGGGCAATTGGGCTGACTTTTATCCGAACCCGTCTGATTGCCCGCTCTAGAAAAATGCCCGTCCAGGTATCGTGTTTAAAGTGCTGCTTTTTAAACCATGGATTGTTCTAATATATTTGGATGCAGCTCTGCTTGTAAAGATAGTCAAAGAGAAGCTGCTTTATTAGTAGGCCAGTTTGCTGCAACTGATTCGGAATGCAAGGTATTTTGTTTGACATTTTTCTTTGCTGCTATTTTCAAGGATTGCCTGCTTTTTTCGTGTTACAGGTTATATAAATATTATGCATTGTTAGTCAGTAGAGAAGCCAGGAAAAAATAGTTGCAAAGCAACAAAAAAAACCAATATCTTTTGTAGATTTGCACTTTTGCAGTGCAGTTTGTTGATCATCTTAGTTTTTATGTACAAGACCAATATTTTAATTTGTATTTTTAAATTTGTTATAACTAATATTTATATATTATGGCATTTGAAGCAGATTTTATAGATTTTTCTCAATATATGCTGAACATATGTCAGTGGGTTACATATTGATTATTGAAATTTGAAATTATATCAAAATTAACTGACATTCACTAGAGCATTCTACTATTGTGTGTAAATAGGGTATCCAAATTTTGGAATTCCAACCTTGAGGGATATATCCTTACCTCATGGATTCAGAACAGGTATATCAAAAACAAAGCACTTGGTCTATCCCCCATCAAACCTGCCATCGTCTCCTGGAAATTCACCATGGTAGCAAGAGAGGATATAGATTATAGACAAATGTTTAGAATCAGAGCTGGGTACAATATTATTTGGAAAACATGAACCCCCTTAAAATCCCTAGGAGTAATTAAAGACATACTTGGATCCAAGGGAGATACATAAAGAGAAGGGCCCTTGCAAACATTCATATCAAAAACTCTATCGACTTTCATGCATGGAAATTTATAATGGGAGATACCCCTAAGGCTCTCACACTAATAGAGTGTGGACCAATTACACAGTGTTCTAGAAAAGTGGAAACCCAAACAAGAAACTTGCAAAAATAGGTGAGGAAATTAGAGACAAAAACCATAAAGACACTCTAGCTGAAGGAATATGGGCCAACAAACCCACAAAATTCTCTATACTTCTATAGAGAATAAAATGGGGACACCTAAATACTTTTACCAGGCTAAATGGATGGGGCATGCCCATCCCACCCACCTGCCTATTATGCAATTTAGAAAATGAAACCAGAGGACACCTTTTTTTCAACTGCAGCTACTCTAGAGCCATCCTTCTACCCCTAGTTGAAAAATTAAACAATATTTTCTGGAAAATCATGAACATCCCCACACCCACCACCACATACCCAAACATCAAAATAGGAGACCTAATTGAGGCATGTCAAAAGCTAACACATCACTCTCAAATTTGGGGCCTATTATGAAACATGATTGGAGCCTTGAGTTGGCACATATGAGCTGAAAGAAACAGAAGATGGCAGTAACATTCTCTCAGACCACCAGAAACGGTTCTTAAGGAAGTTTTAAATGACATCAACAACTCCTTTAGGCCAAAGAGCTTCAAAAAGAGTTGTTGTCACCCTTTGGGACCTAGCAGGAATCGTGCTATACCAGATATGGGAGACCAACCTCCGGAGGCAGATAGCCTAGCTTCTATACCAGACAATATGGCTGTGTGGAAAGTGTCAAAATGAGACTTGCTCTCATTTCTATATTTATATCTATATTTTATTGTTAGTTCTCATTGTATCAGGGCAACACCCCTCATTTTTATAAATGAAAAATTTAACTACTTTAAAAACATAATTAAAGACATACTTAGGGTTAGAAGCCATAAGGACACCATAGCTATAGGCATTTGGTCTAAAAAGCCCACCAAATTCTCTATAATACTAAGGAGAATCAAATGGTAACATTTAAACAACTAACCACCTTCGAAAGGCTTAAGAAATGGACAATACAAACAAAAGCAGAACGCCTGCTCTGCAATACTTATTGGGAGGAATCTAGAGCCCACCTATTCTTCAACTGGCCTGACTCTAGGAGAGTCCTTTTATGGGGGCATGTTGTTCCCAATTAGAGAAAGACATAATGCATGTGTGGGAGATCAACCAATTGAGGCTACTCAACTGATTATTTAACTACTACTTGTGAGGCAGGGCTATATAGGAAAGTGTCAATGTGCCAAAAACTTATCTCCCTCTATCTGTCTCTCTTCTCTAATTTGTAACTCTAGGACACCACCTCTCATTTTATATAATGAAATATTGAATTCTATCAAAAAAAAATTGACTGACATGTATGCAAATAACAATGTTTATTCAATATTTAATTGATGCATTTGTGCAAATTGTTGTAGGTACATGTTGTTCAGAGAGGGGCTGTATACCCGTTGATTGATATGCTTGAATCGTTGGATCCCCACTTGATAGAAATGTCAGCTTTTGCAATTGGAAGGTTGGCACAGGTTAGTTAGTCAATGAGTCAAGTCAATTGATCATATAAGTGCTATCTTGAGTATTTTCAATTCATTTTCACTCCACTTCATTTTTTCTATTAATGTCCAGTGTCTACACATGGATGGATACCTAAAATTCTATAAGATTTTATGTTGTTCCTTGTTTTCACCAGTTTTTTTACAAGATAACAAAAGTTAAAGATACATTTGGTGCACTCCCAGCCTTCCTAAGTCAGTGAAGTACACTATATATGGTCCATCTCGAGATATGGTCCATTTTATTTAAAATAAATGAACGACCTAGATTAATCTTACAAGACATCTCATTTTTGATATATTAGTGAGAATAGTAGAAAGTTTATGGGAAATGGGGGAGATCAAATGATCGATCCCTCCTAAACTGTTATTAATTATGTTTTTTACAATTTAGGAGGATTAGATCTTAACAGAATCATACTAACAGATTCTGTTAAGTCTTATCTATTAGAAAGTTCTAGAATTAATCTATCAGCTAGCTAATTGCAATAGTTAGGATATTAACTAGCTAATTACACATAACACCATTATAAATGATATTACTAATATGATATCTTACCTAAAGCTCACCCTGAATTAATATATCAAGTGAATTCTAGTATGTCACCCAAGGCTTCCACACTTAAATGATAACGATCCATATTTAGGGTCCCACCAAAGTTACCAGATTTTCAAACCTAGGTTGTAGTGTTGCACATTTCATTAGTAAATATTTTTTGCCAATATGCTAATTACGGAATATAACCTAATTAAAATATCAACCACAAGTTCACAACTTCTGTAATCTACAAAAATCCCAAATCCCTAGCCATTCCGACATCAGATTAGGAGACCCAATATGCTAGAAATTCACCCACCATTCACCACTTTGAAGCTTGCTAGGGAACTCCACAGGGATACTTGCTTGGCACATTTGGATTGAGAGGAACAAGAGGTTCAAGCAACACATAGTCCACACTCAAGAGTCAAGCCTTCAGAAACATTATTGAAAGAAGTCATAAGAGACATCAACCTCTCCTTCAAACCAAAGCGTTACAAGAAGAATTGTTGTCATCCACTGGAGGTTGTTACTCTGCAAAGCTGTTAGACCAACAACGTGTTTAGATAACTTTAATACTAGATATCATAGTCATATAGAATAGCTGATGTAGCACATCCGTTAATGGCACTAGGAAAGAGGCCATTTCCTTTAAATCAAACATGGACCAAAAACCCATTTCCTTTAAAGAAGGTCTATCATTACATGGAGAGTATATATATGGAGGATAGAGGATGGAATCGGCAGTTTTTGATTTATTTTGCTGAAGTTGTTATTTCTTGGACAGGTAAAAAACCTTTTATCTTCTCTTTCTTTTTTCTTGTATTTTCTGGTGGATTTCCAGAATCATTGGTGGATTCCAGTGTTTTTCCCTCAGCTTCTGTGGATTCAGAAGATTTATCAAGCAACTGATCTTCACTAAGATCAGCTGCATCAATAGCGTCGAAGATTTTACTCATCCTTGTAACTTTATTTTGTATTTTCAGACGTCTCCTTGTAGAATAGCGTCTCAGTTTGTAACTATAAAATAGCGTCGCATGACCGTTTGGGGCACTTAGGCATCGCATAATTGCCTGGTCGTCGATTGCTGGAGCTTGCCGGAGTTGGCGTTCGAGGTTCGCCGGAGGTGGAGGAAATAGGCTGAAAAGGAGGTGGGAGGGTGGCTGGAAATTGGGGGAAAAGGGGAGGAAATGAGAAGAAACAGGGAGAAAAATGAGTTGTTAGGGTTTTAAAACCCTGACTCCTCATTTTAAATGTAATTAAATTGGTTAATGGGTTAGGCGGATCTGCCTAACCCGTCCAGCGCATGAAGGCAAACGCCTACATGCGCTGGACCGTATGACCGCATATGCGACGCCTAGGCGTTGCATGAAAAAGCTTGTTTTCAGGCACTATCTTTCATTTTTAATGAAAAACTTTAATTTCATAAAAAAGTGATTGTACTGTATTTTTAACAACTTCACGTCACTGATGTTATATGTATTGTCTTTACTCAGGAAACACATAATCAAGCTGGCATTGTTTACGCTGGTGGTTTAATTCCACTCTTAAAGCTACTTGGATCAAAAAATGGTTCACTACAGCATAATGCTGCATTTGCTCTTTATGGACTTGCAGATAATGAGGTGGTGTTTTGTTTCTTTTTTGAAAACCATTGTCATAACACCTTGGTTTTTTAAATTGCATTGTTTTTGTCAAGCTTTAAAAACCGACGGTTAACCGGCTGACCGGTAAAAATCCAAAACCGGTAGCCAGTTAATTGGAGTGGGTTGATGAGTCGGCAGGTCGGGTCTGACCCGTATCCTACCCAAATACCCGACCCATTTTTTAAGACAATTTATTTTAAGACCAAAAATTTATACATTGGTCTATGAAAAAAGCTATATTATTTTTAATAAAAGCTCCTTCTACTCTTAAGATTTCATATTTGTTTTAGACAAAATGAATCTTTATTTATAGACCAACCTTCTTTGTGTTTTTTATATTCTATCGATGTGGGACTAAAAATGTATAGTTCATAGTTCAAAAAGCGACGCTTTAAGCGTCGCTTTTTTAGCTTAAAGCGGCAAAGCGGTCCTCCAGGACCGCTTTCTAAAACGCTTTTTCTGGACGGGTTATCGGGTCGGGTCGGGTTGGGGCAACCTGTTACCCATGTGAAATAACTTAAACTATTTTAATTTCCCTTCCTACCCCTCCAATTTCTATCTAACTATATAAACCCAATACCCTTCTAATAAAACCCTAATTTCCTTTATCACTCTCACTTCTATTTCTTCCAAAACCCTAGAGATATGGGAACTGAATCCCAATTTTATTATTGCATGAATGAAATGGAAGAAATTTTAAGAGATAATATAGATATTGGTGCACGTCTAGATGATTAGGTTATATGACTTGTAAATGTTTTTCAAATAATTTGGATTATGTCTTGAATAATTACAGGTTTATATATATTTTATATATATTTTTAAAAAAATTATCATTATTTACAATAATGCCACTACCGCTTTTTCAGCTTTAAGCGCGCTAAAGCGCTTAAAGCTGAAAAAGCGGTCAATGGAAAAGCTGACCGCTTTTCCGCTTTTTGAACTATGGTATAGTTAAATAAATTATAAAATATTCTTTGTATTTTTTGAATTCTATCATGTGTACATGTGTTAAATAAATACTCTATAACACACATGTACACTTTATTTAGTCCCACATTCATAGAATTCAAAAAGTACAAAGAATATTTTATAATTTATCTAACTACACTTTTTTAGTCCCACATCGATAGAATTCAAAAAACACAAAGAAGGTTGGTCTATAAATAAAGATTCATTTTGTCTAAAACAAATATGAAGTCCTTAAAGCGAGAGGAGCTTTTATTAAAAATAATATAGTTCCTTTCATGGACCAATGTATAAATTTTTGGCCTTAGTAAATTTATGATTTTTTTTTTACGAAAATACCCCTAACGGTTAACCGGCCAGCCAGAACCGGTTACCGGTTAACCGGTTTTTAAACCTTGGTTTTTGTATTTGAGTACATGATGTGTCTTAGGAGTGATATGAGAGGTATTAAGTTGGAGATTTTTTTGTGAGTAGACTTACCCTTCAGATATCGAGACTTCATTAATGAAGTCTTAAAGAAGTCACATGATAGATGTGGATTATGATGCAATCATATATTCATATGATGATATGATATCAGTGGTTATTTTGGGATCCTTAAATAACTTAACTACATATCTTATGGATGCTCATATTAATAACTTGATCAGATATTTTAGTTTACTCAGTACATATAATACCATTCTTTGGAGCAGGCATCATTTAGGTAAATCATGTTAAAAATTTGTGTATTTTGATTATTTACTTGTTATTTTCTTTTAATCATTGATTTTGATTGCATTGCTGTACAGATTGATATTGATCAATCTGTTGGTTAAGAATTATCTAATCTGATCTGATCAGAGGTAGGGTTTGAACTAACAGTGAGTTCACACCTTTTTTTTACAGTTCACAATTTATTTTTTCTTCAGGATAATGTTTCTGATTTTATCAAAGTTGGAGCTGTACAGACACTGCAAGATGGCGATTTTACAGTTCAGGTACAGTAATCATTTATTGTCAAAATTTTGCCTCATTTGATGCATTATTTTACAGATTTTTTGACACCCATGTATTTTCATTGATTTGATTCATTTTATTATTCCAAGGGTGCATTGCTAATTTCCCCACATCAAATGTTTTCATAAATACATTTTCAGGCAACCAAGGACTGTGTGGGCAAAACATTGAAGAGACTGGAGGAGAAGATTAATGGAAGAGTTAGTCTTATCCTGTTTTTATTTTCACTGATAAAACTTTAGGACTTTTCTCGCATGTTTATCTGGTAAACAGTTATTTTATATTTTACAATGATTTATTACAGGTTTTAAAACATTTATTATATCTAATGAGTGTACCTGACATAATCATTCGAAGATACATAGCTCTTTCTCTTGCTCACCTTTGTTCCCCAGAAGATCAAAACACAATTTTCATCACTAATAATGGTATTGGCACCTTGAGTCCTTCATACTTAAGAAACTTACTTTATTTTAATTTGTTGCAGATTTATATATGTATTCCGAATTTTCTTTATGCAGGGATTGAGTTACTTCTTGGTCTATTTCGTTCGACAAATTTAAAGCAACAAAAAGATGCTTCAATGGCATTATACAAGTTGGCTAAAAAATCCATGTCAGTGTCTCCCTTAGATTACGTCCCTCCCTCTCCAACAACCCCTCAGGTTTACTTTCTTTATAATAATCGTAATTCATAAATCTAATATTTTTTTTGCGAAGGCTAAATATTTTCAATCAAGGTTCGGAATGTGCCACCACTATGCACACTTGTGTAGTTGTGTTACATCGATATGTGTTGCATTAATGCCTGTATTTTTAGAATAAAAATAGAAATAAAATTCATATTGTCTAGTACTTACTACTTAGTATTGATGAAAACCAAAAAAATTGACTAAAAACTAAAAATAAATGATACAAAATATTTCTAGCAGTCTTGCAATAATAAAATAGAGTTGAGTCTTAAGAGTTAAGAGTATGAATTGGCCTCGTTGTCATTATCTGGCCCATCACCATTCTCGAGTTTTCATTTGGCTTATCGAAGGAGTTTTGGAAATGTGTGGCGGCTTCTAAAAAGAGAAAGGGGGAATAAGGTTGAATTTTTTTAACGGTTTTATAATCATTTAATGGTTAGGTGGATCCGACCCGGATCCTTCTAACCCGACCCAGTTCATGAAGCTGCTGGGCCACATAACTGCTTGTGTCCAACTACTAGCTTTCAGCCATTGTCACACTAGGGAGCTTGTGTCTGTTGCCCAATTTTTGTTTTATGTACTTTATATTCACTGATCTTGAAGGTGTTGTGTTTATCAGCCTTTCCATGACCTTTTGTTTTGGCGTTGATGGTATGTCATGGTTTCTATTGCATTTTTCCTTTCATAATATAAGAGTTTGAAATGTAAATAAGTGGGAGAGGTACTCGATCCCTTTCCATTATCAATGAGTATCATATATATATAACTTAGTATAACTGAATTCTGTTATACTTAATACTACAATATGAAAATGAAATATTACTAATTAGCCCATAGATATAAGTAATTAGTTTATGTAAGAATATAGCTATTATGCTTAATAGAACTAATTCTAACATATCACTAATACATAAGTATCAAATAGTGACTTCTATAGCCTTCCAAGTTCTATTGTTGGACTTAGACTATAATATCTTAAATGAAGAGTCATTTTTTTTTGAGAAATTAAAGTTTTCATTACTGAAAAAGAAGGTTGGGCAGAGCCGATGATTACAGATATAGGGAAATGCAAATACAGTAAATGTAAAAACATTAAATGTAAAACATTGTCTATCTTTTTATACAGCTGTGGCCCTGACTAGCTAGCTAAGGACTGAAGCCTCAAGAGGTTGGACTCCCATGAGCGTATAGCCTGTATTTCAATTTGTAAAAGATTGTGCTTCTTATAGGATGTAGATTCGTATGCAATGCTTACATCCTTAATGAAGAGTCATTTAATAGGATAGAAAACAAGGTGGATTAGATCATATACACTCTTATCTAGCTGATGATTTTTCATCAAATCCCATACCCTTAAGTGTAAGTTCCACTGTTCCAGATCATACCATTCTATGGTATTATGATATTAGGGAGTTCACTACTACTTCACTTACATATAGTTTTAAAGGCTTTGGCAATGTCTACTACTTTTATATGTGCTGATGAATTCATCAAAACTGAACTTGATTAACATATTGGGCAATATTGTGCCCTGATGAAATGGAGATAAAATGAATTACAAAAAAGGGAAGTAAAAGGAAAATGAGCAAAGCTCAATGACTCTTTCCAATTATAGCTATGCAGGGAGGTTGGTCTCCCATGCTTCCACAGTAGATTTCTCCAAAGGAGGTCTAATGGCGTGTTATCTGAATCTTTTATTCCTCTCTTCAGATATGCCACGGCAAACACCCAATGGTATTCCAGAGTAGTCTCCAAGGAAGAAATCGTCTACTTTTTTTTTTACCTCAGAGCAAAAGGCTTTTTTCTTTATTTTTTTCTGAATATTTTTTATTAGGTTATGATATTTGCCTTTGACTGATGCACAGGTATATTTGGGTGAAAAATATGTAAACAGTCCTACACTCTCTGATGTTACCTTTCTTGTTGAAGGTTAGAAGTCATTTTTTATTCGAGTGATTTAATTCTTGCAGGATCTGTTCATCTGCACAGATAATGAAAAATAATTGGTTTTGATTTTTGAGTGAATTTTCGAAAGCATGAAAACCATTTTATCTGCTTGTTATATGTTGACTTATATTTAAATGCAATTAGTCGAAATCGCATTTAAATTAAATTATGAAGGGAGACATTGAGACAAGAATAAGTGGAGAATATTCGTCTAGAATTTTGGATCCAATTGTCATTGGGTTGGAGAGAATCAGATTAGTTATGGGCTCAATTCTCGAGACATCTAATTCTATGAATACTTAATCTTTTCTTGTTTGTAATTGTCACATTTTATTCTCCATCACCCTTGGGCGGCAGGCAAGACTAAATCCTGTTAATAAAACATTCTTGTTTTGTGTGATTTCTTTACTTATTATTTTAATTCTTTTTCTAAACCTTTGTTAAATTCCCTTGTGAGAAGACTTAAAGAACCATCATTCATTGTGAAGGAGAGCTAGCTCGTGTTTTACAAGATCTAAGGAAATTGTTCTGTTTGAACAATAACATTGACTTCTTAGTTTCAACAATTTCATTGCAGGTAAAAGATTTTTTGCCCATCGAATTGCATTATTGGCATCATCAGATGCATTTCGTGCCATGTTTGATGGTGGTTATCGGGTTAGTAGCATTGGAAGAATTTACTAGTTTAGTTTGGTCATATATGATTTCTTGTAAATTCAAATTTCTTACTACTATTCATTAAATAACAGGAAAAAAATGCTACAGACATTGAGATCCCTAATATTAAGTGGGAAGCCTTTGAGTTAATGATGAGGTTTGTCATCTATTTGTCAACGCCATTTTTTTCTTCCATTTTTTCTGTATCTAACCAATCCATTACACTGGTTTTGTTGAAAACAGATTTATATACACAGGCACGGCTGAAATAACTATGAATGTCGCACATGACCTCCTCCAAGCTTCAGACCAGTATTTACTTGAGGGTCTCAAACGGCTAAGTGAATACACCATTGCTCAGGTAGAACAATGAATCAATGATACATCAGATCAGAACCACTAATGTCAGATCATCTACTGATATCATTTTGTTTGGTCTCCAGAATATCTCTGATGACAATGTTGGGAGCGTGTATGAAATATCAGAGTCTTGCAATGCACTGTCTCTTAGGCACACATGCATTCTATTTATTTTGGAGCACTTCAGACAAATCAGTGCCAAGTCTGGGTAATATTCTCTTATCTAGTTTTTCAGAAAAGCAATATTCCCTAAATTATCTTGGGTTAAAAATTACTCTATAATCATTTAGTAATTAGTATTCTATTCCAGATAGTTCCCTTATCATGCTCCTCTTCGTAAAAGATCTTTGTGCATCATTCTTTCTACATATTTCAGGCAGAATTTTTAAATAGTAGCAAATTCAATGCTAACCATAAGAACTTGCACAACCTGTATGGAAAGCACTGTTAAGAAGTCTAGTTGCCCAACATATTAATTTCATATATCATTAGAACATGGTCGTGCAAATATTATGGACTATCTAATCTAGACTTCCTTTTCGTCCTTGGAAAGGATTTTTCTTGTTATCTAGCTATCTCTCTAGTTTCTATGTTTGTTAAATGCAGACAGCGTATTGAGTTCAGTTCAAATCACATATTTATTTATTTATTATTTTATTTTATTTCATGTATCTATAACTTTTAAAATTGATGCAGGTACAACCATCTGATCCAACGTATAATCCCAGACATTCGCAACATATTCACCAAATCGTTCAAACCAATACCAATAAAATCTAAGATCACCGAAGAACCACCCTATGTTGATAACAATGATGTTATTGTATTAGATATTTAAATTTAAGGTGATATGCTTCATGTCAGACCTTCTAAGATTTGGTGTCACATAGAGATGTACGATTTATAAGATTTGAGTTGTACACATGTGAAATCAGTTTCTCATGCGGTATGTTATATTTAGTAGTAGCTTTTAAATGTAGTGCAATAAACTAATAGTTCCAAAATTATTTAATTTTCATTTAACTTAATTATAAGTTCAGTTTTGGTTATGTTTGTTTTTAAATTTCATTAAAAAAAACAAGGTCGATGTTCAGTTTACATAGAGTATAGAAAATTAAACATAAGTAAAAAGAAATGAGTAAGAAACTCATCGACTCTTTTTCATTAATTATGTAGTTTAGTTATACATTAACTAGATATGTTGTCTTAGGATATTGGTCTCTTATATTTTTATCATAGATGTCTTCAATGGGTGACAATAACTCTTATAATATTCTGAATCAAAGAAGAGACTGTTGTTTTTAATGACCTTTTTAAAGATTACCTCAGGAAACCTACTATCGTGCTGTCTATATCTTTTATTTTTTTCGTCTATATATGTAATAGCAAACACTCAATAACATTTCATAATAGTTTCCAAAGGGGAATTGGTTATGTTTGTTACTTGTTAGTACTTATTACATGATGTTTTATGAAAATATATTATGAAATTAGAAATTATTTTTTCTTTATTCATGTTTACATCTTGGAAATCTAGCGATGAAAGAAGAGTTTAGAATACCACAACATATTTCACAACAACATCAAAATTAGGGGTGAGAACGGAACATGACTGTCGGGATAGAAATTTATTTACTGTTGTTGTTTAATGTTGTTTAAACTTTTTAAATTAATCTAAGTACCTTATAAAAAAAAAGTATCTTCCAATTGCATAATAGAGAATACGATGATTTGTGGATCACTTCTAGGAACCCAATTTATAGGTCGGGCTTAGTAGGCTAAATATACAAAAGATAAGAGTTTCCTGGTCCGATTCTTTATTGCACTAAGAAGCATCGATAAATGAATCGTAATTTGGACAGTGTTGGAGGCTAATCCAGTCTATAGAGACGCTCCTAGCAAGATGGAGTGGGAAATGTCTTTCCTATGGAGGGAGAATACAATTAGTTAACTGGATAATAGCTGAAAAGTATACTTATTGGGCGCAAGGTATGGCTATCCCTGATTCTGTGGCTAAGAAGGTGAGAAGGTTAGCTTATAGATTTATATGGGATGGAAGGAAAGAGATCCCGTGGGCCCAAATGATCCTTCCCAAGTCGGAAGGGGGTCTAGGGGTTAGAGACTTTCCTATTATCATCACTGCAACCAATATTAAAAGAGCTTCAAAGTACCGGGATAAGAGCGATTCTATTCTGGTAAAATGGATCCAAGATAGGTATATTAAAGGAAAGACGTTTAATAATATACAAATCAGACCTACCGTGGATTCGCATTTTTGGAAAGCTTTTGTTTCAGAAAGAAGCCTAGTGGATAAATGTTTGGATTGTAGAGCGAATAGTACGATTATGTGGAGATCTGGTACTCCGATAAATAAATTGGGGGGAATAGTGGAAAGTATTAGAGATAGAGAGTATAAAGACATGTTAGCTGAGGGAATTTGGTCGAAGATGCCGACAAAATTCTCTATTCTCTTGTGGAGGGTGAAATGTGATCATCTAAACACGTTCAGAAAATTAAGAAGTTGGAGAGTACAAGTACCTCCTGCATGCTTACTGTGTAATCTGGAAGATGAAACTAGGAGTCATCTTTTCTTTAACTGTTCTTATTCCAGATCTCTCTTAATTTCGTTGGCGGAACAGCTGGATTTCGCTTTCTGGAAAATAATGAATATTCCAGTTCCCACCCAATCAAGTCCAGATATTAGATTGGGGGATCTGACGGAGGCAGCACAAAAGATTACGCGTCACTCCCCCCCTTGGGGGTTAATATGGAATGCTATTGGGTGCTTGTTGTGGCATATATGGACGGAAAGAAATAAAAGGTATAGGCAACACATTAGTAGGTCTCCTGAGGTAGTCCTTAAGGAGGTCATTAAAGACATCAGTCTCTCCTTTGATTCAGTGTATTACAAGAAGAGCTATTGTCACCCTTTAGAGACATCTATGATGAAAGTATGGGAGACCAACCTTCTGAGGCAACGTATCTAGTTACTGTATAACTAGACTACATAGTTAATGGGAGAGAGTCAATGAGCATTTTGCTCATTTCTTTTTACTTCTATTTTTATTTCTATTCTTTATTTTGTAAACTTGGCATTAGCCTTATTCTAATGAAATTTAATTACTTCAAAAAAAAAAGAAAAAAAAAGAAAAAGAAAAAAAAAAGAATCGTAATTTAAAAAGAAAAAGATGGGTATATTGATAATTTGTGACAACAAGAGAGAACCGTTTCTTCCATCTGACAATTCTTCCTCTCTCTTCCCCTAATTCCATCCATCCATCCATCGATCCATCCATCCACCATCCAACCATTCGTCCGCCCGCCATAACCAGATCCAACCTCCCAAGACAAAACTAACATTACAGACTACTACTGGGAATCATCGCTACCCGGTCTTTCTCATGGTCACAATGGAGGTCGAGATGGAACTGGATCTTAACGTCAAAGTCGCCCAGGCGATCCACGTGCTCAACCACGATCCTGTCTGTTCCAATCGCATCGCCGCCAATCAATGGCTCATTCATTTTCAGCAGTCCAAGGACGCATGGGATGTTGCTATTGACATTCTTGCCTCTCAGAGCGCTACGATTGCTCCCAATTTCGAGCTTGCCTTCTTTGCCTTGCAGATTCTCAAGATGAAAGTTAAGAGTGAGGCTCATCGCTTGCCGTTTCCGGTCAAAGATACTTTCTACAACATCCTCATCTTCGCCGCTAAGCGTTTCACTCTAGGTCCTCCACAGGTATAATTGTATAAACGATTTTTTTTTAAAAATTGCATAAGCACAACTATATATTAATACTATTTTCTTTTGCTTTCGCCAGCTTTTAACACAGATATGTTTAATCTTGTCTGCACTTGTGCTCCGGGAGGTGGAGTGCAAAAATCCTATCCAACAGCTCTTTTCAAGCTTGGAGAAGTTGCGGAGTGAAGAGAATGGGATCATTGCAGTATTTGAGATTCTGACAGTGTTTCCAGAAGAGGTCATCCAAGAGAAAATATCAGACCAAGGGGGTATTGGTTGCACTTCTAGGTCTCAGTTTGCTCAAGACGTAAGTTCCCAATTTCATGCATTTTGGTGAAATCCACACACCATGTATTTTGACAGCGAATAAATCCTACCTGATAATTAAATTACACTAAACTAAAACATAAGCTAAATTGATTTGTCATTGTTAACATTTCGTCAAACACATTTATACACCCATGAAAGCACAACTATTTCAGCAGAGAAATTATAAAGGATGTGAGCATTACATATGATTCTACATCCTATAAGAAGCACAATCTTTCACAGATTGAAATACAAGCTATACGCTCATGGGAGTCAAACCTCTTGAGGCTTCAATCCTTGGCCAGTTAGTCAGGGTCATAGCTACATAAGAGATAGACAATGTTTTTACATTTACTGTACTTGCATTTCCCTATATTATTCTGTAATCTTGGGCCATGCCCAATCTCTTTTCAGTAATGAAAGTTTTAATTTAAAAAAAAAAAAAAGAAAAAAAGAAAAAAAAAGAAAGCACAACTGTTTACTTACATAAACATTAGCTTCATTAATTAGTAATTACCCCACTAACACAACACAAACCATACACGCCATTAAAAAATAACACATAATTAAATACTCAAGAAAATAATAATAAAATTGCAAAACATCCTGGTCAAGCCAACCATTGACTCTTCTCAATGAAAATAAATAATAGCATCAAAAGAACTCATCAACTAATGCATAGATTGTAGGGAAGACAACTCTATCATTTGGAAAGTGGGGAATCATAGAAGCCGAGGGGCAATCATAGAAGCCTTAAGAAGCAAAGCCCACAAGGATGCAATTGGCAAAGGCATTTGATTCCAAATGCCAACAAAATTCTCAATCATTATATGGAGAATAAAACACAAACAACTCAAAACTCTCCAAATGCTCATTGTTTGGGGGATTCAAATCCAAACTACTTGCCTCCTATGTGGGCAGGAAGATGAATCAACCAGTCACCTATTTTTCAATTGCAGCTATACCAGAACCAAGGTTTTACAAGCGAGTAGACGTTCATGCGATGGAGCTGTTTGCATGAACGCCTGAGGTGCCTAGGCGACACATAAAAGATAAAACCAAAATACCCTGCATTTTTTAAATATTACAAAAAATTGAAAAGACTAGAGACCAAGCATCTAGGGACTAGGGAATGGAGAAGACTAGAGACTAGACGCCTAGGAACTAGGGAATGGAGAAGACTAGAGACTAGCCTAGGGACTAGGGAATGGAGAAGACTAGAGGAGAAAAAATGGAGAAGTCTGGTTGGAGATTTCGAATATTCCTGGACAGAACAGTACTTGCCGATGGTCTGGAGTGGAAATGCTGGAATCGTGAGGAATAGGGAGATAAAACCCTATCCTCGATCTTCAAATCTATTTATTCTATTTTTTTTTATGTTTTTAAGTAGGTTATTGGTTAAACGGATCCAACTGAATCCACTTAACCTGACCAACGTCTGAAAGTCATCTGAGGTTTTGTTCTTGGAGATTATTAGGGACTCCAACCTCTCTTTCAAACCTGAAATCTTTAAAAAAGGTTGTGGTTCGCAAATGGAGAAGACTACAATGCAGGTTTGGGAGATCAATCTCTTGAGGCAAAGCTCTTAGTTACTAGATCACTAAGAGTAACAGCTATATAGGAGAAGGTCGATGGCGTGGGAAACTATTCTACTCCCCACCACATTATATCATCTCTTCTACTTTGTAACTTCAGGGCATTACCCTTTATTATTATTGATGAAAACTTTTAATGTTTGCAAAATAAGTAATAATAATAAAAAAATATATTAGAAGGTAACATCTGTATTATTCTCTCTGAGTTTTTATTACAAAGTTTTTTATGCAGCTTGTTGCCCATACTCCAATGGTTCTCGAATTTCTTCTCTTCCAGTCAGAGATCAGGCTTAATGATGAAACACTATCTCATGAACGAAACAGGAAAATCTTGCGCTGTCTTTTGAGTTGGGTATGGAATTATTGCAAATGAATGCAGTGATTTTTTTTTATTTATAGAAAAAAATATTCAAAGATGGTACATTTAATCTTAATTCTTAAATTGAAAGCATAAATCCAGACAAATAGTTGACAATTTTTTTCCCAAATAAAATATTTAAATATAAAACATTGCATTTTTATGCATTTATTGTGATATTTCTGAATTCTGATCATGTTTAGTATTTTGCTTACAATATATGTTTAATTCCTAAAAATCAACTAAATTTCTGAATGACTGCCATCTTTCAATGTTTTTCTCTTGATGTATATCAGAGAATGACTTGAAGATTGACTGACTTCGTGGTAGGACTACCTTGGAGTAAAAAGAACAACGATGCAATCTGGATAGTGGTAGACTTACTGACCAAGGCATCACATTTCATCACCTATTGGGTGGGGCACAACTTGAAAGAGATAGCAAGAAAATATGTTCAGAAAATTGTGTGACTACACAAGATTCCAATGTTCATTATTTTAAATCAGAATCCAAGATTCATGTCTCATATCCGGGCAAGTCTACATGAAAGCAATGGATTCCCGTCTGAAGCTGAGTACCACATTTCATCCCTAGACAGATGGATAGTCAGAACTCAGAACAAACCATCCAGACTTTAAGCGGGGATGGGAGGAGTAATTTCCCTTGGCAGAGTTTGCATACAACAACAATATCACATGAGTATCGAAATGAGACCCAGACCCTTCAAGGCATTATATGAGTGACCATGCAAAACCACTATGTTGGAAAGAAGTGGGGGCAAAACATATCTCTAGGGACGAATATTTTTGCAAGAAATCTCCAGGCTCAAATTGGTAGAAGAGTCGTTCAGCAACATTAATATCATCAGAAAAATATTGCTGATAACTCAAAGTAGAAAAAAAACTATGAAGATCGGAGGCGTAGATAATTGAGTTATGAGGAAGGGGATCATATGTTCCTAAAGGATTGGTAAGATACAAGTTGAAAGGGAAGCTAAGCCTGCAATCCATCAGATCATTCCAAATCACAGAACGTATAAGAACCACGACATATAGATTGGTATTACCCACACAGTTAGTGAGGGTACGTAATGTGTTTCACTTGTTCATGCTACACAAGTACACTCCAAAGTCTAAACCCAAGTCACATGACACATATTCTGGTGCAATGGATCCAGGATAAGTATATTAAGTAGAAAGCCCTTACAAATTTCCAAATCAGGCCCTCTGTTGATTCACATTTGTGCAAAGCCTTCATTTCAGACATGGCTCTAGTAGATAAATGTTTGGATTGTAGATCTAATTCATTGCAGTTTGGAGGTCCGACACTCCTATAAGAAAGTTAGGGGGAATTATGGAGAGCATTAGGGAATAGAAGCCATAAAGACCAATCAGCTAAGGGAATTTGGTCTAAATGTCTAATAGCCCAACAAAATTCTCCATTCTCCTATGGAGGAGGGTGAAATGAGATCACTTAAATATTTTTAGGAAACTGAGGAGTTGAGAGTGCAAGTTCCTCCTGCTTGCTTATTATGCAACCTCGAAAAAGAATCTAGAAGTCACCTCTTCGACTGCCCATATTCCAGAATCTGGATTCCTCCTAATCCCATTGGTTGATTACTTAAACTTCTCCTTCTGGAGGTTAATGAATATCCCAATTTCCACCCAAAAAAGTGTCGACCGAGGATTTTGATATATGAAATATTCCAATTTCCATAGTATCTTCATCTTGATATCGAGTGTCTACCGAGGATTTTGTGAAGAAGAAGATTGATTTAAGCGGTGTTGGTTCGTCATCTTCCGGAACCAAGGAACTCAAATCGAGCGGGAAAATAAAAATAGTGGGTCCTTTGGGTTTGGAAAAGGTTGAAACTCTTCATGACGTGGTGAGAAAAAGAAAAACCGATGCGCAACGACAAGTCGACAAGCAACCATTTCCGATCACGTGAAGATTCAAGAAAATAAATTACTTGAACAATATGGTGCAAAGTTCTTCATTACTACTGGGGTTGCATTCAATGTAGTAAAATTGCGGAATTGCAGATATTTAGAGTCTAAATTTTAGACAATCTGATTTTTGCTAAATTATATATTAATTTTATTTTCTCATATAGGCCTGGGCAGAAGATATTAAACGCCACAGTCCTGGCCATGTGATACCTTAACCTCACTTTCTTTCAAGACCACCTTTGAAAAAAGTTGAGTGTTCACGAACTACAGAGGAAACATTATGATCAATGGACTAAAGGTGGGTATACATTAATGTCTGATGGGGGGAGAATAATCATCAAACTCTTGGCGAACTTGAAGGTTGGAAGTTTCTTCCCTGGTTCTATCAATTGCAAAGCAGAATCGAAGACGAGAGAGTTGGTTGATTTTAGGCCCATCTCCTGTGTGAACCTCATTTATAAGATCCTTTCTAAGATTCTAGCCAATAGGATGAATGAGGTGGCCAATATGCCGGTCTCACCCAACCAAACAACATTTATGAAAGGTAGGGTCATTTCTGATAACTCCCTCCTGGCTGAGGAAATGCTACATGGGTTTGGTAGGGCAAGAACCCCCAAAAGGTGCATGCTAAGTGTGGACTTGAGGAAGGCGTTTGACACTATTAGTTGGGATGCAATCTTGGAAACTCTCAGAGTAATGAGCTTCTCTCAGCATTTTATAACCCTCATATCCAACTGCATAAAATTTGCATCATTCTCTGTCCTTGTGAAGGGTGTCCCCATTAGGCCTTTTAAAAACCATAGAGGACTAAGACAAGGAGACCCAATCTCCCCTATACTCTTTAATCTGGTTATGGATTGTCTGAGAAGACTCGTCTAGAAGGGAGTAGATGAGAGGAAAATAGATACTTACCAAGTCAATGGTGCAAGATCTGTCTCTCATCTTATTTATGCAGATGACATACTCATATTTTCTAAGGCAAACCTGAAGTCCCTGAGATCCATTAAGGAAATACCAGGAGTGTTTTCTAAGTTCTCTGGCCTAGAGATCAATAATGATAAGAGTAGTGCCCATTACTCTAAGGTGGTAGACTCCTTCCCACACTTGCATGAAATCATAGATTTCCCTCAGCCTCTCCCTCTCATCTACCTGGGTGTCCCAATCTCAGGTAAAAGAAAAAGCTTGAGGTAATGTGTTGGTCTAATTCAGCCAACGGAAAAGACTCTGGTTAGAATGAATGGTAGGTGTCCATCCTATGGGGGAAGAATTCAGTTAGTGAACTGGGTCTTTGCAGGTATGTTCACGTATTGGATAAATGGAACCTCCTCCCTTCCCAATTCAGTTATCACTAAGGTCAGGCAAATTGCATATAGGTTCATTTGGGATGGTAAGAAATCCTCTCCTTGCGATAGAATGGTCTTACCCAAAATAGTAGGGGGATTAGGGGTTAGGAACTTTGAAGCCTCTGCTTATGCCTCCAACATAAAAAGAGCTCACTACTTTTGGTCCAACATTGAATCCATCTTATCCTTTTGGATTAGGGATAGATACAAGGGTAAGAGTCTGAGGGATATCCAACTCTCCCCTTCTAGGGATTCCATTATGTGGAAAAACATCCTTAAGTGCAAAACTGACATTGATAGGTTAATGGGTTGGGGTTGTAATGTCAACTTAAGTCTTATTGGGTTGAAAGGGGATAGCTCCTTACAAAGGTTCTATGAAGCACTATCAACCATTAAGCAACCTGACCCCCTATCGAAAGGTATATGGTCCAAAAAGTCCACCAAATACTCAATTTTCCTATGGAGGCCGATGTGGGGACACCTTCCATCCTTCACCACCCTCAGATTATGGGGGAGTTCCTGCTCCTGCCTCCTAGCTTATGTATCCTCTGTAACCAAGAGCCCGAAACCATTGGCCATATCTTTTTCAACTGCCCTTTTTCTAGACACATTCTTATAGCTTGCAGGTACCACAGGTTGGGGACATTAGATTAAGGGATGTGTTAGATTGTATCCAATCTCTAAGGTCTGGCTCAAACTGCTAGAGGTTACTTTGGACATTAATTGGAGGCATTAAATGACACCTGTGGCAGGAGAGGAATAGAAGGTGGAAGACTGGCAACTTTAAATCTGAGGATGTTGTTATAGCTGAGGTGATAAGGGACTCTAAAATTTGTTTTGAGGTTAAAGTGAATCCACCTGATTTGGGTTTGGTTGAAGAGAATGCAATGAGGCATTGGATAGGCTCATAACTTTATACTATGATGCATTGTTGTTCTGCTTTGAGCGATCTATCTGTGTACTGCTCATGCTTTTCTTTATTGCTACCCCTAGAGGATACACCTGTTATACAAACAGTGCTTGTCTGTTAAGGGGGCTGTCTTTCTTTTTATTTTATGTATATATTGTAATCCCGAACAACTCCTGTTTGGCCATCAGTTTGAGGATGACAAGTTGTGCTGAATTTCAGACTCGTATCAAACCTTTGCCATAGAATTTTCCAAAAATGAGACAAAAATTTAGTGTCTCGATCTGACACTATGGAGTTAGGAATCCCATGAATTCTAACTATTTCTTTGAAAAATAACTTAGCGATATGTGAGGCATCACTAGTTTTCTTGCAAGGAATGAAATGAGCCATTTTTGAAAAACGGTCTACTATCACAAAAATAGAGTCAAATCCTCCTCTAGTTTTTGGCAGCCCCAAAATAAAGTCCATGGACAAATCATTCCAAGGTGCTTTTGCCACTGGAAGTGGTGTATATAAACCTGTGTTCTGATGACTCCCTTTGGCTATTTGACATATATTACATCTTTGGACAAATTTTTCTACCTCTTTTTTTTGACCCGGCCAATAATATCTATCTTCAAGTTGTGTAAGTGTTTTGTCTCTCCCAAAGTGTCCAGCCAGCCCACCAGCATGTATTTCTCGAATTAACTGCAATCTCAGTGAAGTCCTCGGTATACAGAGTCTGTTGTTGTTAAATAGGAATCCTTCATGAATTTTGAACCCTTGATTACAGTTACTTCTCAAACATTGATCCCATATTTGAGCAAAATCTTCATCAAATTCATATAATTCTTTCAAGGCATCAAAAGATGTGACTTCCAATCTCATAATAGTTAATAGAGAGTTTCTCCTACTAAGAGCATCAACCACTTTGTTGCTCTGACCTGATCTGTGTTTGATTGTAAATTCGAACCTTTGTAAGAATGCAAACCATCTGCTATGCATTCTACTAGAATCAGAATTCCCATTGATTTGCTTTAGTGCTAAGTGATCTGTTAAGACCACAAACTCCCTCTGAACCAAGTATGGTTCCCACACCTTGCAGGCTCTAAAAACAGCAAATAACTCTTGCTCATACGTTGTCCAATTTCTTCTTCCATCAGAAAGTTTTTCACTATGGAAAGCTACCGGGTGTCCATTCTGACTTAAGACTGCCCCAATGCCAGTAATACTAGCATCACATTCTACCTCAAAGACTTTAGAGAAGTCGGGTAGTTGTAACACAGGAGCTGATAAAAGTTTACCTTTTAATTTTCTAAAACTGTTTTCAGCCTCCTCATTCCATTCAAACTTTCCTTTTTTTAAACAATCTGTGATCGGTGCTGCAATTGCACTGAAATTTCTTATGAATCTTCTGTAAAATGAAGCTAGCCCCATAAAACTTCTCACAGCTGTCACAGACTTGGGCGCTGGCCATTTTTCTAGTGCTTCAATCTTTCTTGGATCTGTTTTTAGACCATTTCTGCCTATTATGAACCCTAAAAAACACAACTCTGATTTGAGGAAGTCGCATTTTTCTAAATTCAGCTTTAACTCATTTTCTTTTAGGGCTTCGATTACTTTTATAATATCCTTTAAGTGATCACCTTTGTTTCTACTAAAATTCAGAATATCATCAAAGTAGACTACCACACAAATTCTGAGAAATGGTTTTAAACAAGGTTTTTTAGGCGACCATGCGGTCATGCGATGGCCATGACCGCATGGCCGCCTAGGCGCTTCAGGCGACGCCTAGGCGGTCGCCTGAAAATAGGGTAAATTTTGCAAAAAATTTACCCTGAACTTATATATATTTGCTAAAAAATATGGGTAAATTCAGAAACATTTAAAAAAATATATACATAAATTTTAAAACCTGAAATTACTAATACAAAGTAATAGACCTATTAACCTAAAATTTAAAATGTAAATACATAGATTATAAGACTTTTATGAATTTAGGGTTAGAAAGGTGCAAGAAACAAGAAAGAAAAGAGGTTAGGGTTTTTTAAAACCCTCAACCTCTTATTTAAATGACTTAAGTCATTTAAGTGGGCCTTAAATGGGTGGTTGGGCCTTATATTTAAATTAAAAAAAAATTAAAATAAAACAGACCTATTGGGTTAGGCGGGTCCGGGTCAGATCCGACCCGGACCCGCCTAACCCGCCTAACCCGCTCCAGCGCATGATGGCAAACGCCTACATGCGCTGGAGCGTATGGTCATGAAAAAGCTTGGTTTTAAAACTTCTGTCATGAGCCTCATAAATGTAGATGGGGCATTGGAGAGCCCAAAAGGCATTACTAGCCACTCATATAATCCTTGTCTGGTTTTGAATGCCGTATTCCATTCATCCCCCTCTCTAATTCTTATCTGATGATATCCACTTTTCAAGTTTAGTTTTGTAAACAATTCATGATGGTAAATCCATTTTTAATTTGTACTCTCTTTCTTCTCTTTCATGATAATTATTTCCTTGCCTTTCATATTCATCCAGAGCGTTTCTGTTTCTGTATCCACGACCCCTCTGGCATCCCTGTGCTCCCCGACGTTGGTACTGTTGGGGCGGAAGCAGCAAGTCCACGTCGGCCTCTGATGAAGAGCTACCTCCAGTCGGCAGACGTTCTCCTCTGTGCCTGTTCCTCGGATGCGGATCTGTCTGTATAAATCCCTAATTCAATTCAGCGGTCTGTCTCTGTTCTATCCTATCGAATCCATCCTTCACAAAAATCGCCAAATCGGCTACTGATTTTATGAGGGTATTGAGCTCCTCTCTTGTGACTGTGTTTCCCTGATTGTTCATTGCTGTCTGATGCGAACTGCCTGAATCTGATACCATTTAGTGCAGTAAACAATCAATGAAATTAAACAATTACCTCAGAAACGTGCTTGGAGAGCAATTTGAAAAAATCCCAGCACTTCAGATTGAAGAATAGATAGTTTATTGGAATCCACCAATAAGTGCTACTAGAATCCACTAGTAGGGAATAGAAAATCAGATAGGAATCCACCTGATCCGATGAGAAAAATGAGAAAGGATCGCAAGATTTGAAAAAGTAGGAGAGAGAAAATAATGGGGTATTCACCTTGGAAAAATTGTAATCCCCTCCTTCTTTGAGTCCACTCCTATTTATACTCCCAATGTCTAAGAGTGGAAATTCCACATTGGGAGTTGCCGAGTTGGTCAGTCCAATTAAATGGACTGAGCCATGGCTCGAGCCAACTTGAGCCAATGACCTTGTAGATCATTGCAATGGGCTACATCAAAGAGTCATCTTTTCTTCTATTGTTCCTATTTCAGATCTCTCTTAATTCCGTTGGCTGAGCATCTGAATCTCGCCTTCTTGAAAATAATGAATATTCTAGTTCCCACCCAATCTACTCCAGATATTAGATTGTGAAATCTGACGGAGGCTGCGCAAAAAATTACGCACTACTTTCCCCCTTGGGGCTACTATGGAATGCTATTGGGTGCTTGTCGTGGCATATATGGACGGAAAGAAATAAAAGATATAGAAAACACGTTAGTAGGCCTCCTGAGGTAGTCCTTAAGGAGGTCATTAAAGAGATCAGTGTCTCCTTTGATTCAGAGTATTACAATAAGAGCTGTTGTCACCCTTTGAAGACATCTATGATGGAAGTATGGGAGACCAACCTCCTGAGGCAACGTATCTAGTTACTATATAACTAGACTACATAGCTAATGGAGAGAGTCAATGAGCTTCTTTTTCATTTCTTTTTACTTCTGTTTTTATCATAGTTTTAAAAGTGGCGCTTAAAGTGCCGCTTTAAGCGATTAAAGCTGAAAACGCTTATTCATGAGCGCTTTTCAAATCGCTTTTTCTAGTATAATATTAAGCGGTAGTAAATAAGTATAAGCGGTAGTGTCATAAAAAGTATAGTGGATCGATTAAATATTAAAAACCAAGACACGTAAAATATTAAGAAAATGTGACACGTAAACAAGTATAGTGGATAAGGATAAGCTATGGAGTTCTATTCTATCCTATAGAGATCTATTCTATAGAGTTCTGTCATAAGGATAAGCACATGACACGTAAATAAGGCCTGTCACATAATATTTCCAAGCTTATGACACTACCGCTTAATATTTAAATATTGGTTTTTAATATTTAATATTAAAAATAATTACGAAATTCACTACCGCTTTAATCGCTCTAAAGTGCACTAAAGCGTTCAGAGCGGAAAAAGCGCTTCCTGGAAAAAGGAAGTGCTTTCCGCTTTTTAAATCTATGGTTTTTATTTCTATACTCTATTTTTGTAAACTGGGCATTAGCCTTATTTTTTTAATGAAATTTAATTGCTTCAAAAAAAACCCACGTAAATTCTTGTCTTGCTTATTTTTCTTCTTTTATGGTTGTGTGATTGATTTCTGTTCACTGATCTGATTAGATCGGGAAATAGGTTTTAGGGTTCTGAATATTAACATGTTTACTACTCAAGCTCCTAAATCGGAAGCGAATGTATTGATTTATAATGTCAAAAGAAACGACACAATGCAGCATTGTCAATGCTTAAGGGTAGGGAATATCATTCCCCACCATAGGGAGAGGATTTTGTATATATTTTTTAATAAAAAAGATTTACTTTTAATACAACCATCTTTTACTTCTATTACAAAAAATTTACCTTTTGAAAAAAAATCCAACCATCTAAGTCTAAACTATTATTATTTTTTTCCTATCATGAGTCATGACACAACTTAAATGTAAGTTTTCTTTTAATTATTATTTACATTGCAAATTTTATAATCTTACATAGAATTTTGCTTGGAAAATATGCTGTCATAGGAAAATTGAGAATTTTTTCATGCATATTTTCTGATCCACAGGTTCGGGTAGGCTGTTTCTCAGAAATCACACCTTCAACCTTTCAAGCACATCTATTTCTCAATTTTATCTTCAGCACGTTACATGTACAATTTTTTAATATTACTTTTAGATTGGTTCATTTGATTACATTAGTGCTATGGGTTCTGATTTTTTTTGTATGGCTACAGACTTCATTGACGTTTGATGTAGCCATTGAAGTTTTAATTGAGTTGGTCAGTCGTTACGAGGTAACTTTTTTCTTTCTGAAAGTAATTAAATTTCATTAAAATAAGGGCATTGCCCATTTTTTTTGAGAAATTAAAACTTTCATTACTAAAAAAGGAGGTTGGGCATAATCCAGGATTACAGAATATAGGGAAATGCAAGTACAGTAAATGTAAAAATATTGTCTATCTCTTATACAACTATGACCCTGACTAACTGGCCAAGGACTGAAGCCTCAAGAGGTTGAACTCCCATGAGCGTATAACTTGTATTTCAATCTGTGAAAGATTGTACTTTTTATAGAATGTAGATTCATAGGCAATGTCCAACTTACATAGAATATAGAAATAAAAAACAGAAGTAAAAAGAAATGAATAAGAAGCCTATTGACTCTCTCTCATTAGCTATGTAGTCTAGTTATATAGTAACTAGATACGCTGTCTCAGGAGGTTGGTCTCCCATACTTCCATCATAGATGTCTTCAAAGGGTGACAATAACTCTTCTTGTAATACACTGAATCAAAGGAGAAACTGATGTCTTTAATGACCTCTTTAAGGACTACCTCAGGAGGTCTACTAACGTGCTATCTATATCTTTAAACAATAGACCTACTAACGTGCTAAATTTTCGGGTACTGATGATATGATCAAGTACGGGATCCTGTATCGCCATTACGGGACAATCTTGCATATTTTAAATTATGTTTCTGATTGTGTTCTGATAGGGTTTCAATGTTTCATTAGTTATTTTGATTTTCTATTTTTGAAAACTTGGTTCAAAATGAAGAGGATGTATTTATTGATTTTTCTTCTTCTAGTTTTTAAAATTTATTCTATATAATTATTTTTCTTTTGTTAGTTGGTTTGTTTGACGGACTTTTATATTTTTTCTCAATTCATGTTCATCAATTTGTCTTTCAGGTACTACCTCAAGTGTTATTGCTTAGAATACGATATCTTAAAGAGGCGATTCTTACACCTTCTCTTAATAATAGAGACGAGAATGTAATAAGAGGTCTTGCACGCTTAATGTCAGAAATCGGGGAAGCTGTATGTTATTTTTTTTAATACATTTGATCAAGCTTTTTCATGCGACGCCTGGACGGGTTAGGCGGATCCGGTTGGATCCGCTTAACCCATTTTTACCCAAATAAAAATATAAAATATATATAAAAAACCGCATCTGAACATCTGAACAGCGGTTGGATCCTGTTCACTCGCATGTAGCTTCCTGAAGCTGTTCACTCGCATCTGCACTCGCATGTAGCTTCCTTGCAGCAGAGTAGCCTCCTGATTTCCCGATTTCCGATTTCCCGATTTCCCGATTTTCCGATTTCCAATTTCCTTACTAATATATATTATATATAATATTAGTAAATATTATATATATATTTTATAAACTTAGGGTATATAATGTAATTTTTTTGGAAAACTTGTATATTTTCTATAAACTTAGGGTATATTTTGAAAATATGTATAAGTTCAGGGTATATTTCGCAAAATTCCTAATATTTTCAGGCGACCGCCTAGGCGGTCATGGTCATCGCATGACCGCATGACCGCCTGAAAAAGCTTGCATTTGATAACAATTTCAATTTTCAACTTTCACTTCTTGAGTTAGAGTTAAAGGATTTTTTTTGATGAAGTTTATATTCCATATAAAAATGGAGAGGTTTTCACTTAGTTATAATAATTCCTTAAGAGGAATGTGAATTGGCTTGACCTTGATCAAGCCAATTATAGCCCATTGGAGGACTCTCGGATCCACTTGTAAGAGAATTATAGTATTTTGTAAATACAGTGAAAATAGGATCTTGTACTGCATCAGAAAAGCAGGGGAGTATCTCTCACATGTTTTTCAACTGCAGTTTTTCAAAGGAGATGCTGTTGGAAGTGTTTAAAACTACAGATGATGTCCTGTGGAAGAAATCAGGGCTGCCTGCTCATACTCTCATCGGAGAGGACATCAGATTTTGGGAGACATTATGGATAGGGTACAAAAGTTCAGAAAGAACTCCAACTGTTGGCATTGCTCGGAGCCCTTTGCTGCATTTTTGGCGGGAGAGGAACAGAAGATGAGCTTGGGGCAATGTAGTAGATAATACAACATACTATGGAGAGTAAAAGGGGACTACCTCACCACTTTTTTTTTTAAAGCAATTAAATTCCATTATAGATGTCTCCAAAAGGTGACAACAACTCTTCTTGTATCACTTCGGATCAAAGAAGAGACTGTTATCTTTAATGATCTCTTTAAGGACTACCTCAGAAGGCCTACTAACGCGCTGTCTGTATCTTTTATTTATTTTTGTCTATATATGCTACGACAAACACCCAATAGCATTCGATATTTACCCCCAAAGGGGAGAGTGATGTGTGACTTTTTGCGCAGCGTAAGATCCCTCAACCTAATATATGTACTAGATTGGGTGGGAATTGAAATATTCATTATTTTTCAGAAGGCGAAATTCAGGTGCTCAACCAACGGAATTAGGAGAGACCTGGAATAAGAGAAGTTGAAGAAGAGATGACTTCTAGATTCACCTTTCAGATTGCATAATAGGCAAGCAGGAGGTACTTGCACTCTCCAGCTCCTCAACTTTCTGAACACCTCAGCACCTTTAGTAAACTTATCAGATGGGGTTTTCAACCCAACCTAAGCTGCCTGTTATGCGAAAGTAGAGGAGACAATTAGTCACCTCTATTTTAACTGTGAGTACACTAGAACCATACTCATTAAGGCAGTAGAAGCCATCGGAGATCCACAAGAAAGCACAACATAACATTTAAAAAAAAACTAATATTCTAAGAAAGTTGCCTCAGAAGTGAAGCTTTCTGTGCTTTCTTGTGGATCACTTGCTTCATTTATAGGCTCGGGCTTGTCATTCAAGCGAGAGATTTACAAAAAGGAGAGCACAGCAGAAGAAATACAGACGTTAACTTTGTGGAAGGCTTCACTTCTGCAGCAAAATTCGTAGGTTCACAGACTAAGCAAAACTGTTATATAGAAATAGAGTCGATGTGCATGTCCATCTCTCACACTAATTATTTACTTTAAGTACTATGCATTTCCTTTTTTTATTTTCTATATTAACGGACTTTAACTTCATAAAAAAAATGCTACAAAGAAATAGAGTCAATGGGCATGTCCATCACTCGCCCTATCTTCAGTTTTTTTTACTCTTTGTATTTTTACTCTTTTTTATTCCCATTAATAGTATTTAACTTTATCAAAAAAACATAAAATAAAAAACAAACTAAGGTCTAAGGTTGTGCATGGCTTTAGTTGGTCTTCTCGATTCGTGTGTACTTTTTTATTCTTCTGTTTTTTTACTCTTCTCTGTTGAATTTTGTGTCTGATCGGATTCTAATTTGATCGAATACTCTTCCATTAGTGCGTGTATGAGATTAGGTTTATTGATCTATTTTTATAACTTAATGTTCTTACACCAATCAAGTAACAATACATTGTATATAAATTATGTCCATGGAGATATGGACTCATTAGTCCATGCAACATAGTAGTTTGTGACTTTGTGTCCAAAATATATCCAAAACAATATACACAGTTAGTACATATTCTTTTGAAAATTTAGGTTTTTACTTGTTGAATCTTGACTAGGCACCAGCGTTGATTGCTGAAGGCAGTAAAGAAGCACTTGTGCTGACTGAGGCACTTATAAGGTACAGTCAATATGCTACAGTTTTAATTTCATCTGATACAATATTTTTCCTTTTGTATTGACATAAAATTATTTTAGGGTCATGATGCCAACTTATACCTTGAAACTATATAATGATATTCTGCTTCAAAATTCAGACGAATGCCAAATATTAGGTCATGAGTTTTATTCCTAATGGGTATCTAGTATCTACTATCTAGTGATATAATAGGTAGGCACTTGCATAGATTTAAAAAGTGGAAAACGCTTCCTTTTTCCAGGAAGCGCTTTTTCCACTCTGAGCGCTTTAGCGTGCTTTAGAGCGATTAAAGCGGTAGTTACTATATAACTAGATTACATAGCTAATGGGAGAGAGTCAATGAGCTTCTTGCTCATTTCTTTTTGCTTCTATTTTATTTCTATACTCTATTTTGTAAACTGGACAGTAGCCTTATTTTTTAATGAAATTTAATTGCTTTAAAAAAAACTGTAGTGGCAATTTCGTAATTATTTTTAATTTTTACGAAAATTGCATATATACTCCTGTAAATATTCAAGTAATTTTTTACGAAAAAATATATTAGACAGAAGAAAGTCAAGGAACAAAAAATAAAAATCCAATCAAACTCATCGATTACATTAATATATTAGAGGGACAACTATTTGCAAAAAAAATATTAGAGGGACAACCAATTCCAAAATTCCACAAGGAATCCCTAACTAAGTCATGGACGCGTTTTCGGAAATTTGGACACTTTACCTGAAGCAAAAGCCTCTGGATTTATCGATACAAGGGGCAGAGAGGATTAGGTCTGTAAAAAATAGTATTAATAAAAAGCTGTACACGATGACCGACGGCCGGAGAAGATACTAGAAAAAGCGACCCGACCCGACCCACTAGAAAAAAGCGATTTGAAAAGCGCTCATGAATAAGCGTTTTTCAGCTTTAATCGCTTAAAGCGCCGCTTTTAAAACTATGGGCACTTGTAGAGTGGTATGTCACCCTAAGATTTAACCATCTACGGAAAGGGTTTCTTCTTTTTCAAAACTAAAAAAGAATAGCGTATATTTATTACGTAGTTACCATATATCACAAATCATTGTTAATTTTTATCGATTTATTGTTTTTTATATTTACAGTTGTGTTGCATTTCCAAGTGAAGATTGGGAGATTTCAGATTCTGTACTTCCATTTTGGTAATTTTCCTTATTTTATTTTTATTTAACATGGTTAAATCCTTTCTGGAGGCTGAATATGTGTAGATTCAATAAAATATAATAATATATCACTCTAAAATGTATTATTTATTGGAGTAGCTTAGTACTCTTTATTTTTTACTATATTCATAGCCCTTTATATTAGAGTGAATATAAGGACATCAGTCTTTATGGAGTAGGGATTAATATGGATATATTCTCATTTAGTCATTCTATTCAGTATAAGGATTAAGGACATCAGTCTTTATATTACCTTCATAAAAAAAAGGATATCAGTCTCCCTTTCTTCAAATTTGAGGATTTTGGGGTGGGCTGCTGCTCCCAATTATGATAGACCTACAATGCAAGTGTGGGAGACCAACCTCCTGAGACAACACATTTAGTTATTTAATCAAGAAGTGTCGATGAGATCTGTCTCATCTCCCATCTATTTTTCGTAATTTATCTCCAATTGTAATTCAGGGCATTGCCCTTCATTTTTTTAATGAGAAAATTTACTTCTATAAAAAAAAATTAAGTTTTTGCAACCTTTGCTTATACTTCATATCTTTTGTTAAGTGAGTAACTTTCATTTTGCATTTTCATTTTATTTGTTTATCTGTATTGAGTAATTTCATGTTTTCTTTGTTGTTGGCCAGATGATTGCTATTTTCAGTTTAATACTTTAATGCTCTATGATGTGCAGCCTATAGAAATATCTTTATGTTACATTTGGTTCTTGCAGGTGTAGTCTAGCAAGATATTTACTTAGTATGCATTCTGGAAAGACAAGTGATAGAAAAAATGTTGAAAATACCTTTATCACAGTATTTTCATCATTACTTGATGCTCTTTTTATACAAATTCAGGTTATCTTTTTCACTACATGCACACAAACTTTCATATTTGTTCCTTACCTATTTTTACTTCATAAATTCAAGTATTTTGGTCGTTACTTTTGTTAGTGTTAGCTTAAAACCATTTTCAACACCTTATTATCTCTCTTTTTCAATTGTACTCAGGGTACAACCCTTCATTTTATTTTTAATGAAAACCTTTACTTTTTCAAAAAAGAAACACACCATAGTTTGAGTAGCGTGCGCTATAGCGCCAGTTGATGCCTTGATGGTACTATTTAGAATGCTATTTCAACCGGTTGCTAGCCGGATCCAGGTAAGGATTTGCTCAGTTACCCGGTAACAGCTTAAGATTACAATTAAGCTATAATGTGAAATCGCAATCACTCTTCCTGACCTCTATTCATCAGGAACCTCCGGAAACCGTCCCAGACCTTCAACGATCTCATTCCACTCTCTAGTGTGGTCTGCTTTAGGCTCCACTCTCCAGCTTGTCTGCATTTCTATTTTTCAGATTGATATCTTTTTTTCTTCATGATATTTTGACTTATTTAGCCTTGTATTTTGACTGTTTGCATCTTAACTCTAGAGGCATATTCACTTCTAACTAACTCCATTTGTTATTATTTATTTAATCACTAGAGCTAATGCTAGATAGGGTATTGCCCTTCATTATTAAAGAAAATTTTAATTCTATCCAAAATAAAAATAAATATACTGGCTTGTTTCACTAGGTGTCCTTGCAAATTTTTCGACTAGGTAGCAAATAGTAATACACTAAGTGGCTTGGTGCACCTCTGACCTAGAGGTTGGAACAGACGCATCAGTGAAATATTAGGAATTTCAATCTCAGACTCCTTGTTGGTCAGAAATGTTTGGTTTGCACAATTACACCAATGTTTATATTTGGGGGGAGAAAATCAATGCTAGGATTTGAAAACTTTGATTGTTTATTTTTAATACTATAATGCATTTTTATTTTTGATAACATTGCTGTTTTTGTTAGGTTAAAAATTCTGGTTTCAATGATGAAATTAGAAGCCATTCCATACCTGATGGCCTTGCTCGTTTTAGGTTGAATTTGCAAGAACTTCTAATTGATATTTGCCAGCTTTTAGGATCCGATATCTTCACACAAAAGGTATTTTTTTTGTTACCACAACGCTATTTTTTCATATCTATCTTTTTTTGCATTTATTGAAATGATATTTTTTGCGAAGGGATTATTTTGTTTGATTTATAATGCAAATGGATTTTATTTATTTATAATTTTATATGAAACTGGACTTTACAAGCCAAATGAATTTTACATTCCAAATATACATTCTCTAATGAGAAGTGACATTTCTTTCTCTCAATCCAAGTGCACCCCTTAGTACTGTCCTCTGCCCCCCAAGGGGGGTTAAGGTATTCAACTCTCTGACAGACATGATCTGCTCTTTGTATTTATCTGGATTGAATTTGAATACTACCAATAAGCTTATTGGGTTAATTCCCATTATAATAGTTTTCTTTTACTTTTTAATTAGTCCCATTTCATTTATGTTATAATAGTTTTTCTTTTTTCTTTTTTCTTTTTAATTAACCCCCTTATTTATTTTATTTTGTTTTTATTTTAATCATCCTATTAATATTATTGGTCTAATTATGCTTAATTGGCCTAATTTCATTTAATTAATGAAATGAAATCATTCCAAGTAATTTAATTTAATTAGCTCAATTAACCCATACCATAATCGTCTAACTCTTCTCTCCCTTGGGGGTTAATATGGAATGCTATTGGGTGCTTGTCGTGACATATATGAACGGAAAGAAATAAGAGGTATAGACAACACATTAGTAGGCCTCCTGAGGTAGTCCTTAAGGAGGTCATTAAAGACATTAGTCTCTCCTTTGATTCAGGGTATTACAAGAAGAGTTGTTGTTACCCTTTGGAGACATCTATGATGGAAGTATGGGAGACCAACCTCTTGAGGCAGCGTATCTAGTTACTGTATAACTAGACTACATAGCTAATGGGAGAGAGTCAATGAGCTTTTTGCTCATTTCTTTTTATTTCTATTTCTATTTCTATTCTCTATTTTTGTAAACTTGGCATTAGCCTTATTCTAATGAAATTTAATTGCTTCAAAAAAAAAAATCGTCTAACTCTCTTCACCAAATAATCAGGGTTTGACCAGTTCTATTCCTAATCCTAATTCTCCATAGATTAGGAATTGACCAAACCTAATATTCCTAATCTGTGGGATATCTGAGTTCGAAGCATTCTACAATTGGGGGTTTGACTTAATCGGGTCTCTTGATTCTTTGTGTTGATCGTAGACCTAACGTTCCCAGATTTATCGGAATATTACATACAAGCTTCCTACTTTTCAGGTAATCCGTAATCTGCATCAGCCAATATGTGAAGTCTTTACCATTAGACTTCTCTATTCGCAGCTTTCCATCTCCCATTTTGCAAAAACGAAAAACAAAAACTTCCACAGCCTGATCTTCTCATCTTACTTGAAACTCCGCTCTGATACCACTTGTAGGTATGTTTACAAATAATAGATCTAATCTCTTTAGAGTTCTTTCTTTTTCTCACAAAAATGGTGGTTCCGTCTCTCAATATGCTGATCCAATTTTTGTGTAACAAAATCAACAACACTCAAGAATTTTGGTAGAAGGAAAGGAATAATAGGTTTAAGGAAATGATTCAAATGCAAAAGGAAAATAATGAATACAGTAATGTGCATACAAGACAAAAAATGATATTTTATTCAGCCATGCCTACTTCCCAGGGGTTATTGGGTTCCTCCTACCCTTGGTGATCAACGAAATTTGAAATCCTGATTATAAAGAACAAAAATAGATTTATATATAGAAGTTGTCTAGGAAGTCGAGCCCTAATGATTGTGATGTAGGCCTTGAACGATGTATGGAGAACAGATTCAAGGAATGGATGAAATCTGTCCAGACTTGTATTTCAAAACAATGGAACAGTGAATTATCGATTAGGGTTTATGTTTCCCTTGAAGTTCGATAATTTTCAAATTAGATTATCCTAATCCAAGGATAATCGTGATGTGAAAATAGGAAAGAATAATAAAAATCGGTAGAAAATAGAAAGAAATAAAAGAAAGAAATTAAAGAAGGAAGGAAAGAATTACGTTGAGAAATTACCTTGGATAAAATAAAACTCAACTGACTCCCATCTTCAGGGTCCACTCATATTTATACTCTCATGGTTTAATAGTGGAAAGTCCACCATGAGAGTCCAAGCCATTTTATTGGGCTTGGTCCAAGGCTCGATTAGAATCGAGCCTATTATTAATGCCAACACTTATAAGGGCTGCATCAGATTGTCGACCAGCCCAAGGCAGAAGGGGGTCTAGTGGTTAGAGACCTACCTATTATCACCACTGCAACCAATATTAAAAGAGCTTCAAGGTACTGGGATATTAAAGGAAAAACGCTTAATGATATACAAATCAGGCGTACTGTGGATTCGCATTTCTGGAAAGCTTTTATCTCAGAAAGGAATCTAGTGGATAAATGTTTGGATTGTAAGGCCAGTAGTACGATTGTGTGGAGATCTGGTACTTCGATAAGCAAGTT